>JAWNNJ010002324.1:0-142853 GCA_035045125.1 Hypselothyrea guttata
GTTGGAAAAGTAATGCAAACTGTCACAAGCTGTCTGCTAGAAATATCGCCATACAAGAGACTCAATTGTAATGTAGAGCGGAAGATGTTGCTGAAGAGGTTGATTACAGCTTACATTACTTGTAATGCAGATGGTGGGAGCTTAAAAATTAGCAAGTGATTTTGAAGAGAAGAGCGGGGGAGACTTTTGATTGCTCTTTTCGCAGTAAAAGTTAATTGGTTGGATTGGAGCTCTCTCTTTGGCAAAGCTTGATCAAGGGAGTGAGAGCGCGGAGTATAAATGCTGCTGCGTGCAGGTCTCATCATCAGTGCGATGGCTGATGTCGGATGATGCAGAAGTTTAGTAGGTGCGCATGTTCACAAGTTAGTTTAACTATAACTGTAACCACAATTAGTCATCGTTATTGTTTTTATTTATTTTGTAGATTCTGTAGATATTGTTGTTTTTGTAGATTTGATTGATAACATTAATTTGCTTTATATTCCATTTAGAAATTTGTATGTTATGATTAGCAAATAATTTTGCGCCTGGTAAAAAAATTAAAATAAAGCCCCCAGTAAACTGTTGTTGCCAGCTGCATATCAGCATGTTTACATACATGCATGTATATGTATTTATATATATGTGCATGTGTGTGTGTTACGTGGTGTGTAGCTGTTTGCCTAGAGCCCAAACTTTTAATTGACTTGCTGCATGCAATTTGGGCGCACATATAATTTTCTTAATTTTTGCCAAAAAAAGAATGTGTAAGCATTTTTCTTGCATTTGCATGTTGTAAGTTTGTATTAGTACCGCAATTTGATTTAAGTTTTATAATTCCCAGCGCTGCAGTTGTCGCAAGCTTTCCGAAAGCTCTGCCAAAGCTCAAACGCAGTTGCAGTTTGGCGCGCGTCGTTTAAATCTCAGCGAGCTTTTAGCAATAAATACCTATTAAAAATCCTGTTATAAAACTTACGAGGAAATCCGTAGAATTATGAATATAATTTATTATTAATTAATACATTTGCCTTAAAATTACAAATTAACGCCTAACTAATGGATTTAAAGCTATAGCATATGGATAATATATTACAAATAAAATGGTTTTTTGGTTTTGAATTTTATTTGTATGTTTTATAAATAGCCAAATGCTAATCTAATTTAAAACAGCCTACCGATGCTGGAATCTATATAATCTGTATAACGTAAAACAAAAAAAACGCACATATGCTTCACATATAATCACATATATATAAATTACGGAGTAACCAGTATGGACGGAGCTACAGTCGGACGTAACCGACTGTAGTAGACCCTGTATTTTGTGATTTCTTCGCTGCTTTTTATCCGATCGTAATGCAATGCACAGCATTGATGGAGAAGGCCATAGACTACGTGCATGCCAAATCCCGTATATTTACCATTACAACTATAGCTTTAAAACCGAAAACTGTTGCTAAATTCTTTTTCAATTAGCGGTCCAATGTGAAGAGTTATCAAAAAACTTAAACATATTTTATGTAACTGTTGGATAGGAGAACCTAAATACCAAAAAATTGTGTTGCTAGCTCTTCTAGTTTCCAAGATCTCGTTGGCTGCTCGCGGTTAGTGGGTGAATGGGGAGCGATATCAAAAATCTAAAACAAACTTGATCAGCGTACAGCATAGAAGAACCTACATACCAAAAATGGTGTCTCTAGCTCTTGTAGTTGCTGAGATCTAGGTGTTCATACGGACAACAGACAGACAGACGGACAGACGGACAGACGGACAGACGGACATGGCTATATCAACTCAGCTCGCCGTCCTGAGTCAGAATATATATAGTTTGTGGGGTCTACCCCGCTTCCTTCTGCCTGTTACACACAGCTGTCATTTGCACTAAATTAATAGACCCTTTTATTTTTTTAAAATACAGGGTCTAAAAACCAGTAAGGACGGAGCTACAGTCGGACGTAACCGACTGTAGTAGACCCTGTATTTTGTGATTTCTTCGCTGCTTTTTATCCGATCGTAATGCAATGCACAGCATTGATGGAGAAGGCCATAGACTACGTGCATGCCAAATCCCGTATATTTACCATTACAACTATAGCTTTAAAACCGAAAACTGTTGCTAAATTCTTTTTCAATTAGCGGTCCAATGTGAAGAGTTATCAAAAAACTTAAACATATTTTATGTAACTGTTGGATAGGAGAACCTAAATACCAAAAAATTGTGTTGCTAGCTCTTCTAGTTTCCAAGATCTCGTTGGCTGCTCGCGGTTAGTGGGTGAATGGGGAGCGATATCAAAAATCTAAAACAAACTTGATCAGCGTACAGCATAGAAGAACCTACATACCAAAAATGGTGTCTCTAGCTCTTGTAGTTGCTGAGATCTAGGTGTTCATACGGACAACAGACAGACAGACGGACAGACGGACAGACGGACAGACGGACAGACGGACATGGCTATATCAACTCAGCTCGCCGTCCTGAGTCAGAATATATATAGTTTGTGGGGTCTACCCCGCTTCCTTCTGCCTGTTACACACAGCTGTCATTTGCACTAAATTAATAGACCCTTTTATTTTTTTAAAATACAGGGTCTAAATATACAAAATTCATATATGATATTTGTTTTTAATTTTATAGTAATAATGCTACCGACAATCTGCAATTGTTATGGCCTAGGAAAAGGAAACCCTCAAGTCCGTTATGCGAAACAAATTAGCATTTGCCAGCTGCAAACGAGAAAATACCAGAATGGCAGTAGTAGGAAGAACCAAGTGCTAAAGGAGTCTTGCTCCTTGGTCGGCCGTAAACAAAATGTTGCAGCATTTAGGGCTTAAATAAAAATGGCCAGAAAGGAAAGAGCAGAGAGCCCCTGAAAACGAGGCAACATCTTCTGGTACTCCTTCGTATGCTATACTCAGATATTGCATAAATAAATAATGTAGTTATTTTTGTCTTTCGTTCTGCCGCCCAGGCAAGTTTTTTAGATTCGCTTTGGTTTTTTTTTTGTTTTCTTTTTTTGTAAATTTGTAACTGCAATAGTTTCGAATGCGAATGCGGATTCCGATTCAATTCTCCCAGCATATTCAGGAGAGCCGGCAGTTTTACGACTATTAAAAATTGCATATTTAAATCAAATAAAAACACGACTAAAAAGGCAGACAGTTGCGAGAAGAGAGCTCAAAATTAAATGCTAAAAAATTTAAACAGCGACTTTCGCTGACTGCAACATTTGGGAGTCGTTAAATTTTATCACCAGGTTTTCCCAGTTTTCTGCTGGCGTTGCATGTGAACTGCATGCCAGGTGCTGGGAAAACTCGAGCATTTTCTTATTAGACTCGACTCCGGCGGCCCAAACAAACAGACGGAAGATGGCCGAAACGAGACCACAAAGCGAAAATGCATTAAATCAGGTGCAAAGGGGCAGAACTTTCAAAACAAACCCAAAAATATCTGCTTAAATATTTAGTGAAACTGGCATGCTCTATGGAAAATAATTCTATGCGATTTATATGAATAAAGGGAAAAATGCGGAACAGTCGCTTGCAACTGAACATGTGGTAGAAAACTTATTTTATATTGTTTGATATATTACTGTTGCAAATTTGTTTTAATAAAATAAAACAAATAAATAAATAAAACATTTTAATTTACTTAAGTTGAGTTAATAACTTTAAAATATTTTTTGAAATACATAATGGGGAAAGCAAAATAAAATATATTTCATATTTAATTTAAATATTTTAATATAAATAAAAGGAAGCGCAATATGCGGAACAGTCGATTGCAACTGAACATGGATTATAAAATTTATTTTATTCCATTAATAATTTTATTCTTTATTATTTACACGTATTTAATTTTAATAAATTTTTTAACTTAACTTTGAACAATATGCCCTTTTTGAGAGCAGCTTATAGGGTATAGCAGCGACAGACAGTTTTCAAGAACGCGTAGCGCATATCTAATGGGATTCTCAGTTTCTCAGTGTCTCAGTTCTCAGCTGCTGTGGCAGAAGTAATAAAGCGTAACCAGCAAAGCGATTTCAAAGCGAAAAATCCGTCAGTAAAAGTAATAGGAAAACGAATTGAAAGCCCTGCTCTGAGAGCCAGCTCAGGCGAGAGAGTGAGAGCGCTGTCCAGCTGTCCGGCTGTCTCTCCATCTCTGTCTATTGGCTGATTATGAATACGCAGCGTTGACCGCAGGCCGCAGCAAATGGGGCAAGCGCTGCACTGAGGTCGTCGCACGCTCAACGCTCGTGTCGCATACGTAAGCAGCAACAGGAACAGGAACAGATACAGAGAGAGAGAGAGAGAGAGAGATAAAGAGGGAGGGAGAGAGAGAGACACAACTTGCCACACGTTGCAGTTTCTTTTGTTGTGAAATTGGCAAATATGCAAATGAGCTGACGCGCTTGCAACAACGATCAACAGCTGCTGCTGATGCAGAGGACAAGGGCATCATCAACAGCTCGCATTCATTTGAGGTTAGTTTTGACCACTGTTGGCAAGTGCGCTCTTTTCCCGTCAAATCTGGCTGTTTTTGAAGAGCATTTGCTAGAAAATTTGTGGAACTGCGGCATACAGGAATTGTGGCTTATTTAAGAAATAATTCTGTTTTTATCAGCTACTACTTAACCCTCTAAGCCCCAATTCACTATAGAAAACAATATTTGAATGCATTTCTTCCAATATTTTGGAAGATGGTCTTAGAGGGTTAAGTTTTACAAAATTCAGGTTAAAATAAGAAAAAATTATAGAGCTGCTGATATTATTTTGATCTACAATTGTCAACAAAGTCTTTATTTAAAGCATAATATCATCTTTACGTTGAAAATGCATAAATTTTTTATATTTTATATATTTTTATTATTATATTTTTATACTTTTGTTGCCATTTAATATATTTGCTGCTTGTTTTTCGCCTTTGTTCTATTTTAAAACTCCTATAAATTCAATTTCTAAGAGTTCTGTTCGAAACATGATCTAACATGTATAGTTCTAAATTTTGTAAAATATGTTTGAGATTGTTTTGCCAGTTGTTCAGTAAAAGCAGTTTTCTGGCTTGTTTCAGCAAATTTCTGCTTCTTTATTATTGTGCCCTTCCCGCCAAAAATAGCTCGCTTTCTTAATAACAAATAAATTGGCAACACTGGCTCTGACTGTCTCTGTCTCTACGTCTGTCTCTTTTGGCTGTCTCTCTCTTTGTGCCAAGTCCCAGACGCAGCGCTTTCAACTCATTTCTGGGTTTAGATTTGCGGGCAGAATTTTTGGTGTATGGCGCGTGACCCGCAATCCCAAAACCCAATACTTCCAAGGCTTTAAGAAATAATATCAACACTTGTGCTAAGCAAAACTTAATCGACACTTTTTACTTTTGAAGTGCCGGGTGGTAAAAAGAAAATTGCCTCGCCAATCGCTGTCCCCTCAAACGATGCCACTTAAGCCTAATTGGAGTCATAAGTCGACTGAATGAGTTAAAAAAGTTTGCTGCCTCGACTAGGCAAATCTTTTAATGACTCCAAAAGCAAAGAACCAACAACGGTCAGAAATATTTTTAACTAGGCTCAAGGAAGTTTGTGTGCATCAGCACTACACTAGTCAGCAAAATAAGGTGTACTTATTTAATATGAATATATGCATATAGAGCATTGAGAGTTCGGTAAACGATTTATTCACAAACTTTATATTTATGTTAATAATATTTTGCTTGATGCCAGCCTAAATTTCTTTTTAGATTTTTTTCGAGCTTATTTAATAAACAAATATATTTACTTGTATTAAATTTTTTATTAATTATTTCTTTCTTTTCGTACATATTTCTGTAGCTCAGTGTAAATCTTCGTTCAGCATGCCAAAAACAACATTAATGAAAAGCAAAATGCACAAAACATCAAAAAAATTAGCTGTGGCAAAGCCTGTAAATATATCGTATATATAGATATACATATATAATAAAAAAATTAAAAACTTTTAGCCTAAAAATGTCAGTTGCGTTGCCAGACAACAGCAGCAGCAGTGGGCTGGAGGGGAGGGAGAGGAGTGGCTGGAACTGAGCAACCAATAAAGCAAAACAAATCCACTTAAATGTGCCAAAGTGTCGACAGTCGGAGCGCAAGAGCCAAGGAAAAAGGCCACAGGGCAGCGAAACAGCAAGAGCGAGAGCGAGAGCGAGAGACAGAGAAAAAGTGACAAAGTTAAATTCGAAACTCATAAATTGGCTTATCCACTTAACTGTTAACGGGTTTTTTGCTGTCCAGGACCAAGTTTGTGAGCCAAAAAAAGCGAGCAGCGCAAAGAGGAAACAAAATCGTTTGCTAATAATAGCGAAGGCCCAAATAACGCCAGCCTCTCGCATCGATCAACGATTTCAGCAGAGACCCAAAAGAAGCATCTTGGCCAGAGAACTGCTTGCCTGATTTGGCCGGCAAAACTTTTAGACTTTTGTTGTTGTTTTGCTCTGGCTTGTGGCTTGTTGTGTTTGCTTGAACTTTGCCTCCATCATCAGTGTCTGCACTCTCTTCTGTTGGCCATCAAACAGGCGCAGCATGTGCCAAAACTATTTGATGACTTTCTTACGCTCGGCCGCCTTGAATCTGGCAACTGCAACTAGCTTTAATGGTTCCTCTCTCTCTCTTTCTCTCTGTCTCTGTCTCTGCATGCACTTGCAGGCGTCACACGTGGCGTATGCGCAACTTTAATGCGGCATGGCGACACATGCAGCATTTCGACAGTCATTTGCCATTTGCAACAAATTGCAGCTCATTAGTTGAAATATTACACACAGCGTACAAAAAAAAAAAAAAAATGAAAAATTTAAAGCGAAAGAAAGGAAAGAAAAAGCATAGCATAAGCCATAAGAATCGTTGAGACAAAAGCAGGGAAAAGCAAGAAATTGAGAGCGCAAAAATAAAAGAGAAATAATAAAAACGAATACAACAAAATGGAATAAAATGCTTTTGCCCTGCACATCGCACAGTGGGCAGCAGTTGAACATATGCTGATAAATATTATTTAATTTCAAGATTAAACTATTTCTTTTTATTGTAAACTTAAACTTGTAAAATATTTTATTTTCATTTTAAATATAAAATATTTAAATTCTGAAATATATAAAATTATTCGATGTTTTTTTCTGAATTTATTTGTTAATTATTTATTATTTTATTTTATTATTTATTATTGTATTTTATTTAATTTCTTATGATAAGTATGGTTTATAATAAATATGAAGTAATGACTCCGTATAAAAACAATATATTTATTATACCCTGTACCCATTAAAAAATGGGAAATACAGGGTTATTTTTTTTTAATTCGGTATTTTTAGTTAATAATTTAATAGTCAATTCTAAATTTATGCACTTTTTTAAATTTATTTATATTAAAACTAAATTTTATTTTACAAATGTAATTTTGCTTGCATATTTTTAGACCCTTTACTTTAAAAAAGTAAAAAGGGTCTATTAGTTTAGTGCAAAGAGGAAATGTGTGTAACACCCAGAAGGAGGCGTGGCAGACCCCACAAAGTATATATATTCTTGATCAGGACGACAAACCGAGTCGATATAGCCATGTCCGTCTGTCCGTCTGTCTGTCTGTCCGTCTGTCCGTCTGTCTGTCCGTCTGTATGAACACCTAGATCTCAGCAACTATAAGAGCTAGAAACACCATATTCGGTATTTAGGTTCCCCTATTCAGTAAGCAGCACGAGTTTGTTTTAGATTTTGGATACCTCCCCCCTTCCCCCGTAAACCGCAAAAAGCTGCTGTAGTCACAGTTTTAAAGCTATTGATTTGTAATTTGGGATTTAACTAGTTTATGACATTCTCTATCGACGCTGTGAATTTTGTTTCGATCGGATAAGAAACAGCGAACATATGCCACAGACAATTTGCCGCACTAGGCAGAGGGGGGGTGGTGTGCCTTGCATATGCGGGTAGCTTAGTGTGTGTGCCTCTTATTGTGTTTGTATGTACATATAGTAGTAGTAGTAGTAAAGTAAAGGGTCTGCTACAGTCGGTTACGTCCGACTGTAGCCTCCGTCCGACTGATCTGCCCCGTCCATATATTTTTGTATAATAAATGTTTTTTTTATTAAACGTTTTTATTTACTTCATACCACTGTTTTTACATATTTTTTTTAATTTTTTCCCTGCATTTTTCAGCAGCTGCAAGTTATGCGAATTTCTTGCAAAAAATATTCCAACAAAAGAGTTGGGCCATAAAAATAAAGTACACCTGTCGCTATTCACAGTCTAAACGTGCTTGTAAGTACACAGACACACACACACGTGCATACATATAGATGTACATATATATGCACGCACATATACCAATGCATTTATTGGAATATTCGCATGTAGAGCGAGACACTTGAAATGACCACAAGCAGCATAGCGCGTTTATGGCATAATTAATTAGAAATTAGAATTATAAGCGCGTTGAGCGTGTATAATTTGCATGTTGAGCAGGCAGAGCGCAGTTAACAGCTGCAGGCCATAAACACACACACACACACACACACTTACACCAGCACTTGCTGAGCTAAGTTTATAGCATACTTATATGGTGGCTGCTTGCATGCCATACAAATGACAGCAACTGGCAGCAACTGGCACTCATGTCAGACACGCACAGCTCTCAGTCTGTCCAGCTGTCAGACAGTCAATTAAAAAACAATAATTCTCGGCAACTTTACTCGGTATTTAAATAACAAAGAGCTCTTGGTAACTTTAAGAAAGCAGAAAAGGGTTTAAGCAACCTTCAGTCAATCATTTTATTTTTTAAAGATTTAAAAAAATATAACCATAGAATATATCTGAAAACATCATGATATTATCTTTTATTTTCTTCCCTCCTTTATCAAATTTTATTAAAAGATATTCCAAAATAAAATGAATTTTATTTTTATATATTTTTGTTATATAATATTCTTATTTTCAGTAATATTTTTAAGCAACAGAAACCGTAATCAAATTGTTAAATACTTAAAAACAAATAAAGCGATTTTCGTGCTTTAAAATAATACTATTAAATGAAACTTGTTTTGTTCTAGAATTTATGTATAAACCGAAATAGAATCATTAATAAATGAAATAACTTTTAACACCGCAACTTCTTGATTGAACTACAAAAGCTCTTCATTTATCTCTCAAAATATTTACCCATTTTAATAATTTATTTTCCTTAAATTATACGAATATAATGAGTATTATATTATTATTTTTTTCTTTCAATTGTTTTGTGACCTTGCCCCGCTCAATTTCTCTTTCAGCTTCTGCTCATTGAAAACCAAAAGCAGACGAAATGTACAGAGCAGGGAAATTTTCGTAGGAAATGCAATTTTCCACTTGTGTGCATTATCTTTTACAGATTTTGCTGAAATTTATTTTGGCATCTCGTGCTCTATAATTTTTTCTGTGCATTGTTTTATTTTGTGGTTGCTGGAAAGTTAATGCTATTAAATTATTTTGCGCTGATTTGGCAAAAGATATTCGACAATTTGGCAATTGGGCAGATTGAGAGACAAAAGTATCCCAAGGGATTCCTGCTTTATATTGAGGCAACTTAAATTGTCAAGTGCTTGAAATGAGTTAAGAACTCGTGTTGGCCAAGTGTTTGGCAGTTGCTCAATGTATCCATTCAAAGAGCCTGCTAAACAGCGTCCAGGAACTCAACTCGACGACTTTTCAAGTGTCATTAAAATCGCTCGCAATTCGTGACAAATTTCGCGAGACAGCAAAAGATGAACAACAAAACAAACAACAGCGAATAGCAGAGAATAAAAAAACTGATGTACAAAATAAAAGGAAAAACACGTCAAGAGCACTTGCCAGACAAAACAAGCCGAGGGGCGGGCACGAGGGTTGTAGCTAACGATGCGCAGAGCTCTATCAATTTGGGGTTGGGTACGTAACCCCTTACGTAACCCCTTACAAGTACCAGCTGCAGCTGCTTGGGGGGGTGTCGAACCGTAAGTAAACTTTATTTGATGGGCGCGTGCCGATTTGCTGTGGCTGCGGCCCCTGGGCCGTATTTAAGTTCTAATTTTTGGCCCTTAACACCTTGTCGCCACAGCTCATAATTTATTTAAACGAAAAGCCAAGGCCCGAATACTATTTGTGTCTAGCATTGCGCCTTAAAGCCAAATAAAATGGAAACTTTTCCAAACAATTGTCAATTCCTGCGGCGTCCTATACAAATTGAGACCCAAATAGCAAACCGAAACCAAAAAAGTAATACAACTTGTTAATGTCTTTAGTTCCGCTCACGATAATAACACGTAGCAATACCGCAGTCCTTTGGTTAGCTGTCAATTTGTTAATTTCTCAGCAACCTGGTAGGCATTTGCCCCAAGTCAAAGTGCTTTAAATTTAAAAGGAAATTGTAGAAAACTTAAAGTTTAAGGTATCAAACAAAAGATCTAAAAATAGCAACTTCGAAGACATATTAGATAATAATTAAGTTCCAGCCTCATCGTTAAATATGCATTATTATAATAACCGCGCAAAATGGCGTCCCTCGCCATCTCTTTCACGCATCTGATTGGCCATCAACTTTGATGCATCATAGCTCTATTGAATGTTAACCAATTTCAATCAAACTAACACAATTGTTAAATATTATTGATCTCTCTGTATTGTATTAATTATACATACACCAATAATACAATGAATACAAATTAATTAAAGCATTCTGATTCCACAACTTTCTCCAAACTGTTTCACTTTGAGCCATCACCACTTCCATAAAGCCCGAAATAGACAGATTGTTAGAAGAACTAGAATTAGCCAAGAATTCTTCTCAATATTTGCCGCATCCCCCTTTTTTCTGCCATCCAGCACAGCCTGTAGGGACGGTGGGTACGTAAAGTCATCGTACATTCTGTATAACACAACAAAATTTTTATTTGAAATAAAGAAATTTAATTTAAATATCCAGATGTTTTAGGTTGAATTTCCGGCAAACGAATGAGAATAAATCGTATGTTCAGCCTTCAAGTGAAATGTCTATAAATGTGATATGCATTAAAGCAGGCTTTTAAATTTTGTTTAGTTTAGTTTAAAATGGAATTGAGTTGGGAATTTATAAAATTTGTTTATTAAAATAGTTTTGTAATTCAACTATTAACTAATTAAATACTTTGCTGATCAGTTGATTAGCAAACTCTTGGTTTTATCCAAAATTTTCTTATTTTTATTAGTATTATACTGTTCTTTTTAGCTTAAATAAATAATAATTATAATAAATTAATAGCTTTATAATTAAATAATATATAATAATATATAATAATATAATATATATAATAATATACTAATTACTGTATCACTAACTTATTTTTATGTTAACTTTAAGCTTCTACTGTTGATGCTATTTCTTTGCCTTTCTTTGCTCATTTGTATTATGCTGCTTAATTTTCATAATATTTGTCTGTATGTGCATATTAAAAATGCACAGCATCACACACGTAGCTGACCCCGCCTCCCCCCACCCCTCTTGCTCATCACCCTGTAAGTCAGCACTTGAGCTGGGTGTAAATTACAGCAAACATTGCGCATACGCCGCGTTTGCCGCTGACTTGAGACGTCTTCTGCTTGTTGCGAACTGGCAAATTATTATTAAGCAAGCAGAGTAGTCTAGACTACACACACACACACACACACACACATACACCTGCACACTGTCTTTGCATAAAACTTTAATAAATTTCGTTTGTATTTTGATAACTTGAAACTTTGTCTGTCAGGTAGCTAAAATTCGCTCACTTGCACTCTTCGCATACTTCATCATCATTAGCGCACTCTATTCCACTCTCTCTCTCTTTCTCTCTCTCTCTCTCTCTCTGTCTCTCTCTTACTCTCTCGCCATCTTTGTTGTGGCATAAATAATTTCCATTTTTGCGCGATTTTCGCTACAATTCTAATTGCATAATTTGTCTTTTTTGCCAACTTTGTTGCGGTTCCACCGCGATTATTTATAGTTAGCAACACGAATTACGCCCCCTGCCCTGCCGCCCAACCACGCCCACAGCCTAATAAGCTGAAATTTCAGAAGCTATAAGCCGAATTTATGAGCGTGCAACGCTTAAGGTGCCCAGATATTTATTTATTAAAATGACCATTTGAGTGCGTGATTATAGAAAATGTCAGCGTAATTTAAGTATAATCTGTGAGCACTTGCATAATTTAATTACGGCCTGTTCTTGAATTTAATAATAGGCAGTAATTGAGAGTTTCTTAGAATTTACCTAATTTATTGTGTCTTTAATTTAATTAGAGATTGTGCATGCTTTATTATGTTTTTGAAGTCGGAAAAAATGCGTAATCGTCTATTAAAAAAATCAGTTGCATATATAAGTACGTACGTATTTTCTTTAGTAATTGATTGATCAAAATCTGTCTTTAATTAAGAAAGTTATGACTAATCAAAGTTTTACTGCATCAGATAAGCGTTCAATTGTTTACGATCGAATATTTATTGAATATTGAACTGAGCTGCCATTTAATTAGTATTCATTTTACATTCATGTTTACAGAAATACTAAAATTATATAGAAATTTAAAATAATTATATATTTATTATTCATTTATAAAGTTATGTTTAACAAATGCAAACATAATACTAATTAATTTGTTTAATTTGTTTCTCTGTCGTATAATCCCATGGTGTTATTAATTTAATTTTATTCATAATTAATTTACTATATTTAATAAATTACATTTTTGTGAGCTGCATATTGTGCGTGCCGAAAAGAGAAAAAACAACTTGAGTTAATTTGAAAGTTATTAGAAACCTGACTGCAATGCAAAATGGCGCTTGTTTCTCTGGCTGTTCTTGTGTTCTTATTGCCACGCGCCTTGAAGTATGCAACGCTTTTTGATAGACACACACACACACACACACACATGCATAATCTGGAGATGCATGTTTAATTGTCTCTCTCTCTCTCTCTCTGCACTTCCCCCGCTCTCCCCGCTGCTTCCCATTAACTTTCTCACTTGTGTTGCGTCTCCTTCATTATTAATATTCCGCGTATGCACATTTTGGCTGCAGCTTCTCAGACATCTAAAGTCTCTCTTCCTCCCTCTCCTCCTTCCCTGCTCCTGGCTTATCAGCAGCGTCAAGAGACCGCAAAATGCGGTTGAGCGGGAATATCATTAATTTGTTTGCCGTTTTGGCCGTGTTTTTGGACACGTGAAGCAGGAAGACAGCAAGCGAAATCCTAGACCAAAGTCTACAATAGAAATTAATTATTTAACTGCCAGGCGAAGCTGTCAGAATGAAATGCAAATTAAAAGTAAATTATAATGAAATAAAATTTAATATAATAATACAAAAGTTAAATGAAAATAACAGGTTATTTAATAATGTCTTTTAATTTATTAAATTTGATTTAATTAGTATCAATTGATTTCAATATATTAATTTTCCTAATGAATTTTATTTAACAATAATTTTATACAAAGTATAATTTTCGACCAAAGACCTAAGTTATCAATTAGTTATTTAACTACTAGGCAAATTTTCCAGAATTAAATACAAATAAAAGTAAATTGATAAAATAAAAAATTAAATTATATACAAATAAAATGAAATGAAATGAAATTAAATAAATTTGATTAATTTATTTTTGGTATCATGCATTTTATTTTATTTCTAGCCATAGTTCAAAATAAATTATAAAAATTCGTTTTTATATATATTTTTGTATTTTTATTATAATTTATATAGCTTTATTAAATTTATTTTTACAAGCTGTTAAACGAAGCTAATTTATTTATGTATTATTGAATATCTCTTAGCATTTATTTGGTTAATACATTTTATAAAAGCAGCGTTAATAATTAAATTTATTTTTTATTATTTCCGTTATTAGTTGCGCTGCCTGCAAGCCAGGCACACAATTTCTGCCAGCACTGTAAAAATACTGGGTACAGTAAAAAAACGCTCATTGAGTGCAAATGCTGGGAGCTTGTGTCTGCTCTTAGACTCATTGCTTGCGCTCACAGCTCAGTGAACAACTCTCAGGCATTGAGTGTACTTTGAGTAGATTTGAGCAGGCTAAGAGCATGGCCAACATTAAGAGCATGGCTGTAACAAGCTCTTAGGCAGCAACAGCGGATTGTTGTGATGAGGTAAACAAAACATATGGCAGCTTATTCTATGTTAATCGCTAGGTAAATTGCACACTTGAAGAAACAAAAATATTAAAAACTAAAATTAAATATTAAAATCAAGCAATTTTTTAGCATATTTATTTATTAATTTTAGAGTTAACATTTGAATATTATTTATGTTATGAGTTTAGTTTAAGAGCTTAGTTTTCACTTTCAGGCTGCAGTGCAGCTTGCGCTCTCTTTAAAGCTGCGCTCTTGAGCCGCTGCAGCTGCTGTTAAGTTGTTGTTATTGCATTTCCGAAGTGCAAACGCCAACGTCTTCGTCTTGCGCTTTGTTGTTGTTGTGCTTTGGCGACGTCGCTGCCTTCGCTGGCCGAAGTCAAGAGCCGAAGGGCACAAGAACAAATCGGTTCGGGCGACGGCTCGTTGAGTGCAACGACAGCAATGACGCTGACTGCAGACAGCGGCAGCGACGCCGACGCCGACGTCGAGTGCAACTATTGGCGTTCACTTTGTTCTTGGCCTGTGCGTATTGTTGTTGTGGAGAGAGTAATAGAGCGATAGAGCGAGAGAGAGAGAGAGGAGGTGGGGGCCTAAAACATAGCGCATAAGAAGCGCATTTCGTTGCTGCTGCTGCTGCTGCTGCTGCACCTGCTGCTGGCTTCAGTCTCCATTTGACATTCTCAACGTGCGGTTCTAGTTCTCGCTGCTGCGCCGTCGTCGTCGCCGTCGTTGCCGTTACCGTTAGTTGCGTTACTCGTTGCTCAGTAGCAGCTCAGCAGCCTAGCCCAACAGTTATTCTAGCCAAAGCGAACATAACAACAACAACAACAACGATTACAAAAGTCCCGTTTATTTGCACTCGTTGCTTACGCCGTTTAACCGTTAGCCTGCAGCGCAGCCTAAAGTCGCCATTTTGCGTTTCAGTTGCGCACGCGTTTTTCCTTTGCGTGATCTTTGCCGCCGCCTCCGCTGCCGACGCTGCTTAACGAAGCATTACTTAACGAACAATTCCTGGACTGATCGAGAAAGTGAAATAAAAACAAAATAAATAAAGATTTTAGTGAACTGCAAGTGAAATTTGACCAACAAAAACAGCAATAAACTGCAACGGAAAACAGCGTGCAAAATAAAAATTAAAATAAATAGTTAAATTAATATTTAAAAATAAATAAAATATATTATCAATAGAGTTTAGCAAAAGGTATTAGTGCGATATGAGTTTTTCAATGGAATTTATTTATTATTTAATTTTTATATAATATAATAATTTATTGTATAATTTATAAATAAAATTTTGTAAATTTAATTTATTATATAATATAAGTCAAGTTTATTGCAAATGTAAAAAAAAACTAGTAAAACGTGACATAAAAAACAATACTAATAATAATAAATGACATAAATTTTTACAAAATAAAATTAATTGGAATTATATAAATTAGTTGTAATTATACTTCGAATTTAGAGCTAACAAAAATTTATAATGTATTAATTTCTTTTGCTTTAAAGTTTCCTTAAAAAAATTTTAAATAGATCTACATTTGTTCGAATTATGTAATATTTTATTAATTGAAAAAATAAGTTAATAATTAAATAAATTTGAAGTGTAATAAAATTGTATAATATATTTGGCACAAAATCCAATTTTAATAAAATATTAAGTTTATTAATCAATTAGTTTTATTTAAGAAATACAAATAAATACACTATTTAATATAACAAATTTGAATTTGAATATGTGTAATTATTATTATTTTTTAATTTAATTGCATAAGCCTACACAACTATTTTTAACTATTTAAATATTTATATCATTGTCATTGTATTTCTTAACTTTTTTAAATAAATCAATTTTATATTTTTAAATAAATTCTATTTACATTAAATATTAATATATAAAGAATATGTATTAATTTAATTTATCATTATGTTTTTATAGTATTTCTTATATTGGAGTCAAAAACCCAAGTTTCTACTGCTTGTTGTTTAAGATTGTATATATTTTATTTAATAAATTATATTTTTACAAACAAAATTTCGTTTAATATATTTATTTCAATTGGAATTTATTTTATTTACAATTATTAATGCCATAAGATTGGTACAGTTTTCCTTAGCTTGTTGCTATTCGATAATTATCGAATAATGTTTGCAAATTTGGGATTAAGTTTTCTTCTTTAATTTCTTGCTGAATTTTGTGCCGTTGCCACCAAGATGGAGTGAACATTGTAGGGGCCTGAGGCTACGGACCTTCCGGGGGATCCTTTCACAATAGTAACAGAACTAACTTGGCCAACATTGCTGCTACTGTTGCTGCTGCTGCTGCTGTCCGGGCAGTATTTTGGTAGCAAATATCGTAACCGAAACCACAACATTCGACGTCAATCAGCAAAGCAGATTTCAATAGAGCTGCCCCGAGCAGGGGCAGGCGGGAGCGGCTGTTGTTGCCTCGTAGTTGTTGCCTCCGATGGCCGTCGGCCCTGCCAACTTGTTGTTGTTGCAGTTGTTGTCGAAACATGTTGCCACTTGAATTTGCTGCCTTTGATGCAGTAACAACAGCAGCAGCAAACTGAGGCAGCAACTGAGGAAGAGAGGCAGGCAGAGGCAGCTTCAATGCAACCGCCTGCTGTGCGGGCTATTTCCGGCCAGCATCTCATTCTTACACACTTTCTTTCTCTCTCTCTCTCTCTCTCTGTCAAGCTCCCCTCTCTTTCGGTATTAACAAGCTAAGCATGGCAATCATAAACCTGCCTGCGTTCAGTTCGATTTTTGCCTTGGACTGCATTTTATCTGCAAGCAAATTCCCTGCTGCTCGATGCCTGAAATTTGTGGTAGATTTGCTTTCAATTCCGCCGTAAATTTGCATAAGCCAAACTCTAAATATACTCAAGTTTAGAGAGTAAAATAAATATTATTTAAAACATACAATAAAATATAAATCATTCAAAAAATGAAAGTTCTAGCTCTTATAGTTTCCGATAGACAGACAGACAGAGAGACTGACATGATAAAAAAATTAATGTATATTTCTTTTCCGAAAGTTATTTATTCTGTTTTTTATTTACCCTTATAATAAATATAATAAATTATATAAATATATAAAAATACTTTTTTACAAATATTTATATCCTTATTTATATCCCGATTTAATTTTGATCTCGCACTTTATTTTAGCAACTAATCGTTTTTAACCAAAGTTGTGAACATAGTGAATTATTATAAATCCTAACAAATTTCCAATAAACAAATCGTAGACCAAGAGCTAATTTACAGTGTTGTAAAATAACAAAAATATTAAAATATATATCACAAACTTCAATTGGGGAAACTGGGCAAAAAGTAAGTTGCATAACTTGTAAAACTATTAACATTTTTTGAAGCATATTTCTTGTTTTCTTTAATGGCTTTTCCAACACCTTCGCGATTAAAAATTCGTTCAACTTATGTAAATTACTGCATAGTTTAACGCTATTTAGCCAGACTATGATCCATAGATGTGATCCTCTATTTCATGGAAATGAGCTGGTAATTGATTGGCGCCAAATCTGTAACTCCCTAGCATCCAAAAAGTCCACCAAGTTTAGCCACCTGACCAGTTAAGTTGCATTTATCAATCCAAATTTCCACTTTCCACTTTTCATTTTGTCTTTTTCGTGTCCGCCTGCGGCTGTTGATTAAACAAATATTGTTTATGGCGCACAGCTGAGGCCTAAATGCCATGGCATCTGATATCCTTTAGCTGTTAAACAGCTCTCAACAAGCTGAGATTAAGTTGACGCCTAAAGATAAAGCAGATAATTGAAATGGCTTCATTAGCTTTTTCCTTTTTAATTTCTAATTTTTGACTTTTTATTACCAGTTTATATACGACTTTTATTTTAATATAATTGTTAAAATTCTGCTGAATTTCTATTCTCAAATTCTCTGTCAACTGTTTATATGTAGTTGGCATTTAATGAAAAAATAAATTAATGCTTACAAATATTTCTGGATTTGTAATTTAATATCACAAATATTTTTTAAATTAATTTTTGTTGTTTATTTGTATATAATTAAATGCCACAGATTCAAAATTTTGTCAATTTATCGGACATTGAAGTTTCTATAATTTTTTTCCAATTACCAATTAAAATTTGTATTTAAATAAGAATAATCGAAAATAAATTCCAGAAACTATAATTTTAGTTTTAATTTATGAATAATATAATTATTATTATAATACAACGAAATCATTTAATTATAAATTATAATTACAATATTAAATTAAATAATAAATATTCTTAGCTTAACACTTTTCCGTGTTCATCAAATCCACTCAGAGTCTAAACAATTTATTTGTTATTCAAGTTTTTGGGGTAGTTTCAGGATGATTAGATTACAGCTCTGTCAATCCAAATAATTTAAAAACAAATTTTAATTCATTTTAACAATTTCTCAATTCACTTAGCTTGTATTAATCCGTTTATACATTATTTATATAGAGCAAAGCTTGGAATAGTTTATTGAAAAACTTAAAAAACCACACTGAATTATTAATTTTTTTTAACCAGCGGCTACAACTGTCTCCTTCAAATCCATAAAGTATTTTTCAAGACTTTAATTGCTGCAAAAAAGCGCATAACAAAAGAAAATAACTACGGTTTATTTATTGCTGTCTTCGAGTTTTTCATCACTTTATCTATGTATTTTAGCTCTTGCAAAAACAAAAATGTTTGAGTTTAATTAAACTGTGCACAGTAGCCAAAACTGTGTCTGCAGTTAGTAGATTATTATTTGAGACAAGTTGGGTAAAAGCCCGCAGAAATAAAACGAATGTGGCAAGTGAATTTCCTGCAAGTTTGAGCTGAATCGACGGATTGTAAAGTAATTATAAAATTAGTGGAGATTATGTTGTGCTTTTGTGGCATTTGCTTTTAGCGGTGTCTTTAGACAACCCGGTTGACAAATGAACAATTTATTATCTCACAAATTGCGATAGCTTGTCTAAAAACATTTGGTAAAACCTCATGCTTCAATCGTGCAAATATTTTATCGGCAATCATCAAATATGTCATTGCAATTTAAATAGATTTTTTATGCGGCTTGATGTAAGTACTAATTTGGACTTTTTTTTTTGCTAATTTACAGGCAACATTGAAGCCGCTTTGCTGCAGCTCAGGTAAGTGCTGAAAGTGCTGATTAGCCAACATTGCAACTGATGCTGCATCCAGAATCGAAATCAAAAAGGCATAAAATGGCGGAAGGGAAATGGCAAATGGGAAAAGGGAAAAGGGAACTGCGAACTGGGAATAATGGCAGTTGGAGCAATGAATGCTATGCGCTTTTATGATAAATGATTTGCGATTTGTGTGTGTGCATTCGTTTGAGTTTTATAGACGTTTCATTACCAGCCAACCATTTCCCCACTGCCTGTTTGTGCATCATCATAAAAAAAACACAGAAGCAAAAGCGCAAAAAAAAAAAATAGAAAAAAAGTTGCGATGAAAACGCATGGGAAAATTGCAGCGAATGGCGGCAAAGGGAAATCCTATTCGATTGGATATTTGCATGCGTTTTTAGTACGCTCGGGATTTTTAATGCATTTGCCACAGCGGCTTCAGCAGCAGCAGCAGCAGCAGCAGGAAAACTGACAATGTTGCCATTGAATTGGCATTGATTACAGCCATAGAAACGCTGCACAGTATTTCAGATTAAAGCCCGATTCGATTCGAATCGCTGCAATTCGTTTTGATTTGATGCATTTCGATTTGATTGAGTGTAAAAACATTTCCAAGAGGCCTGCAGCAGTTTTATTTGATTTTTTATCTCTGCTGCCAGCAATGGCATTTAATGCAGCTTATTTACAAATGTTGTTGAAATAATAAATTAAAACTGTATTACTTAATATGATTTTAATTTAATAGGATTTTATTTTTATATTATTTACTTATATTGATAACTACATTTTAATATAATTTTTATTCCAAATGTTATTAATATAAATAAATAAAATCATACAAGAATAATACGATTTTTTTATAATATAAAACTATTATTTTATTTATTTATATTAATAACTACCTTTTTAAATTTATTTTTCTAATTAACATAATATGATTTTAATTTAATAGGATATTATTCATACATTTTTTATATTAAAAACTAAATATTGGTATAGTTTTTAATCCAAATGTTATGTATAGTATATTTATAAATAAATTCATAAAAGAATAGTACGATTTTCATTTAATAAAATATTACTATTTTATTTATTTGCATTAATAACTACCTTTTAAAATTATGTTCTTAATCTATTGAATCATTTACAATTGGATAGAAAAATTGTATTAAAAGTCCTTATTAATTATTATTTAGAGACACTTTGACTTTGAATAACAAGATAATTTTATTTAAATTTTAATTTTATTATTTTTTAATTTGAATTTATAATTTAATTTTTCTTGGCCGACTGGTCTTTGTCGACATTTTAAATAAATAAATAAATAAGATTAACTAGCAAACTTGTCTTTATTAATTTAGTCGCAACGTTTTATTTTATACTTATTTATTTTATTTTATGGGCAAAGTTCAGTATTAATTTAGTTTAATTCTTGACCAATTTGTTTCATAAAATCTTAGCTGTGTTTAAAGAATTTCTCGCCCAACCCGCGCTTGCCAGTTCTTATCGTGATTTAAGCGCGAAATTTGCTAGCTAGCGTTAAAACCCAAGGTGTCGTTCTGCCTTTATGCTTTGTGCTTGCTGCCTGTATCAAGCTCTGGCCCTGCCCCGCCCCGCCCCCGTCACCGACCCTTTAAGCCAAATGCCAGCACAGAAAATCAGCTATGCGATTTGCCACAAAACCCAAGGATTTGCCGCTGTGCGTGTCAAGTGTTGTGTGCGCCCGAAAGTGTTTGTCTAACCTGTGCAACCCCCAAAAAAGGATTGAAGCGCACACAGATACACACTCACACACACCGATACACACTCACACAGATACACACTCATGTAGCTTACAGTCAGCAGGACACAAAGCGCAAATGTCACGTTATGCTTTTGAATAGAAGCCGGGAGTGCAAAAGTGCGCTCAATGCCTTTTCAATTGCGTTTAAAATGCAGCAATTAAACCGCAAGTGAAAAAAAAATGTAAAGAAAAGCTTGAAAAGTTACGCCCCGAATGCGAGAAAGAAAACAATTAGGGGGCCCAAACCCAAGATGCTGCAACTCCAGCCTTGGCGTTGAGGCCATGACAACAATTACGAGATCCATTTAACTTTGGCAGGATGCGAAGAATCCGAAGGCGAAGGCGAATGCGAATGCGAATGCCAAATGTGAAATGCGACACATGTCGCAACACGCAGCAGGAGGCAACAACAGGCATGGGCGCAGATGATCAGTCGGACGCGCTCGACTATAGAATACCCTGTAGCCAATATTTTATATAAAATTTTAAAATATTCTTAGTAAAGTCTATAAATATTTACAATATATTATACAAAGCGCAACAGCAATGCATCTTTTCACTTTTTTGTGTGTGCCATGAGCGAGTTATAACCTTTAATATTGTTTCATTAATATCTTCTGTGTTTCGCAAACGATTTTAATGAGCTTTTCAGAATAGGTAACTATATAAATAGAAAGTATGTATTTCTAATATTAGCTTTCTATGTTCAATTTTACGTTCGTTATTCGGTTTTAATCGATTTGAGCCCTAAGTAGGCGTGGTATCCAACCTTTAAAATATACTTGATTTTTGTACCATACCTATCTATTTACATGCAGAAAATGGCCGCTCTGGCTTTAATAGTTTCCCAGATCTCAGCTTTAAAACGGACAGGCGGACAGTTAGACGCCCTGATCAGGAATATATATAGTTAATATGGTCTGCCCTGTCTGTTTCTGCCTGTTTCATACATTCTCCCAAAGCTATTAACCCTGTTTTTACCCATTTCAATAGCTACAGGGTATAACAGCCAAACTGGCGACATGCCGACTAACACACACAACAAAAACACAACACACACACACACACACACACATACATGCTCTTTATAAGACATTCGCATTCATGCGCTGCGTTAAAAAGTCACAGAAATATAAAATAAAAGTAAAGCATAGAACAATTTGAATGTTGAATGTCGTCGCGCTAAAAGCGCACAAATCTTGGCAAACATGGCCAAATGTAAAAGAGAAATGAGAGAGAGGAAGAGATAGAGAAACAGAGAAAGAGAGACACAGCTGGACAGACAGACAGAGTTGGCAGTCGGCGCTGCCCTGCATGGCAAACAATCAACGCAGACAGGATGTTTTTGCACTCATTATGCGTCAGCTGCAGCTACAAATGCAGCATCCATGCAACATGCGGCATCTGCCACATGCGTGTGAGTTCTCTTTTATCTGTGTGTGTTTGTATTTTGTGTACTTTGTTGCGCCTTCGCATAAACATAACTCTCAAAGGAAAACAAGCAAATTGAGCTCAGCGCACTTTTTAATGCAAACAACTATTAAAATAATAATAATAAGTGAAAAGATTTAAATATTTTGATACAAATATTATCAAAAGTCTTAAAAAATAAAAAAATAAAAAAAAATAAATAAATTGCTTTAAAAAAAATCTGGAAAATATTAAAAAAGATGTTTAATAATAATAACATAATTATATTATTATTATTATTATTATTATAGATTACAATTGAAATATGGATTCTTTAGAAAATTTAATCTTTTAAATTTTAAATTTGAATTTAAATAAAAACAAATAAATATAGAATAAATATACATTTAATATTTAAACGAATAAAATATATTTAATTTCAAAGCTCAAATTACAAAAAAAAAAATAAAAAAATCTTTAAAATAATATATAAAAAAAAATAAATTAAATAAATAACTAATAAATACAAATATATTTTTTTTTTTTAATTTTTTTAAGTTGTAACTATAAAAAAAATAATAATAAAAATTTGAATTACTGTTCATTTAAAAATTTTAATATTTTACAGGCTTGCATATTTTATTTATATTTATTTTATTTTATTTTTTTTTATTTTATTTTTGCAGAACATAAAGTATTCGACTTGCCAGCCTGATTGCAGCTTTCTACTGCTGTGCAAATAAATAAAAATGAAGTATGAATGAATGCAAGTGTGTGTGTGTTTGTTGTGCAGGTGTAACTGCATATGTGTGTGTAGTATTTGCACATGCACTTGACTGTGTGTGTCTCTATGTGTGTGTGTGTGTGTGAGGGAGTGTGTAATTGAGTTTCTCTTGAAGCCAAGCTGACATTGACTTGATTCGGCGCGATGCTGGTGGAAAGACAAATAGGCACAAATACAAATACAAATGCAAACACAAACAGACAATGGGACAGTGGGACAATGGCGAACGGAGGCAGACAGACGGCGAGAGTGATTGAGAGAGAAGATTAGAGGGGGGAGAGAGAGAGAGCACTGAGAAAGGCTCACATTTTATTTGCTGAAGTGCAGGCAAAGCAGAAGTCAGAGAAGGGCTTAATGCACTTAAGAATTATGTGAGGCATGTGAGAGAAATAAAGCAAGTAGAAGAATGACGGCTTACTCTGTTTTTTTTGCATATGTGTGTAGTTGTGTGTGGGTGTATGTGTGAGCTTAAATGCATGTGTGTGAGTTGCCTGAATGAATTGCAGTGCTGAGCTTCAACTGGCCTCAAACAAATGCTGCAGCTATTGACGTCAATTCTGCTTAGAATGTGTTCAATGAAAATTTTAAATTTATTGTAGAAAATTCTAGCAAAAATTCATATAAGTAATCATAATTTAAACCATAAAATATTGTGAATAAAAATAATTTATAAATACTGCATAAAATCAATTTTTTATTTTATATTTTTATATTAATAAATATTTTATATTTAATTCAAATACAGAATTTTTTGCCGGAAATTGAATTACAAAATAACCCAAACTAAATATATGTATAATAGGTAGACTGAACGATTTATATAAGGGTTAAAAATTTGACTCATAAAATAATATCAGCTATAAATGTTTTAAATTTGCACTTAATTTAATTTATTAATTTTTTATTTATTTATTTATTTATTTATTTTAGAACAGAATAAGTGTTAAAATGCCAATCACTTTTTCTGTGTTTATTTGTCAAGCCACAAATATTATTGTTATTGTGCAGAGAGTGTGAATAATTTATTAACTGCATGTCGCAGTAATACTTATAATCAGGGCATCGTTATAGAGTGCAACATGGTGCGATTGACACAGTTTGTGGCACGTAACGGGCGCTGCATGCCACATGCCACAGAGAACCCACTAATATGTCAGGATTAAGACCATGAAAAATGCTTGCATAATTGTCAAGTTATGTGCATTGAACAGCGCCAACTGACAAATGCGATTGACAAGCCCACAAAAACACAGCGACAGAGGGAGAGAGAAAAAGAGAGAGGGACAGAGAGAGAGAGAGAAGAAGAAGAGAAAGAGACATATGAACGGCATACGCATATGCCAGGGTGCTGCAAAAGAACCACAAAGTCCACACAATACAAACACCAATACCAATTTCAGCTAGTAAATGAGATGGAGAATGAAATGACGAAGAGAGAGAGAGAGGAAGAGAGAGAGGGGCAACAATAGAGAGAGATAGCAATAGAGCTGGTCATTGAGTGCATGGAGGCAGCAACAATTTGGAGACTCGCACAATACTGCAACTGAATAAGTGAATCAATGAAGTGAATAGTGATTAAATGCGAATGTATTGGTGCGAGTGCATATCTGAGTGTGTGTGAGAGTGTGTGTGTGTGTGTGGGTGCGTAATAGCCTGTATGCATATCCTATAAGCCTATAAGCATACTGTGTGTCTGCTTATGAATGCTTTTTGGTCAGAGTCACAACAGAAGCAGCATCTGAACTTTTGCCAAACTTTAACAGACTTATAACTAGGCCCCATTTACTGGAATATATAAAATATTACAAAGAAAATTATATGTATTTTTTTAGATGCATAATTGTTCACCGCCAAAAAATTCTATTCGGTTTTATTGTTATAAAAATAAAGTTCAATTTATGTCTTACGAAACCTATGTATATAAACAAAATATATTTAAAAGGCGCTTTATAAATAATTAAGTAATTGATTCAAATTCTGTCATTCAAAAAAATCACATAAATTTTAGTATTAATTTGAAGCTCATTTTGTTGCAATTGCACAAATGAAAATAGATTATAAAACTCTTTGGCACTTACCTAACATCTCTTGTTATGTTTTTAATTTATTTTTATGATGTATGCACTAGCAATTCTTAAAGCATATTTATCTGCTTTACTTTCATACATCTGATGTAAAGAATTTATAGTTGAATAATTAACTGTTACTGTTACTGTTGAGTAGTTTTGTTAAATAACCTGTAAGTCGGCATCAAATCTAGCTTTAGCTTTTACCTTTCTACCCAGATACTGCCAACTCTAGGCTAACGCGATTATGCACTATACCTACACTTAGAAAAATAAAGCATCTACAGAATAATGTCCTTAAATAAATCCGCTTTTATTCAGGAATTCAAGTACAAATCAAAGTAGAATCGGAAATGAATTCAGTCTAATAAAAGCAAACAGGATTTAAATTGAATGCTATTAAATAAAGAAATTCATTCTTGAATTAATAATTTTTGACTTGGAGATACAATTAAATCTAGACAAATGATTTAATAAGGCACGAATTGTTAATTTTTACAATCTTGGAAGGTAAGTATAATTTCAAACATACGCTTAAATGCAGAAAATTCTTTCTTGAATCAAGAGTTTTCGAGATGTAGCTAAAATAAAGTATTTCAATCCTTAAGGAATATAAAAATAGAATTAAAAAAATTCGCTTAAATCAAGAATTTTTTATTTAAAAAATTTAGTTGCTTATTGAACTTTTGACAAGTCAAATCCTTGAGAATTTCTCTCAGTGCACAGAGTGTGGAGTCTGCAGATTGTTGTTGATGTTGCTGTTTGTTGTTGTTTGCGCTGTTGCTAAGCTAATTTGGCCATCGCTAATGTCACCAGTTGCTGGCAGTTGCATCAGCAGCAGCAGCAGCAGCATTAGCAGCAACAGCATCAGCTCGCATCAATCCGCATCAGTTTTTGGGGCTCATCGATGCGGCAGCCTGGCCGAAACATGTAGACACAGCAGACGTCAGCATGTTCCCATGTAAACGTCGCGTCAGCTCATCCCTCCTCATCTCTCCCCTCTCCACACTCCACTCTTCTTATCTAGATATGCATATACACATACATATCTATCTATCGGTTGGCCCCCCTGCCCCCTGCTATTGGCACTTCTCTCGTGTCGCTGCACTCACTCGTGCATACATGAAAGTCAATTAAGCGTATTAAGTGCAACTGTGTGTATGCCTCTCTCCCTCCCCCTCTCTCTCTCTCTCTCTCTCTCTCTCTCTCTCTCTCTCTCTCTCTCTCTGTGTGTATTGGTGTGCTTATCATGGCATTTCTTGGCATTGGCATCAAACAACAAACGTTCAACCAGCAGCTGCGCTGTCTTCCTGCCTCTTGCCTCCTGCCTCCCCCTCAATACCTGCACTGCCTTTTAACTCTGGCAACCCTTTTTCAGGGGCGTTGTTGGCTGGAAGGGGCAGGGGGGCGCGACAATTTCTGCCATTCGATTTCAGAGCATACTATTTGGAGGCATGACAGCTCCTGTGTGAAATGTTTGCGGCTGATTGCGGTTCTTAATTTGCTTTAAGTTATTGGCATGACTTCCAACTTTTTTGTATATGGCAAGCGTGGGGGTTTTGGAAATAGAATACAAGAAAACAAATCGAAGATATTTTAAACTTAAACATCAATTACAGCCTAAATTTAAATTACACTTGCGTATTACATTTTTTAAATCATTATGGAGTTGAATATACTAAATATATAAAAATAAATAATATAATACATAATTTAATATACAAATAAAATAACATATATTTAAAGTTTGGTATTGTTTTATTATTCTTCTTCTCAGATAAGTTTGCTTTTATTATCAATTGTTTCTTTTAATAGGAAAATATTAAATAATACCAAACTACATATGTATACTGTCAACAGAAAAATCTGGCAGAACAACCCATAAAAAGGGAGAAAAATTAAAAATAAATAAACCAAACAAATTATATTTAATAATATATATTTTTAAAATGTTTACCTTTTGTTTAATAAAAAAAATTAGTTTGTAAACGTTTAATAGTATGAAAATTAAGATTTTAAGAGAAGTTGATTTTATTTTTTATTATTATTATTATTATTAGTTATTATTGTTATTATTATATATTATTATTATCATTTATAAGTAATATTATTTATTATTATTATCATTTATTTATTTATTTTTATCAAGCATTATTTTGCCATTCAAATCGCTAAGAACTAAACTAAAACTGCTAAAGACCTAAGTTAATATTTTAAAATTATTTGCATTTTTTGCAGTTTTTTGTCAGATTTTTCTCCAAGTGTAGGCATGCATAAAAATGGCAAATGGCAAATGCAAATATTTTGTATATCGCACATTAGTTTGTTGCGCTCTCCTCAATTGAATAATAGAACAGTTCACAGTTCTCTGGTGCCCTCTCTATCTCTCTCTCTCTCGCTCTCTTTCTTTCTCTCTCTCCCTCTCTCTTTCTCTAGCGCTTGCTCTCTCTCAGCCCAACTCATTGGCAAGTCATAGCATTTACATATCTCAGCTGTGTTATGAGCATATCTATGCTGCTGTTGGGGGCAGTGCACATAACGCATACGCAGCGTTGCCTGCAACATTTTGTTGCAGCTCAGGCGGCAGCTAGAATTGCTGTTGCACCCTTAGACATTAGACATGTGAGCAGCAGGAGCAACACCCGCGCCCCCCTTATCCTGCTTCCTTTTTTGGAGTGTTAATTGTCGTATGCAAATTTTTGCGCATCCACAAAATGTAACAAAACACGATTTTGAAAGATGCAAATTGGATGTTGCTGCTGCTGTTGCTGCTGTTGCTGCTGTTGCTGTTGCTGCTGTTGCTATTGCTGTTGGTCCAGGCAGTTGCCAGAGGCAGTGAGTGTCAAAATAAGCTTTAAATTACGACATTGCCGTCCTCCTGCTGCTACTAGCCTCTTTGGTCTGTGAAACGTGCGGCGTAATTTGCAACTGACAAGAGTGAAAGTTATGCGCAGCATGGGGCAGGCCGATGGGGCAAGGGGAAAGAGGTGCAGGCGAAGCTGTAGCCGTTCGTGTCCAACAAAATGTCAGTTTTTGGCCATGGAGTTAAGCGTTGGGCTGCACTCCTGGCCAGGACAGCCGCATGCGTGATTGTGACATTTGATTAGGTTGCCTTTGTCGAAATGTTAATTTGTCTATTGAAGGTGCATGCACAGAGAGAGACAAAGAGAGCGAGAGAGAGAGATGGAGGCGGTTGTCTAGTCTCTGGCTTATCAGGCAATGTGCCCCCTTCAATTTGTGGCATATTGTTAAATCTCACTCTTTGAGCGATAGTATATAATTATCGATTTTCGGCTGTGGATTTAAAACGTTTGGAGCGAAACCAAACCACAACTGCCAAACAAACAGTTGTTAAATTCAATTCGATTCGCAAATTGAGACAAATTGCGGCTTTAGCATTTACTTAGGGCCATCTCACTTATTACACAATTGACAAAAGACAAACGCATAATTGCCATATAATAATCATAATCCGCACAAAGCAAACACGTGCCCCCAAAATATATCTAAATTTCGAGCAGACAGTCGGAGCTTTGTGCTCACCAGCTCGCCAGCTTCTTCAACTTGGCCACTAATTAAGAAGACAAACTCTCAGCTCATAGTTATAACAGACAGACAGACATATACATATATACGTACAGATAGTAGAATATGTATGCATGTAGATTTTTGAGCATGAAGTCTGCTGTTAGCTCTTAAATATGCAGCTGGCCCCATTTGCTGAGTTACTTTTTGATGAACTTAAGCCACAATTGAAAAGTTCATTTAAAATGCTTCAACTATTTTAGGGACTTATCTTTAAGCTCTGACAATCAACTCTACTAAATATGTCAAAGGGAATTTGGTTTAGACAATTTTCAAATTGGCCAAACTAATATAAATATGCAGCCAGAGTGTGTCGAAAAAATTAAGCCAGATTTATTCTGCATAAATTGGTAAACCAAGTTTCTGCAGTTGAAAAACAATAAAAATAATATTGATTTAATAATTGCATAATCAATATGAATTGGATAAATTTAAGTACAAATTTAATTAAATTAAAAAATCTGGAATTCAATTGAAAAGCTAAAGACATTTCACATTTTGTTGAAATAGTTAGCGTCGATTTACAAATCAAATGGTTACGCAGGGCTACAAAATAATTATTTAGAAAATAGTGTTTATAACTGATTAAATTCAGATGCACTAATTAATATAATTAATTAATTTAGGCGTTCTTTGCAAATATTGCATTCCAAAAATTGATTATTGAATAAAGATTTAATATATTTAAAGTCAATTATGTAAAGCAAATTTAATATACAAATTTCAAAAAAATATAAAAATATAAAAACAATTAATTAATATAATTTATTATTACTTTTATTATGCATTATTTTATTAATTTATTCTGCATGTCTTAGCCCAATTTTTTTGTTTAAATAAAAAGCACAAATTGATAGTAAAAAGGAAGCACAAAAAATAAATCGACAATTAAAATTTTTTTATATTAAATAGAAATGGTAAATAAACTAAAAAAAAACTATTTAGTAATAAATAAATATACTAAAATAAAATAATAACTTTTAATTGGCTTATTTAGGCTGGAGTATTAGCATAATCTATAAAATATTATCAAATATTTGCTGCAGTCTTAATGAGGTATTAGCATAATCTCTATGATATTAACTGCTATAGTTGCAATAGATTTTAAACATAAGCTAAATGGTAATATCTAAAATGCAATGGATTTTTTTCATAACCCAAAAGCTAATATCTAAAATGTATTGCAGTTTATTTGTTTTCTATTTATGTGGCATAGAGTTATTATTTTCTTTGGACAATTGGGTTTATAAGTGGCAGATGGAAGTGTGTGTGGTTACGTGGGTGTTTGTGTGTAGGTGAGCAGCCAAGTGTCAAGTGGTTGAGGGGGCAAGTGGTTGAGGGGGGAAGTGGTTGAGTGGTTGAGTGGTGGCATGCATGACTAGAGTTTAGCATCTATGCTCTTGTTGCTCTTTTCATTTTTAAACGTTTGCAGTTGCCCCAGCAACGGACCAGAAACAGCCAAAACGGCCGACAATTCTACGTGCTCAGACAATCAAGCCATACACACACACACTTATATAGACTCACACACACTCATACACCCATACACTCATATACGGCGAGTGTGAATTGTGGACGTGGTGTGCACATTTCCAGCTCAATTGCGCGCTCAATGAATAATTTAGTTGAAAATTTCGGCGCACTTTTTGTGCGGCAAATGCGGTCTATACAGTTATTTGAGTGCAACAGCTAACAGCTACTACCCATCTCTTAAACCCTCTTCCCCTCCCATTTCCCTACCTCTCATTCCCCCCTTTCTCATGCCGCCTTTCCGCTGCTCAGTCAGTCATAAAATTTATGCGTTTTTCCTTACAGTTTTTCTCATTTGGCGCGCGTTGCTCTTTTATTTTTTTTATTTTTTTTGCTTATTTTTTAAGGTTTGAATTGCAGGTTTGAGTTGGGGAACTTTTGCTCTCTGTTGCCTCATAAAATGCCTTGCGCAACAGTTGAAAAATTCTAAAACGCGCCATAAATGCTAGACAAAAACCCCCGGCAGCCAGTGGCAACTGCACTTTGCTGGCGTTGCCATATCAGCGCCATAAATAAATTTTGCCATGTTTGACTTTTGGCGAAATGGCAAAAAAAAATAAAAAATAAAATAAAATAATAATAAAAAAACAAAACCATGATATGGCAATTGTGAATTGGGGGCGGACACAACCATATGATATATATACATATATACATACATATATGTATGTGTGGGCACATTACTTTTATGACTGCCAACGCTTGCTGCGGTAACAACAAACTATAAAATACAATTTGAACTAAGAGCTGCATATATTTGTTCTTTTTTTCAACCGGTGGTAAAACTACAAATTAGGCAACAATTTGCAAATCGGATTCGTTTTTAAATTGCGCGTATATTAAAGGCCATTTTAAAACTACTTAAAAATTTAGCCAATAATTTATGGCAATTACTGATGATTTTGTTAATATTTAAATATTAGAAATAGCAAGATATTAGAACAACTTTCCCACCAAATTTAAAATGTAAAATAAATGAAAACAGAGCTGGAAGCCTTGCTGCTATTGCTCGCTGCGATAATTAGCATTTATTAATTTATTTTATTTATTTATTTAAAATGTAAATTCCTAATGCTACAAGTAATTATACTTATAAATTATTGCATTAGTCACTATAAACATGATAATAAAAAAACTTAAAATTAAATTTTATTAAATTTAGATAGATTAATATAACGTTAACATTAATTTTATATTATTGTTAATTTTGTTAATAAATAATAATAATAATAGATCAATTTCTGAAACTTTCTCTAGCTATATTTATTTGCTTTATATTTCTTTTTTTTTTAGATATATAATCAATTTCCTAAACTTTGAAATTGTTTTACATTATATTAGCTAAAAAAAAAACATTTTATTTTCAACAAAATTTCCACGAGCTTGTTAGCAATTAAATTTTATTTTCTATAAATTTTATTAAAATTTAAAAAACGCTAAAACACAATAAAAATAATTCTTTAAAGTCAGTTTAAAATTTGTTGCAGTTAAATCAACCCTTGCTGAGCAGTTGACACTGTTTAAACTAAGTAGGATTGGGCATTGGATTGTGGATTGGGGCAATCTCAAAGCGATGCTCGTTTGCATAAATTAATTAAAGGTTTTTTTTTTGTAGCAAATTCAAGCAGGGAAATTCTCTGATAAATGCGGGCATTTACTCGCATTGCCCTAGAGTTTGGGGCTGTTTAATTGCATTTGCAATGGGGGCGTGATTTTGCTACGCATTTATTTCGTGCGGTGCAGTGACCATAGTACACACACACACACACACACACACATATAGCATATCGGATCAGATCAATTTGCTGCATCCTGACAGATTGAGGCGGGAGTAAAAGATGTCATCGTCGCAACGCTCATAACTCAGAGGCTCAACTCTTGCCAATGGCTGCAAAAGTGTAAAACTCATTTATCAAATGGCCAGCACGCTGACCTCAACCCCCCCCCCCCCCCCACCACCCTCCGCACTGCACAAAAAAAAAACTGAAAAAAAGCACAACAAACTGCAACAATTTCTGTGGCGCCACTAGCGAAAAAAAAACAACGCAAAGAAAAGCGAATAAAATGGCAAATAAAAAGAAGCCCAAGTGCCAAGAAAAATGCCGTAACACCCACAAAAACAACCCACCGATATACCCTGTAAACCCTTTCTGAGCTCATGTCTGGCAGGACATTCTCATAAATCATAAAATTCCATGGCCCAACAGCCAGCGATGGCGCCATCGTCATCTTTATAATCTGGCAAGGCGGCTGCGTTTAACCTACCTTCCTCAACAGCCTCTCCTATTCCCCATTTCCCTTTCTCCCTCCTCTTCCCCTTCCATTAGTTGTCGTTTGTATGTATGTGGGTGTAACTGCTGGACTATGATGTTGCAATTTGTAGCTGGTAAAGTGTGAAATTGCGTTGGCAACGCGAATTGTTTTTCAGTCAACTGTCTGGAGATTTAATATGAGCTGCAGCCCCTGCCCCTGCCCCCTTTGCAACCATTTTCAACAGATGAACTGCTCTAAAGAGTGTGCAGCAGTCGGGGAATATGTTCCGGTTACGCTTCTTTAGGTAATGCAGACGTGTCTACAAGATCTCGAGGTTAAACCTATAAAAGACATATTTGGGAAAAATATAAAACAATTTAAACAAACAATTTAATTTAATTTCATTTAATTTTTTTTTATAGTGACTAATGCAATAATTTATAAGTTTTATACTTGCAGCATAACATATAACATATCTAAATAAATCAAATCAATTTATAAGCTGGCAAATGAATATTAAGCTTAAGACGGTGTTAAAGGATATTATTTTAAAGCAAGAATTTAAATTGTTAATATTTTCCTAAAGTAAAAATGATATAAATATTGCCAGTACAACATAAAAATTTTTTAAAGTACATACTAATTTAATTAAATTTTTAATATTCAATTTATGCATATTTATTAATTTCTATTTTAAAATATTTTTTCAGATTCCATATTGATTCAATATAAATTTGCTAATTTAGCTTGTTCAGAATTCTATTAACATACATTTAATATGGATTTTATATGTTATATTGAATTTTTCATATTTAGTTTTATTTATATCTATTTAAAGAGATTATTCCAGATTCCATATTGATTCAATTTTTAATATTTAGTAATTTCTTAAAGTTTAAATAAAAAGAATTTAATAAATATTGCCAATTAACAATTTTTTTTGAGTTCTATCAACGCTTAACATACATTTTATATAGATTTTATTCATATTTTATATAATAATATTTTTTTTATATTTATTTTTATTAATATTTAATTTAATATATATTTTTGCTTACAAAATCTTACAAAGTGGCCTAATCGACTATGCCTTAGAAGTCAATAAATTATAATAAATAAATAAACATATTTTCTTACAAATATTTTTTACAGTGTATGGCAAACCCAACTCAAAGCGCGCTACCATTTGAAAACGTATTTTGCAAGTGAAATAAACACGCAGAAATAAATCAATTAATGTGGCGCACCTTGCTCAGAATTCCTTTAGAAGGAATTCTATATATAGTATATATAGTTGCCGTGGTGCAAAACCGTTATGCTGCTGTCCCACTGTCCAGCTGTCCAACTGCTGTTGAGCTCTGGCTGTGGCAGACGCGTCGGCTAATTGATATAAACGACTGTCTCCTACAGTCTCGTAATGCCAGCGTAAAAAGTGCACAGTTTTCGCTGAGTTTTCGAGTTTATTGAAATTTATGCGCTGCCGGAATTAAAAGTTGCATTTACTTTTGTATTTATTTCGCGGTAATTTGTTAAATTCCAGGCAATTCCCTATTAAAGTTGGCAATGATTAAAATCTTGCAAACGTCAAAAAGTCCCTCTCTTCCTCTCTTTCTCTCTCTTCCTCTCTCTCTCTCTGGAGCCTATAATCGCCTATAAAGACTCTCAGAAGCTCTGTCACCTGCCACAGTTTGGCCGGCCCTCTGCTGCCCATGTGGGCGTGTCACTTACACATCTGACCCACCCAACGTGCAACAGCAACAGCAACACCAACACCAACGTGCAACACCAACATCAGCCCAGTTGCCAAAGTGCGTGTCTCGATTTCTACATAATTAAACTACATCAGCCATGCCACTTGCCAAGCCTTGCTGTGCCCTTGTTGCAGCTGCCGCTTGGCTTTTGGGTTACGTGTGTGTGTGTGCGTGCCACATGCCGCCATCACCACTTCCGGTTTGCGCCGGTTGCGTCCGGGCAACGTTCAACGAGCACCAACAACTTTGGCGCTAAACTTTTAATGCACGTGCAGCATCAAAAGTGCGGCAACGAGCAGAGTTGCAAGGGAGCGGGGGGGCAGACTGACTTTTGTGCAACGGATTGTGGCATCATTCAGGGGGCATTCGTTCGCTGCACTTGCCTTGACATGCGAATTGTGGCAGGCGACAAAAGTGTAGTAGTTGCAAAAGTGTATTCAATATTAAGCATCAAATAAATTGCAATTTAAATAATTTATAAAATATTTATTAATTAATTTATAAATGTATCTTATAATAGCAGTTATTGCAGTGAAAAATATATTCAAAATGTTTTATTCATATAATTTACAATAATTTTTGTATCCTTTTCAAATGAATACTATTGGAAAAACTTTTTAATTTCAAAATTAAATAAAGTTTTTGTTATATTTAATATGGAATAATTAAATGCACAGTTAATTCCCTAGAAATTACAAATAAATATAAATCCAATTGTGGAGAAACTTAAAAAAATGGTTAACTAATATAATATAAATAAATAAAAGTAATAAAAGTAAGTAAAATAATTTTAAATCAGAATTTATGTATATATTTTATATATTATTTTAGTATTATTCAATATTATTAAATAAATATTATTTTTAGTATTATAAATAGAATTAAGATTTCAGTCAATATATAATATAAAATAATTTAAATAAGGAATTATATTAGATATATTTATTTATTGCAAAATTATTATTAATTATTTTATTAACTTGAATGTAAATTCCGCAATTAAAGCTATCTAAATATGGGCCAAATCACGGTAAATGACATTTTTGCTGGCTGTGCAAAATTCTTATTTGATTGTTTGTGTGTTTATGCATATGTATGTATGTATGTGTTGGCTTGCCTTACTACTATAAACTGTTATTGTTGTAGTTGTAGCTGTGCTTGTAGTTGTTGCTGTTGTTGTTGGTGTTGTAAATGCGTCTGCCTCGTTTGCAGGAAAATTTGTTGGAATTATTTCGAGCAGTTCTAAATTTCGCAATAACGAGCCGCATTTGACGGGCATACAAATTGCATTCTGCTCCCCCCGATTCCCTTTCCCTACCCAAAAGGCCTCTCTATAGTTTTGCAAGAGCAATGTTAAGTGTGTCTTTGTGTGTGTGAGTCTCTTGGTGTGTGTGTGTGTGTGCAAGTTCCTTTCAATTTCTTGTTCTGGGCAAGTTTGGCTTTTCGCTTGGCCTGCTGCAGGGCAGGCAAGTTTTTGGCCGGGATTTGTTGTTCGAATTTGGCCAAGTTGCAGATACTAGCAGTACATAATTAAATAGCTTAAACATGCCACATGCCACATGCCAAATGCCACACCGAAAACCCAAATAAACAACATTACAACAATTTCACTTGAGCCATCGTTTTTTGTGCAAAGATTTTGCAACTTAAGTGGCAAAATATTTGCGCAAACTTTTCAATTTTTCAGCAGATTTTGCTGATTTTTTTCGTTTACTTTCTCTGCTAGTCTCTCGCGTTCTCTCTCTATCTCTATGTTTCTTTCTCTCTTTCTTTGTCTCTTTCTGGCAATCTTTTTGATTTAGCTGCGTAGCCATTAACACGGGTTGATTGCCCCAAGGACAAAAGATGTCAAGTGGCTTAAAGGACAAACGCTGCCGAGCACATTCTTGGTTATATTTTTTACTATACCCTGTTTTTTTTTTTTGGTTAAATCTTTTTTTGTATTTGTTCTGAACTGGCTTTCAAGTGATTGGTGTTAGAATGTGGGCGAAATGTGACAAGAAATGTGCGCTGTGTGCGTGCAAAGCAATTGAAAAGTTGCCTTGTGTCTGTTTTACGCAATGTCCGTCATGTCACTTACGCTCACATTGTTGTAATACACCAAATTTGTTGTTGTAGTCATTGTTGTAATGCCCTTTGACATTTGGCAATTGATTTGGCCGAGTGCCTGAGGCTTAATATAGTCTGAAAAGTGCGTAGAATGTGGCCACGATAAACAATATTTGTTTTAAATGAATCAAATGTTGAAGGAGAAAAATAAAATAATTTTATACTTTTATTAATATAAAATAACTTGATTTTTTTATCACATATTGGAATTTTTGTTTAATAAAATAACTATTATTTTAAGCTATTATTTTAACTATCATTCATATTTTTGCCAAGCCACCCGTCGACCATCTGCATAATTTCATAATTTATCTGACTTTTACCCCCGAATTTCAAACCTTATTCCTTCAGTTAAAAATGTTTTTAAAATATGATAAATTGAAGTATTTAATAATGGAACTATAAATGATATGCATTAATATTGGGGCTTTTGCAAAGCCGTTGGTTTTACCCACTGTTTTTTTTTTAATAATCTCCAATCATAGTTGCCTTTTGACAAAACTAGTCTGTGAAATTGCCTTTCAGCACAAATCACTTGAAATTTCCTGGTTATTGTGAAAGTTTTGTCTCTCGCTGCGCCATGATTAGAAACACGCCCACTCGCTTACTGCACGCTGCAAATTTCGTGAATAGGCCGAACATTTTACGGCCATTTGATTATGTCTCTTGTAGACTAAGAAAAGAGTAGTAAAAACAATCGAATAATCGCCACAAACTGTGCCATCTGACAATAGCGGCGCTCCCTGCTGACGGACAGCTGCCATTTGAGCCATTTAAGCCATTTGAGCCGCTTGGACCAGGAAGCTGGCCAAGAGCTGGCCTCGGTACGTGAGGTCGTTAGGCTTATGCTTATGCATTGATCAAGTGAAAAATCATAGAAAATTGTATGTTAAAAAGTCGTTCACTTGCCATGGGCAGACCGTAAAAGAAATTGCTTAAAAAATGCAGCATTACAATATTAACCTGTACTGCTGTCAACATGCATCTAAAGAGTATTTTAAACGGCAACATTTGCTGTTTGCATTTTGCAGCTTATGCATACATTGTATCTATGTATCTGCGCTGCTGCATGGGGCGTATACGCAACGCCCGAAATTAGTCAACAACACAGCGCCCGAGCTGAACTGAGTTTTGGCGTTAATTATGAGCAATTTATTTAATGATGATTAGCCAAGGTGCACAACGAAAACCAACAGCAAAACATGTATGCTTAGTTGCAGCATAGTAGACAACAAGATACTCTGCAAATTTATTGTTGTTATACCAATAATAACCCAAGGTCCCACAAATTACATTTCATATTAAATATATTATTTGAAATAATTTGTATTGTCATTTTATAACATTTTAATTTTTTATTTTTTATTTGTTCAGTATTGTTAATTATTTTAAATAAATAACCTTTTAGTAAATAATTTTTTAATATCTTGTCATTGTTCTAACAACCCTAATATCTTTAATATAGTAGTTCAAAAATTATTTCTTATTATTATTTATTAAAAATTTCATATCTGCATTTATATTAAACTTGGCATTGTTTGATCAACTCTTATAAGTGCTTTAGGAGCTTGTCATGTCTGCAGGGTATAGCCAGAGGCAAATTGCTCATACGCGCTGTTGTTGCCGCTCCATTTCAAGATAATTGCGGTAGATTTGCAGCGGAATATGATGAGCTCTGGCCAAATGGGCCCGTTGTAATGGCCCATATCAATTAAGTGGCAAAACATTTGGTACTACCTACTTTTTTGTCACTTCCGTATTTAACAAGCAGCTTTAAAAATTAAAAAAAAAAAACAGCTGCCTAAGACATTTTATTGGGTATTTTCATTTTAATTTTAACTGCAGTTATTGCAGCTCTTATAAATTAATTGCGATCAGTGTTGACAAAAAAAGCCAAATATAAATTGCAAAATATCTTAAAATATTTGAAAATAAACAATAAAAATTTCATCAGCAATAAAATTAATGATAAGCCTAATTAGAATTCTGTAACCAACTAAATTAGCTTCTCAGATTGTTATAAACCTCTAAGCAGTTTCAATTACTGATGGCAATCTACAATCGCCATTAAGTTAGTCCGGTCCAATTGAAGTTGTTATCAACTCATCATATAACACTCAATCGGGCTTAAATGACATGCTCAACATATCAAATGCATTTGCCACTTTGGCAGACAAAGTACAATATAATTTAAGCAAACTGTACCAGTGAAAAGCTGCATTAAATGCTCAAAGCGAAACGAAATAAAATCAAACATTGGCAAGACACTCGCAGTAGCTAGAAAAGTTGCAAAAATGTTTTCACTTCACTGACTTTGGCCGGCTCCATGCAATTTTCGCACTCAACTGAAGTAATTTGCGGTCGTCGTTACGATTGGCTTCCTCTCTGTCCCACACTTTTCCTTCGCTTTCGGCGTCTTTTATTCACTTCCCCTCCCATTTCCATTCCCTCTCCCATCCGCACACGCACATCACATCAATCGAAAGCTGAACAAGTCCATTTCGAGGCTGTAACCGAAACTGGAACTGCATCTCGGAGCTGCCTCTGAGTGATGGTTAATCGTGACTGACGATAGACGGAACATGACATAATGATTGCAGTGCATGCGCCAAACATTTGTTATAACATTATGCGGACAGGCCTGGGATTACACTGGCCAACAGCAGATTTATACATAATTTATTGAGATTTACAGCAGGCAGCTTTAAACGTTTTATGGCCAGCTTTTCAGCAGTTAAAGGCAATAGAAATTCGTAGAAATTATTTTAATTTTAAGGCATTTATAATTCTTTTTTCTGTTATCAATTTCTGTAATTCACAAAAGTAAATGGTTATATGGGGGATATTTTAACCATTTCACATCTATGATTTTATAAAATAATAAAACTATATAAAAATTTACAAATATTTATGTCATTAACATTAATGTAAGATCGTTCATTTTGTATAAAAAATTTGGTGATGTGAGCTTCTAAATATCAATAGGATTTTAAACGGACGCAACCCACAGTACGAGACCCTGTGGTTTTTAACAATAAGACAGCCTAAATTCCAAAAATAAAGTAACTTCAAAGTACAGTGTCTAATTATGCAAAGTCATATAATATTATTCCATTGTAGATTAATAATAGTATTTATATAATAATATTTATATTTATATTAATTTATATTTGCAATTTTGTTTGAAATTTAAAAAGCATTTTTTGGTACATTTAAAATCTACACATGTGTTGACTAGTGCAATAAAGTATTATTTATTTTGCACACCAGGTAGAGCAATAAATCTATAATTTATGCACATATTTGATGGATGGCAAAGAGCTTTTATTAACAAGACTGAAATTATGAATGTCGCTGCGAATGTGGCCAAGTGTCAGCTGGAAATGTGAGAGCCGATTGGTGTTAATGGCTGCACAATTAAAGTATTTGGCCAAGACAACGACAGGGTGCCATTTCTGTATAATGTTGGCAGTGAAAACCTTGTACACAAATTACTTTGCAATGTGCGTTGGCAGCTGAACCAACACTCTAGAGCCAAGCATCTGTCCATCCAACTATCTATCCAGCTAGCTATGTATGTATATCGGTAGGGATGCCTATATATGCTATATATTTATATATCTATGTACATATGTAGGCAGCTCTGTCGCTCTTCTCTCCTGCCCGCTTGCCTGCGCCTGTCGCCGTGAGCCGTAAGTCAAACAAATCAGTCGTGCCAGAAGATTAATGGCAGCATTATTGTGTCGCCTGCATAGTCATCGTCATCGTCATCGTCATCGTCATCGTCATCGGCATCGGCGTGAGCGTCAACCTCAGCTTTAGCTCTGTCTCATCATCATCATTGGCAACTTCATCATGCGACTGCCCGTCCTGGTCAGCTTTGGCTGCCATAACCCGCTCACTATGCCAATCCCTTGCCTCATGCGTTGGACTCCATGCTCACACACACCTACAAAAAAAAAAAAACAGTATGAACATAGCTGATCAGTCGGACGTGCGCGACTGAAAAATGCTCTGATGCCTGTTATGAAATTGGTATTTCTTACGCGAGAGTGGAAAAGAGTGCAATATTGTTTCTTCAATAACTTCTATGTTTATTAAGCAATTTCATTACGCTTCGCAGGCCAGCTAAATATTATAGTAAAGAGTATATATTCTGAATAACAACCTTTTATGCTCAACATTGCGCTTGTTATTCGAATTTTATCGAAGTAGTCGTGGCATCCAACATTTTAAATTAACTTGATCTGCATATTGTGTACACCCAACTTTATTTCGATAATGACTGCGCTAGTTCTTATAGTTTCCGGGATCTACGCGTTTATCCAAACTGCCGGATGGACAGAAAGTTTGAATAGATGGGCAGAAGCTCAGTCGAACAGACAGACGTACATTTCCATAAAGCTATCAACCCAATGTTTGCCCACTTCATGGGTACAGGTCACAAAAAAGACCTCTTGGTGCTGGTGCCCTGGCTGGTCTGTCTGGTTGCCTTTAGGGCCTGCCTTGCCACTCACTTTTTGGCCAGTGCAAAAATGTTGCATGCGATTTTTCTTGCAGTAAATAATTTTTCATGCCAGCTGTCCTGTTATGTCTGTCCTGAAAGCCTTGCCCGCCGCTCTCTCCTTTCCTTCGCTGCCCTGCTCTGCTCTATTCGTATTATAGCCCATTGATCAGTTTGTTTTACTAGCTGTGGGGCCCGGTTTTGGTCTGGTTTGTCTGCCCGTCTGGCTCTTCTGTGTACATTTTGGATTATGAACTCTTTAAAGCATTTCCTCCAACCTTTTCGCTTTCCCTTTGCCTGCTTTACAGTTGACGCAATGGGTCTACATGGAGGCATTTTTGTGGTTCGATTGATGATTATGATGGATTGTTTGGTTGAGGTGTATGCTCTCATTTGCAATACTAAAGTGATTCAAAGGCTGTTTTTCCATTTAGTGAGGGGAATATGGGGAATATTTTTAAATTTTTATTATTTATTACTTTGGAATTTTGGTATTTATTTCAAAATTTAAGCGGAAAATGTACAATTATTTACTTGTTTTATGAATATTTATAGACAACATAAATCGTTTGTACAATAAAGCAAAATTTATTGATTAAATGTTGGCAAAGAAAACGTTAAAATTTAACTTATCGGTGGATAAAAAAAACACAATAAAATAATATATATAAATATTTTTCTTTGGAAAATATTAAGCTACAGTATTTTTGAAATATTTTATTAACATTTATTTTTCGAAAATGTTTAACTAAAATTTATTTTTATGCTTGGACATCGAAAAAATTTGGTTGATTTATTTTATTTATTTTAGTTGAATAATTTTTATTGGAGACTGCACAAACAGCATAAAATGAAAGGTTTTTGTTTAATAAATTGTCTTCCCAGAATTGTGCTTAATTGTTCTTACATTATTGTTTAAAATTAGATTTAATTTCAATGAGGTAAACTTTTTATAGTTCTGTATTTATTATACCTCAGTGCATGTCGCATTTCGCATTAGTATTTGCCTGTCTGCAAATTTCGCACACTTAACGCCCACACTTGCCCCACTGTGCCCGAACATTTTGCAAAGTCAAATGCCTGGCGTCTTGCTGCAAAGCGGCTTTCATGTCTTGTTAGTGGCGTCGACAATTGGGAGAGGCGAATTGCAAGCGCTGCAGAGGCTAGAGGGCAGCCAGAGGCCAGGACTATGCAAATTTGTCAAGTTTATTGAGCTGCGCTACTGAGAACAGCTTAGCTGAGACCGCCCTGCAGCCCCTCCCCCTTTATTCACCCACCTGTCTAAGCGCCAACAACAAAATTGCCCATTGTACGGTAGGCTCCAGCTAAGTAAGAGCCACTGCCACGCCCCTTGCCCCGCTGGCGCCCTCGGCATGCAGTGGAAAACTTTTGCGCTGGCAGTGAGAAGAACATTTAATTAAATTCCTTTGCACCTTTAGTGCTGCGCTAAAAATTCCAGAGCCCGACAGGACTTCCTGGCTAAAAGACCTACAACGACAACGACAACGACGACAACGGCAGCAATAACAAATTAATCTTTGCGGTTTGCGCAACCGGAACCAACTACGGCTCAACCTGTACGTCCGTAAACGTAAGCCGTACAAATGAGGCATTTGATTTTAAAACTTGCCGCAGCAAAAGTTGGCAATATATATATACTATATGCTATGTGCTATATCGACTGTCGCCACAGTGAGTGACCCTGCCCCTCCCCTTCCTCCGCCTACTTTTGCTGCAATTGTCGGCCCCTTTTGCCCCTTTGACACATCGGTCTTAGCCGAGCTCCATTCAATCAACTGCTGAATTATGTTGACAAGGCACGCACACGCCCAAAAACCAACTGCCAAACAGGCCAAAAGTTTTCAATTTACGTTTTAAGGTTTGTCCTCCATACCTTACTTTCTCTCTCTCTCTCTCTCTCTGTCTCTCTCTATGTCTGTCTCTCTCTGTTGGCACTTGCACTTCGTCTTCAATTTGGCAAATGCGCCTTAAGTCAGGCCACGTAAGCGGAAGGAAATGCACAACAAAGCGTTTATTAGCATGACAGAAAGAGCAAAGCAGAGAGCAAGTAGAAAGAGAGGGAGATATATAGATTTATGGCTGGCGATAGAGACAGCAGATGTACGTTTATACGGGATGCAATTCATGAATTCATTGCATGATTCGCTTTCGTGCTGCACAGCATTCTATAAACTTAAAAATTAACTTCAAAAAGTTGCCTATCTACTATTAATTATATTATTATTAAATATTATTGTTATCATTATTATTAATTATATTAATTATTAATTATATTATTATTAAATATTATTATTATTATTAAATATTTTTATTAAAAACTTTCTTTTTACAACTTCTGAATTAATTTGTAATTTTTATTTCACGTATTCAGCAATTGCTGCAATTCACCGCATAAACTTAGTATCTTTTACCGCCAAAGCCAGCCAGAGTTCACAGCGCCTTTTGTTCTCTCATTCGATTGTTTAATCGATAAGTTTTTAATAATGTTTGATTTCTGTGCCCTTTTATGTTTGACACATAAACTGATTCAAGCAACTGCCAGTTCAGCTAGAGGCAATCAATACTGTAGTTAAATAAAATTTGCAAATATTTATCAAAACTAGCTTAAAGCAAAAACAAAACAAAACCAAGCAGATAAGTCGGACGCGCACGACTGTGTAATACCTTAAAATAAACTTGATCTGTATATGGTACAAATATATATGTTTTGTGGGCTCTGCCACGCCTTCTTCCGCCTGTTATATATATTCTCTCAAAATAATTAAACCTATTTTTGGTATTCAATGCTTTATTTTTCATTCCAAATGACTTGGAATCAAATAAAAATTATCGACATTTTTTGGCCCTTGGTATGGTTAAAAAACAAGAGACTGGGGCTTTACAAAGTTCATAAAAACACGATTTTTGGCTCAAAACTCATTTAGATTCAATATTAGGCAAATACAAAATTATCTAAATAATTAGGCCTTGAACTGAAGTTGCTGCTTCGATAAACTTCAAATATTGTATTAAGAAATTCAAATTATATTCATTCGTATTAGGCTTTGGAAATATAAATTTCCAAATTTAAATTTATTTCTAAATTTTAATTAGGTATATTTTAAATATATAATTTTTTACATATCTTTGGCAAAATGTTTGATGCTGTCGATTCAGCTCTTGCAGAATCCATAAATAGTGCCGCTCCTTCTGAGGCACAATCTTGGCCAATTGCGGTTGTCATGGCAATTGCCACAATTGCTGTTCTTTGGCAATGGAAAGAAAACTAACTGGAGATGAAAAATAAAAGAATAAAAATGTATTTACAGGGTATAAATACATAGAAAATGCTCTTCATTACCAGCTAAATGTAAAACGTAAAGTTTTTCAATTCATGTTACATAAAAAAAACCGTTAAATTTGTTAACCTTGCTGCAATCAGCCAAGTGCAGTCGGTTGGCCAATAATAAGAACAATAATACGATATTTTGTCGTGCTTTACTCGTTGTTTTTTTGCAACAAATTGAACATTTTCATTAGATTTTCCTCTATGCACACGCACTGGGAAAACAAAGAAAACTCGACTGCAGACGAACCGAAGCCCACAAAATCCCATTCGATGGAGAGCAAGGAAGAAGAAGCTGGAGAGGGGGCAAAGTTTTGGTCGCTTGGCACATTCAATTGTAATGCCCAGGAGAGTGATTCAATTGAATTTGTTTGTTTTAGTGTACGGTTCATTTATTTGCAAAAACGAATGAATAACAGGCCACACACGCAAAAGCACACACACACGCACACGCACACGCACACATGGCCGACATCTTTGTTGGCGTATGTGTGAGCGCATAGTATAATTTGAACTTTGTCGAACTTCCGGTCAAATGGCGAACGCCGTTCAGCGTCTGCTTGCCAACAGCAGCAGCCCCATCGACAGGTCTACAAACATTTGTATATAGATAAGCGTGTGTATGTGTGTGTGTATATGTGTGTGTGTGTGGGTGGCATATAAATGTGGCATTGTTCAAGTGCAAGCTTGTAGTGTATGTGTGTGCGTCTGCTAAAGTTTTGGGCAAGTTACTTGAGGCCCCCGGGGGAGCGCTTAAGATTTCATTGTGTAAATTTACTGCGGCACAGCTCATGAGATTCACTCGTTGTTCTTTCTGCTGCTGCTGTTTCTGCTGCTGCTGTTTCTGCTGCTGCTGCTGCTGCTGCTCATAAAGCTGCATATAAATGCAAAAGAAAATTCAAATCGCGAGCTGCTTAAAAATGAACAACAAATGAAATTCCCATAGGTAGCACAAACGATGTGCCCTTTTTTTCTTCAGACGTTTCTTTTGCCTCTCGCTGCCTCGCATTCTCTGTTAGCGCCTGGGCCCATGTGGCGTATGCGCAACTTCCACGAGCGGCATCTTCTTATTTCTACAGCACCTGCAGCATGGCCGAAAACTTCTACTTGGCTGCAGTCCCTTCGTCTTTCACCTGTGCCATGCTCTTTCAAAGAGTACAACAAACTTGCTCTAAAACGTAGCTTAATCTGTGTAGTTTACTTTAAGAAAGTAGCTTAAAATAATAGTATAATTGGATCTAATTGTTTTAAATGTTTTTTTTATTATTTTTTATATAAAAACAACAACTATTACGGTTTAATATAATATAATTTAATATTTAAATTATGTATTTAATTTTATTTAATAAATATTAACGAATTTTACAACTTGTGAGGCATATGATTTGTATTCATGTAAATAAATATTTGTTTGTTATTTATTATATATTTAATAATATAGTATGTTAGTTTATTTATTTGATTTTTTATTGCATACTAATCAGTAGCCAAATTGTTTAAATAATTAAGTTCAGTATGTAAAACCTAATTTAATAATAGTATAATAACAAAAACGGTTTTGTATACTTTATTGTTTATTTTATGTATTTTATTATATATTTTTAAACAAACATATTTTTTATATAAATATTAATCATAATAAATTGTTTGTTATATATAAATTATTATGCATTTATTTTTTTTCTGTTTTTACAATTATTTATATAGTTTTGTATATAATTTTTTTTATTAAATTCACATTTTAATAATTTCAAACGCAATTATTTTATTAAAATATATTCTTATTTATTTCATATATTTATTCATTTGTTTTAAATTCTGTTTATACAATTATTTATATAATAAATTATTAAATTCACTTTTTTTTTAATAATTGCACATGCAATTATTCAATTTCATTATTTTCTTATTTATTTCATATATTTATTTATTTCATTCGGCGTCATTGATATTTTTAGATAACGTCTCTTATCAATTCCCTTAGGGTATATCGGTTTCGACTTGGTGTTATTTACCGCTGTTTTGTCTTGATATCGTCTGCATTTTCGGCTCTCTGGACTGGGCTGTCTGGGCTGCACACGGGCCGCATTTAATGTCATGTTTGTAAGTTTCTAGACGATGCCAACATGTTACTCGCCCGTCGACTCAACTTAACTCATGTCGAGTGGGGCAAAGGGGTAAGGGGTTGTAAGGGGGTGTAAGGGGCTGAAGTTGACTGCGTCTTTTGATTCCTTCCGGTCGCGCCCGACACTTGCCATTTCACACTTCTGCATTTTGCTCGTTATCCTCGCTGCCTGACTTGGTTATCCTGGTCGTCCCGACTGTCTTGAGTGTCACCTCTGTTGGCATCCTGGGCAAGGGGTTAGCTTGTAATTCGCTTTGTAGAGTTTGAAAGGCGAGAGCTGGCAGCTGAGAGCTGCTTTAAAAGACATTAAAGCTATGTTTTAATGCAATCAGTCAAGTAGTTGTTTGGCATTACAATAAAAGGCCTTCTATGCTCAAGTAAATTATAGAACAAGTCAAGTATCAGTTAAACATGACTTTGATGCATCATAACTCTCTTAATTATAAACCGATTAGGAAGAAATTTACAGCATTGTTAGATATTAATGTTCTCTATCAACTACTGAAGACAGAATATATTTATACAGATTCGTATCTCTTCAATAGGTCGACCTATTCTAATTATGTTCATTGTGGGCAACAGGGGCATTTTGCGGCTGTTGATTACAGTTTACTCTACTTGTAATGTAGACATTGGCATCTTGGCTAAATCGACTTTGCTGGTCGTCCTAATCCAAAATATATGCACTATATGGTGCCTACCACGCCTCCTTTTGCCTGTTACATAATTCCCCCAAAGTTATTAACCTGTTTTTACCCATTTTCAATGGGTACATTGATTTGTTGGCTTTGTATCTGGGTTTACAACGTACAGCAGATGTAAAATTGGTTAGTCTTGTAGGTTTTTCTTTGCATAATCTGCGCTTAATTTATTTACCAGGCCAAGAGACTTGTTTACGGCAAAGCGTAAAGCAAACGATGTGCAGACCGCAGACCACATGGGAAGGTGTGAAGTCAAGCTTTGAAGAGTTGAGGAGCCGTATGTCAGCCAAGTATCCGTTGATAATCATAATAATGATGTTTGATAATGACAAAGCAAACAGGCAAATAGGCAAACAGGGAAATACGTTTGCAAATCTGTTGAGAGCCTAGTCTTTTGGTCAAACATAAATATTGCGAGTATGGATTTCCCATTGCATTTTCGTTTTCATTGATTTGTAACACATTTGGCAACCGGTTGACACCTCATCAATTTTTCTACACTCAGCTTGAGCTGAGCAGAGCTCAACTCTCAACCATTCATCCAACTATCCATCCATCAATCACATGCACAAACGCAGCATGCGTCATTATGTCATGACAGTGTGGCAAAAACGCCACAAAATCGCTGCCAATGTCCATGGGAAGAGGCGAGAAACCGGGAAGAAGGAAAGGGGGGAACAGCAATAACTGGAGCACATGCTAGCTCCGTCTATGTCCAGCCATGTGTGCTGTCTACCATTCGCGTGCATGTCCATCATTTTGGTCAGGGATGGCATGGGGTATATAGATAGATAGATATATATAGCCATTGTATGCAGCTGTCAATTAGCCAAGTCGCAATGGGTTAAATTTGCCGGCAATAAGTCATTTTTTTAATATGATTATTAACTTCTTTAATTCAGGTTAATCTAAAACACTGCAAGGCAAGAAATTATGAGCATCAAAAGCAGATAACGATCTATAATATTTACTTGACAGTCTGCTCAACTTTAAAGCAGTATGAAAGATTTTATATAAATTGATACATTTAAGCTGAAATGTATTAATTAATTTACTTATATATTTATTACATTTGTAATTTTTAAATTTGTAGCTAAAATATTACGGAACTTATAAATTTTGTAGAATAATTATAAATATAACAGCCTAATAAAATTCGCATCAATTAGCCATGTTTTGTAAATTTAATTGTTAGCAATTTAGTGATAGAAATGCATAAATTTACAACATGCCAAAAGAAACCGGCAAATGATTTATGTCTAAATTCAGTATGGGTTTAATTAATTATATTTGCTATTAATCAATTAATGCTAGAAGAAAATGGCAATTTAATTATTGTAAAATATTTATTAAGCTGTACCTATCGAAAATTGGTGTAATAAATTTTTTGAAAATGCTCAATTGCATGCATTTCCAAAAATTTATTACATATATTATTACATATAAATACCGCAGCTTATTTAATTTAATTGATTAGTTTATCATGTTTTTTTTTTGTAGATAAGTTTTAATATCGCTAGTACTCTAAGTACTCAAAACAGATTTAGTAATGCCAAACACTGCAATATGTAGTGTTTTTTTAATGTCTATTGCATATTACTATAAGTTGTTTTATTTCTATTTTCATATTTTCTTTTAAAACATTGTTGTAGGCATTCCATAACATGCCACAACTATGTCGGTATTGAATGCTCTCAGCTAAAACTTAGAAAATAACATTAAAACAAAACGAGTCTATTTTCCTGCTTTAACTTATTATCACACTTTCCTTTTTGATTTACTATTTTTTTGTATTTTTGTAACTACATAAAAAGGTGTTAAGTTTTTCAATACATGTGTTTATTTATTTATTAGTGCATTTATAAATGCTATAAATATTCCTGTTTCCTTAATGGATTTATTTATTTTTTTATTTTGTTATGATATAAAAAGGCTTCAATTATTTAAACGTCTGTTGTTTAATTTATTATTTATTTATATGTACAATTATTCACATTCATTTATTTACTCGCTAGCCCAATTCCCGCTGGTCCCACTTCATGCTTGCCCAACTCTCACAATACCAACTCGCTGTGGCCCAACTCTCGTTGGTCGAACTCTCGCTGACCCAACTCTCGCTAGCCCAACTCTCGCTAAGTGAACTTATATTTAAAATATAGGGTACAAAGTATTTTTCAGTCGGGCGCGTTCTACTGATTGGCTGCGCCTATTCTGTTTGTTTTGGTTTTTTCGGCATAATTTCTTGAGCCGGCGGCATATCGATAATTATGATGTCAGTTTTGGCTTTGTTGTTTGCTGGTGCCGTTGCCGTTGCTATCGATAGTCGGCATGCAGCTAGGCGAGGCTCGGGTGCAACAACGCTCTCATGTAATATTTGCCCACAATTATTGCGAGACGCCGCATAGTCTGGTTAGTTGTTGTTGCTGCTGCTGCTGCTGCTGCTGCGGTTGCATGTTGCAAAACAACAATTTCGCTTTCGCTTTCAGTTGCAGTTGCGATTTGAGTGTTGGTTTTTTGTTTTATGTTGTAGTTTTCAGTGGCAGCCAGTTGGGTATTTTGATTTTCTTCATGCGAATCACATTTAATTATGAGTCATTTGGAGCGGATGCAATTCACATGTAATGCCCATCCATATACATATGGGAATTATGTTCCGCTCTCTCCACTTACCGCTAACATGCTACCAACAAATTGTTTGGCATCTGAAGCCCCCGATGTCGCTTTATTTGGCACTGGCGTTTGTCGTTTTACGGCCAGACTGCAACTGGTTTGCAAAATCATGACAAATTGCGTGCACTTAAAATGCGATATTAATTGAATTCATTTTAATTCCCCCTCCCCCCTCTACAATAAAATAAATCAATTGCAATTTCCATCTAGCCATTTATACTGCATTTCGCATTTCAACTAACATCAATCATACGCCAACAAAAACAGTGTGTCCTCATTCCAACCTAGTCCAAAACCCCTAAGCATCGCCATTATCGATACGCTCCAGCCCCATATCAGGCTGCACATCGGTCAGCTCATGATCTGCACCAACCTCCATCTCCTCTTCTCCTTCATTTTCTTTTGCGCCCATCTTTCGCAGCTTTGCCCACAGCACACGAGTGGAGTAGACAGCCACAAGAGCTGCGGTCAGCCAGGCATTGCCCTGGGATATCATCGCTCCAGCGGTGGTCGTGGCTGGGGCCTTGGGGGGTGCGGGGGCTGCGGCTGGTGTTGCTTCGTCTCCCATTGTTCTTGGTTCTGATTGCGATTACTAAAATAAATATTAAAATATATAAAAATATTTTAGAAATAAATTTCAGATATTTGGAATGTTTTTCGCTTACCTTCTCAAAAGATCTAATGAAAACTTATTGTAAATTTGTGTTGTTTACAGTTTGAGTCTACGAATGTGAATGATATTTTCTGTTCTCCTTTGGCTGTAGTGCTTTATAATTTGGAACACGCCTACTTAGATTGTTTTATTTGTTTCACAAATTCGAAGTTTGTCAAGATTCTGTCTTAAATGTAAAAGTCTTGGAGGTGCAAATTCAACTTTAATCAATTTTGTCCTAATGGGGTTGTTAATTTTTATACCCCGTCCCGCATTTTCAACCATAACAGTTAATAATAATAATAATAATACTAAAACTTATAACAATATATAAGCGCTGAGATCTCCGATAGCTATAGAGCTAGGTTAACCATTTTTGGAATGTAGATAGTTGAAGTTTATTGAAAATATTGAAAGCCTCGCCTCTTACGCTCACAATTAGCATAACAGGATAAATTAAGCTATTAAAAAGATTCACATTTAACTACATAAATTCAATTATTCACGTTAGTTCAGCAATTGGTAGAGATTACTAATATCTACCAATTCTACAATTTCCATCCATTCACAATTAAGAGAGATATTACTATTTTTGTTATACTTTGCCGTTATACATTGAATCTTCTCTTATGAGACTAACAATAAGTTTACCAAGGTGCCCCGGTGATAGTTCTGAGGATCTTTGACTGCGCCCTTTTGTATTGCTGTTATCTTTTTAACTTTTTTATTTTAATATTAAAAATAATTTTAATATATAATTAAATTTGTATTTTAAATTCTATGTCGACTGTTTATAGTTAACATTAAATATAAAGAATAAATAAATAAATAAATAAATAATGTTGGCCCTCAACTGGCATCCATACGTCCATATCGGTTTTAGGGAGATATTATGCATCAAATTTTTGCTATCTAATATGCAATGCGTAAGAGTATATACGTATGTGTATATGTGAATATTCCAACTATTGGCGTTGCCAGATTGCGTTTGAAGATGCGCTTTTTAATTATACATTAAATTACATTTGTTTTAAAATTTTTTTTTGGGGCAAAAATATAATTAGTTTAATTTAATGTCATACATTGACTATTTTTTTTAAATATATATATTATTTGTATTTATTTTTTGCTATAGATTGTAAAAAAGAGCGCAGCGCAAGCTATAGGTATACAAAGAAACGCCTTATGGTATTTTACATTATTTCTTTTATATTCCATTTTATTCGACAGTTCAAAATTTTGATATATTGTTGTGGTGGTAGCGTCCTCACTTGTCATGTACCACGGTCTAACGAACTAACAATAGGCAACAGCAAAATTAGTGTGGAAATTGTGAAGAGTTGTCCACCAATTGCGACCCCCCTAAAGTCGCAAGTAGTTCGACGTCCCTCTTCTCTTGCCAGTCTTCCGAGTCATGAATTGTACATATTTTTGTGCTTATGGTTTGTGCTTGTGTGTGTGTGTGTGTGTGTGTATGTGTGTAGTATGTATGTAAGGTATGTTTGTATATACATGTGCATTTGCAGAGCTCTATTGAATTGGGTTGACTAGCTGCATTGCTGGAGCTTCGATCTCTTCCAGATCCGAATCTTCATCCGTGATGTCCTCCAGCTTGTCGGTGGCCATAGGTTGGTTCTGCTCCATATTGGCCTGTGCAGCGGCGGTCTTTTTGCCCAATTTCCGCAGTTTCGCCCACAAGACACGAGTGGAGTAGACTGCCACCAGGGCTGCGGTCAGCCAGGCATTGCCCTGAGATAACATCGCTCCAGCGGTGGTGGTGGCTGGTGCCTTGGGAGGGGTTGCCTCTGCTGCTGGTGTTGCTTCATCTCCCATTGTTCTTGGATGTAGTTACGATTACTAAATAGCATATTAAAAAAAATATATTTTATTTTGTTATAATTTGGTTATTTAGAAATTTTCACTTACCTTTTCAAAATTTATTGTAAGTTTGTGTTGTGTACCGCTTGAGCTTGCAAATGGGAATGCTTGTTTCTGTTGAGCTTCAGTTATTATAAACAGATTTGACAGTTTTCTCAGGCATACTTACGTAGTTTTCAAAAATTAAAATCTAAAAAATTGTTGTTTGGTCTGTATATTTGTAGAATTTGTTGTTCTCAGTACAAGCTCTCGAAAACGAATAATCAAATATAGTTCAGCATATACCAGGCCTCTAAAATTTAAACTACGCAGCCTGCTGAGTTGAATTCAGCTAAAAAAAATTGATTATCGAAAAACGTTTCATATTTGAAAAGCTGCAAGTTGTATATGCTACATATTCTTTAAATACAATTTGCATTTCCAGCTGTATCTTGTATCTATAACTATAACTGCAGCGGTAGCTGCATCCGCATCTGCATCTGAACTGTCGCAATCTTATAAAGGAAAATTTCATTGTTTTAATGCATTTGCAATGGCAGACGCACAACTTTTGAGGCGTTGCACCAGGCGTGGCCAATGGGTGTTAACTTTGCTTTTTTTTTGTTTCTTTTTTTTTTTGTTTTAGCTGAAGTTGCAGAACCCATTTTGTCTCCAATTCTCGTGCTTGCTCTGGCTCGTTGTGCAATCGAAAACTTTCTGTTACAATAAAATTTTGTGCCAGTCCCCGAAAACAAAATAAAAGAGAACGCGACGAACAATGCGCCCAAAGCGCGGACTGAAAACAAAAGGCAACTTGGCGTTTTCTATAGCCTACTTATGGGCCCCACAAAATGACGATGGGCAAGAGAGGCAGCAAAGGGTGGGGGGTTGCAACAGCAACGGTAGCTGCAACAGCCGCCGCATTTAACGCTCAACATCCGCGGGGACTTCCGGCGTGGTAAATTATGCTCGATGCCCTTGCTTCGTGTTTTTTTATACCCTGTACCCATTGAAAATGGCTAAAAACAGTCGTTTTTATTTCAATTGTTGGTTGCCACGCCCCTTTTGCTCACAATGAATACAAATGGCCTTTATTGGCTTATTTAAGGGGTACAAGTCTAGGTACAACTTTAGTAGTTTTGGAAGATTATTAATATCTGCCAATACTGTAAGTTTTATCAAAATCGGTTCATGATTAAGAGAGATATGATGCAGAAAACATTGGATTGGAGGATGTTTTTCTCGGTTTGTATTATATATTATATTTTTAAAATTATATTTCGATCATAGTTTACAGGGTGCTCTACAATCGGGCGCGTCCGTCTGATCTGCTCCGCCCATTCTATTTTTTTTTTTTTTTTGTACCCTGCTTTCAGCACTTGAATGTGGGTATATTAAAATGCATATTGTATTTAAATTAAAAACATTTAATATTGACATTCCAAATACAAATGAAAAATATTTATATAGTTTGGAATTATAATAATATAAATTATATAAAATAAAAATTAAATAAATATATATAATAAATTAAATTATTTATAAATTATTATAGAGGGCATTTTCACAGTCGCAACTAATTATTCTGATGTTTTTTTTTGCTTTTTCTCTTCTCTGCTCATAATTGTTTTTTGCTTGATGCAGGCGCCTAAAAACAACAAAAACAACAACAGCAACAAGAACACCATCAACAGCAGAGAGAACAATTGCAATGAAGTCAAAGGCAGCTGCAGGCGCCATGCATTTAATTTATGAACTTTGCGTGCAACGTGCGTTTAATTTATTGAGTTGGCAACGCTCTTAGGGCGAGTTTAATTAGCAGCCAGCCAATAAATCTGCATGCGACCACCTTGCGAGCCCAAAACCAAATTCAACCAAACTCAAAAGCTGAAAGCTGTTGCTGTTGTTGGCCTGGCCAGGCAATGACGGATTTGTGGCATGTTTGCAGGCACAGAAGGCAAACAGCATGTGACATTAGCAGCTGCTGCTGATTGACTTAATGTGCGATGGCAATTCAAAGCAAAGATTGCAAAACAAGCAAATAATCTAACCACATTGAGTAGCAGTTTTTAGTGAATTTATTTTTGAATGCAATTGTCGCCTGCAAATTGCGCATACGTCATGTTGTTCGTTTGCTGACATAAATATTCGAATTTAAACAAATAAACTTGACATGGAAGCGAGAAACATGTAAATAAAATAATAAATAATAATAAAATAAAATAAATTTCTATCATTTAATTCTTTTTAAAATTTTATTGCTAGAGAATTCCACATACGTCATGTTGTACTCTTTTTAATTTCTATTAAAATTAAAAAAACAGATTTGGTTTAAAAGCAAATATCTTGTTAATACATGTTTAGAAATATAAGCCTTTTAAAATATTGGTTGCTTGAACATTTCACATACGTCATGTTGTACCTTTATTTATTTAAATTCGATATTCTATAAAATAATTTGATTTAGAATTGTCGCTTTTAATTTAAATTCGAAATTCTATAAATAAATTTTTCTATAAATAAATTGTCGCTTACAAATTTCACATACGTTATGTTGTACGCTAATTAATTTAAATTCGAATTTCTACAAATAAAGACCTTGTTTATATTTTTCAACATTTAATTCTTTTAAAACCTTTGTCTCTAGAAAATGATTTAATTTCGAATTTATACAAATAAATATGTTTTAGCAACGAATTTCTTTATTTAGTTAACTGTATTTTGTCGCTACTACTGCATTACTGGCTTTAAGCCGCTATTTGTATTGTCAATGTTATTTGATGACTAAGAAACACGCGCTCATTAGCCCTAAGCAGTCATCACCTCAACTGCCTGGCGTCAGTCGAAATATATCCATTCGATTTATGACCATTCACTGCTCAACTTTGGCCATTTGCCTAATGCCATTTTAGTTATCAACTTTAGCCTGTTTTTCGCAATTCGCTCCAATAATATCAACAACAGCGGCACGCAGTTTTAGCGCTTTTTCTTCGTCCTTCGTTTGGCGGTGGCCCGAATTTTACGACTTGTCGATGTTGTCTCCGCGTTGTCTCCGCGTCTGTTGCTTTGAAAGCGCCATAAATCTTTTTATGATTTTTGCTTAGCACCAAATGACTTTCCACATTTTCCCCCAGTTTGATTCCAACTGTGACGCATACAAATTTCCATGTATGTTTTCCCATAGAGGTAGGTTACCTCTATTTGCTTTGGGTTTTCGGTGTTCGTATTTTGTTACAACTGAAATGCACCTAGAGCTTAAATGAAAATTTAAATTTAATAATTAACATTTAAAATAATCCTACAAATTTTAATATAATATTCAAAAAATGTTCTATATTATTATTTACATTGAATTTATTTATTTTGTGGAATATACAATTTACAAAATATTTTACATATTGCCTCTACTGCTATTCTGTCTTATTGATAAAAAATTATAAAAAATTTATAAATGATATATTCTAAATTTAATTTAATTTGTATTTTATTTATTAGTAATATAAGTTAATTTATGCTTTTTTATTATTTAGCTATTAATATTTAGTATTTATTTTGATTTTGCTATTATTACTATTACTTATTTGTTTTATTAGTTATTATTATGATTATTATTATTATTTATTACTATCTGTATTTTTTGTTAATTAAATCAATAAAGAATTTATTTATTGCTCAATTTTATAATTTGTTTTGCATTTTTTCATGCAGTTTTTATAATTTAAATTAAATTAGTTATTTGTATTTTTTATTAATTAAATTTTTAAGTGTATTGCTCGCATTCTATTCAGCTAGCCCGCTTAGAAATTTTTAACAAACATTTTGTGGCAGCACGCAACGCCATTTTGGCGACAAGGCACGCGACCTCAACACACACACACATAGTATGTATGTGTGTTTGTTTAGTGCCGCCTAAACCTGAGTTTGACTGGGATTTGCCCAGCACGGCGCCAACAATGACATCCACTGAGAAATGGAACAAACGCAAGCGCCACAGTTGGTTTGGGTTTGGCATAAGGCAGGCGCCAGCTAAGTTATAAAATGGCCGAAATGGCATATAAAAATCGCTGGAAGTGCGCTGGCTGTTGTTGGTATTTTTGTAGTCATAAGTGTTGGCAGTTCAGCGTATTTAAGGCTAGCTTAAATGTATTTAAAAGTGTAAATAAATTTAATATATTTGTAATATATTTCTGTAAAAATTTATATTTTTAATATTTTTTTTAATTTTTTCTGGCCATAACAAATATTTTAGCTTGTGCTTCTTGCTTAATTTTGTTCAAAAATGTTTAATTTATTTTCATTATTTTTTTTAACCCAAATAATTTGGCATTTATAGCTTTTTTTAGCTTCAAATCTGCATCATCGCAATTTATTAATTGTTGACTTTTTCGTCAAAAATTCGATCAGCATTGATTTCTATGGCATTGCTCAATCGTACAAAATAGTAAATTAGTATAATAATATTTTTTAAATATTTCCCAATAATTAATTAATATCCACAAAGCTTTATTTATTTGTTGATAAATTTATTAATAATATGCATTAAATTAATTTATGATTAATTAATTAATTTCCAATGGAAAGTTAAGTAATCTTGGCAAAAATTAAAGGCATTTGCGTCACTTATGACGTTTTTAAGAGCTTAATTTAATGGCCTTGTACAAAGTTGGCATGTAATTAAGGTCAATGTGTGTATGTGAGCTCTGCTTTCTTCATTTTTTATGGGAGGGGAGCGCTCTATAATTGCGCGTAAAATGTTGACAAAAAGTTTCGCTTCTTTTTTTTTATAAATTGCATGACATAAGCCAGCAGAGAGGCGGGCAGAGAGCGGGCGGAGGTGTGCAGGAAGGAAGAAAGCAGAAAACTGGCACAAATCATTACACACAAGAGCAGGCGGGCGTTGACAGCGACCACTCCGCAAACACAGAGAGAGGGAGAGAGGGAGGATGGGAGAGAGAGAGAAATGGGAAGAGTGGTGGGGAGAGAGGAGGGCTGTCAGAAGCCCAACAACAATGCAAATTAGCGCCGCGTTTTATGCAATGCCGTCAAGTCATTAACACATTGACATGGGCGTGCTCTGTGTCCTGTTGTCCATGTGTGTGTGTGTTTATATACGCATTAGTGTCATCAACATTCCTGCCTACACACACACACACACACACACACAGAAGAACCCTAGGGATTCGCAATGGCAAACCAACTAGCTGGTCCTTAATTGAAATTAGCCAGCTCATCATAAAAAACGCACAATTAATTTCACATTGTAAGGGATTTAAATACAGGTACAAATATATCCACCTCTGTATAAATTTGTTTATGCTATAAATATGCTTTGCTTAATTACAATAATTAAATTTTATTACTTGGTAGACATAGCATTACAGTTAATTAATCTTAACATAAATGTTATAAAATGTAAATTGCTTTTAATACGTATTTATTATTTCTGTTTCATATCATTTATTTTAATTTCAGTTCAAAACCTTTTTTAATAGCATTGTATAGCTTTTATTTTATATAATTTGATTTATTTAATATATATTAAATATATTTCATTTTATTTTGTTTTATTTTACGTCTTTAAATATTATTTATTTATAATTTTAATAAAATTTTACTTATTTATCTAATCAAATTTAATTTTACTATAGTTTATTAATATTTATTATGCAAATTTTGATATTTTTCTGCCAACTTAATAAATTAAACATATCTGAACATAGGATCTTAAAAAAAAAAGCATTTAATATTTAAATATTATAATTGGTGTTTTTAATTAACAATACATTAATATTGATTAGAGTTTGCAGCTGTAGCAAACTATTACTTGCCCAATCCTTTAACAAAGTGCTCACATTAAGCATACGCCATGTAGTTATTTTTATGCCTTGCACTACAATTGAAATTTTATAGCATCATCATCAAGACACAGCAGCCATGCTGCAAAAAAAGACTCCAAAAAACACCTATTGAAAAATGAAAAGAAGTGCCAAAGACACACATAAGCAAACATGCAGCAAGTTGATGACGGCAGATGCTGTGGCCATGTGAAGTACATGCCCCAAATCCGAGTTCAGCTTAATCCCGGTGCTTTGGCTTTGCTTTGGCTGCAACTGCAACTGCGAATGTTCATCACAATGATGATGATGATGATGCCGTTGATGATGATTGTGGAGTACAACAGCGTTGACAATGATGCCATTGAAAGCACTTTTCGTTGCATTATGTGGCAGCACCTGGCAGGCACTGCTTCAACTTGAGATTGTGGCTCAACCTGAGACTGAAGCTGAGGCTGAGAGTGAGGCTGAGGCAGGAGCAGCAAGCGCTTTCGGGCTGGCAATCAAAAAGTCATCAAATATGAATTTTACGCTATAATTTTTCACCTGTGTGCGAGTGCCATTTTTACGGCTTTTCCCTTTGGCACGTCTTTCAAGTCAATTGCACTTTTGTGCAGTTTTTAAAGATTTCCATTTGTGCCGAAGTGTCTGTAAGCTTTTGGCTTTTGAATTGATGAGCCAAGTTATGCGGTTTCGATGCATGTTAAGCCACGTCTTTATGAACACCCCCCAAGCTTACATCACAGCGCAAATATCACAGATTTTTAAAGTCAAATCAAGGCTCATTTTTATTAGAGCCTGTGCTTTTAAAGATAAGCATAAGGGTCTATTAAGTGAGTTCAAATTAAGAATGTGTGTAACAGGCAGAAGAGCTCAGTTACTATAGCCATATTTATTTGTCCTTCCGTTTAAACATTTATATCTCGGAAACTATATGAGCTAAATATAGCATTTTTGGTATTAAGGCTCAAATGTGCCGCAAGCAAATCAAGTTTGTTTTAGAATTTTTATATCTGCCTTCTATTCCCCTCGAATCGCTAGAACCACAACAGACACAATTTTAAATTAACAGACTTGCAATTTAAGATGTACATAGCCTATAGCATTCTCTACCGATTTATTTAACATTTAATGAAGATTGGAAAAGAAACAGCGAAGATATGCTACAGACAATTTGCTTGACTTGGCAGAGCATTGGAAGAGTGATTTGCTTTATGCGATTCATTCGTATATTCGATTGTTGAAACCCAAAATGCAGCCTCTCCTACAGTCTGTTACGTGTACACCCGACTGTAGTCTTTTCCTCTCACTGGTGTTATTTTCCATGCTGCAACTGCAGTGTCTTGTTATTTTCTAGTCTGGTTGTTGTGTGGCAGGAATTAAATTAAAGTTTATGCAAGCGTAACGGCAAGCAGCAAAAATCATTTGCCACAAAATCCACTAAAACCCAATTTGGTGCAACAAATAAAATGCAAACACGCACAAACAAGCAGACTGCTACAGCTGCACTCTTCCCTTCTCCCTCACCCTATCTCCCTCTCCACTCTCTAGGGGCAGCATGTGTAGATATGGCAGAAATGAGAAACGCCATTCAGACTCCTGCAGCAGCAGGCGCAACTACTGCCACAGTTGAGGCCAGAGTGGCATTAAAAACATAAAATAAAAAAATAAAAAAAGCAGATGCCTCAAGACGTTGCCACAGTTGGAGTCTCTTTGGGGGAGTAAATGAAAGTTGCTGGGATTCTGGGCAACGCTTTGTGGTTCTCTGACAGCTAAGCAAAACTTCTGCCTACAGTTGCCAGCGCTTGCGGCAACTTCAAGTTGCAGTTGAAGTTGCAGTTGAAGTTGATGCGGAATCAGAACTGAAAAATCATGTCATATGGCAACAAAATGCCGCAACATTTTGCCGCCTTCACACGAACTCCAAAACTGTCAGAACTGCGCTCTATTCTATCTCTGAACTCTCTGCTGACTATCATAATGCCCTGTTGTCGAGGCGCAGCTGCAGCAGTTGAAGTTGCAGTTGCACTTGCAACTTGCCTCAAATTATTAAACAAACTTGCATTATGATACAAAAGTACGCAGAGAGAAGTTTAATCGTACTCTATGCAAACTGCATTTGATATAGTTATATAGATGGGAATTTTATTATTATTATTAGACATTATTCTTATACAAGAACTTGCCTAGATAATCTCCATTGCTTTCTATTGTAAGAAAATAACCTTAAACTTGCAGATTATATAATTGTGTTCTATATTTTTATAAAGTTTTAAGATTTCTACATCTAAACATAAAATTAAAATATAAATTACTAAAAACTAAAATAATTAGATTTTTAACTAACAAAAAATAATTAACAAAATAAAGTATTTTATGAGAAATTTAATTGAAAAGAATTTTTCTTTTTGTAGCTATCAAGAATAAAATAAATAAAATGTATACAAATTCGAAATAACTTCTTTTTTAATAAAATAAAATTTTAAAGTTGGGTTTTTGAATATTAATTGAACTTTTACTTAAAAAAAATTATTCACATTATATATATTATAGAAAAGAATTGTTCTTTATTTAGCAGTCAAGAATTAAATAAAAAAAATTTATAAAAATTTAAAATAACTTCTTTTTTACTTAAAAAAAAAATTAAAAGTTTAGTTATTAAATAATAAGTTAACTTGTGCTTAATAAAAATTATTTACATTATATGTATATATTATAAAAATGAATTGTTCTTATATTAGCTGTCAAAAATTAAGTAAATAAAATTTTTAAAAAATCTCAATACCTCATAATAATAGAACCTTTTAATTTTAAGCAACATTTCTCATTTCTCTGCATTTGCGAAAATTTAAAATAATAAATATAATTTAATATAATTCAATTTTAATATAATTATTATTTAATATAATTAATATTACATCAATTATTTTTAATAATTTCAAATTCTATAATATTTGCATATGCAAATATATAAATATAAAAAAAATTACAATATATTTGCGATGCGTTGAATCTGCTTTCACTTGGCAGCTTCAATTTCTAGCTAATTTCCTGGCCGGCTTTTCCGCAGTGAAAGGCAAAACGTAGTCATTACAACCAGTCTAAGGTAATACGAAACGGGGCAAATGCAAATAATTAAATGCTAAAAATGAAAGTGGCAAGTGCAGAACTAGAGCAAGAGCAACAGCGAGAGCAACAGCAGTGACAACATTTCGTTTGGATGCTGATGAAAGGCAAGTGGAGTCGGGCAACTTGATGCCAACTTGACTGAAAGTGTTGCCCGGGCAAAAGAAAATAAAGCCAAAGGTAACCCTAAACTGTTATCAGTGCACAAGGGGCAGCGGGAGAGGGCGGGGAGATCAGTTAAGTAAAATGACACTTTAGCTGCACTTTTCACTCGGCCAATGCGACAAAACAAACAGAGCACAATGCTGATTGAGAGAACTTTGCAGACTCGCACTCATTGAAAATCCCCTCTACCCGCCATTCCCTCTCCCCTGTCCTTTGGCCATTTTGGCCAAGTGTCAACGGTCGTTGCAAGTCACTTTTGCACCTGAAACGCCTTGCAACTTTCCATTGTCAATCGCTTGCGCTATGTTTTTTGGCGTTCAAGTCTGTCAAAGTTTCTCAACTTTGGCATTTACCATTGCTCCATCTGTAATTTGTGTTTCAGCTGGCTATTTTTGCCGAGTGTCAGCATTTGATCAGCTTCTTTTCTCGGTTAGAATTTCTTTTGCCAAATACACTCGGGCATATGCACATTACGCATTAGGCATTACGCATACGCCGTGTTGTCCCGGCAACAAATTGCGTTTTTGCATAAGCACAGTCTGTGGCATTTCGTCAGCGAGGGTTGCTCCTGGAATACTTGCATAAATCACATATTATTTATTTGTGAAGTTAGTGAGATTTGGATCAACGAGAGTTGGGCCAGCAAGAGTTGTGCCAGCGTGAGTTAGGCCAGTGAGAGTTGGGCCAGCAAGAATTCGACGATATGTTAAACAAAGAATTCATATTATTATAATTACTTCAAAGTTAAAAATAAATATTATTATAATTATATAAATTAAATACAAATATTATTATAATTATTGAAATAATAATATAAATGTTAATAAAATTATTTAAAAATATATACAATTATTATTTTAATTGTTTAATAATGTATAAATAAAGAATAATACAATTATGTTAAAAGTTATTTAAAAACAGAAATAAGCAATATTAAAATTATTTCAAAATCAATATAACGTTTAATATAATTATTAAAAAATAAATATAAATATTAATATAATTATTTAAAAATAAATTCAAGTATTATTATATTTATTTAAAAATATATATACAAATTGTGTCAAAATAAATATAACATTTACCATACTTATCTTAAATTAATTTTGAATAATATAATTAATTTAAAATAAATATTTAATTATAATTCATTAACTTGCAATTGAATTTCTGTCATTAATTTGCCTGATTTTCTAATAATTTGCACAATTGGCAAATACTAGAAGAACAACCCAGCCCCAAATTTTTTGTATGTTTCATTTGGTTGTGCTCATCAGTGCAATCAGTATCAGCATTCGACAAGTAGTCTACTTCATTTCACTCATTAAAAGCGCACTCAGAGCCTGCCTTCTGGCAAAGGCAGAGGCAGTAAAAGAGGAAGAGGCAGAGGAGGAGGAGGAGGCAGAGAAGGAGGCAGAGGCAATGATGAAATACCGGCACATCCACAGTCAGTTTACGGCCCCAACTGCTCGCGCTCAACGTCCGCTCCGCACTCCAGGCGAGCATTTACTAAACTCACACACACACATAAACACACACACACACACAGAGACTGGGATCCATTAACGCGTGTGTGTTGCCCAATTTAATGGCATGCGAACATTTTTGGCAGGTATTTTAAGCGAGGCCTCTCAGGCTCAAATGTGGGGCTTCCCCCTCTTCCAGCCCCTCTCAAATGGGCCCATCCAGAAGTAAACCACACAGAACTGATGGGTGAGGGGCTGTAATGGCATTTTGTTTGTTTGATTTGCTGTTGTGTGGAAATCTGTGAGAGTGTGTGTGTGCGTGTGAGAGTGTAAGTGTGAGGCAGTTTGTATCTGTATTATCGCATCTCTTAATTACAGCGATTATTTAGCCAGAAAAATTGAATTTATTGCAGGCACTTTAAACAGCATGATAACAGAGGCAAAACAAAATTCAGCAAAGAAATGTTGCTCGTAATAATTACACCAATTATTGGATAGATAAATTCTACGGAATTCTAAACTAAACATTCTATATATATAATTAAATTAAGCTATACAAAATTGATTGCTAATTAAATAATAATTAGATAAATTTCAGCAAAGCGTGTAAGAAGATATTTATAAAAGTTATAAAAGTAAATCAATAAAAATAGTATAAATATAAGAGATAAAAAATAAAAACCATAAGCTCAAAAATATAGATATTAATAATAAATTAAATAATAATAAATGCGACCTTTTTAATATTTATTTTATTTTTAATATTTATTTTATTTTAGTTATTTATTTTATAATTAATATTCACTTTATTTTCTTTAATTTATTTTATTATTTGATTATTATTTATTTTCATTTTATTTTCTTTTATCTTTCTTTTCAGAAATCTTAATCTTCAACCCAAACTTCAATTATTTTTTAATTTAAATAAACAAATACAAGAATACTATTTCAATACAATGTATTCCAAACCTAAAATGCCATAAATTATAAAAATATAATTCGTCATCTTCTGACAAGCGCAACAAATGCGGCACAAATCGAATTATTATGGAACTAATTCCAAGACCCACAACAAGCCCTATAAGTGCACAAGTTTTCCACATTTTCAGCAGCAGTTGAGAAAGCATTTCAATGAATAATCCAACAACACTCACAGTTCCAGTCAGTATTATTGCTCCCGATATGCTGCCTAACTCTGTGGTTCTGGTTAACCAATCGAATTCACCTTTTTCGGCTGATAATCCGATGCCCTGTGCTGCTGATTATGCCTATAATGCGCAGAACAGTCAATGCGAGCTGAAAACATCTGAGATTTTGATGGCTCGTAGTACCCAATGCGCCCATGGATTTGTCATGGACCTGCGGCTTAATCAGTGCAGACGCCTCAAATATCATCCGCAACAAGAACCAGGCTCCATTCGAAAACTGTACGATGATTTTACCAGGAAACCAAATCCGGTGTATAAACCAATGACCACAAGGATAACAATACCATATACCGATGGTTGGTTTGGCTACGGACATGGGTTTGCAAAAAACGAGAAGCCTAAATGATTTGACCATACAAGAAGTTTAAAAAAAAACTGGTAAATTGGGATGAAATGAAATTCCAATAACTGAAAGTGAAACAAAATGTTATTCAAAATAATTGTTCATATAAATAAAGTAAATTAATGCAATGATTACCATCGAATAGTTTCTTATTTTATATTTTAAGTTATTAAGTTATTATGATTCATTTAAATGAATTTAATATTTTCTTTACCAACAAACTTTCTAAGAAATATATATAAATAAAACAATTTATGAAAGACTTGTTCAAAATGAGAAAAATGTGATGAAAATAAAACTTTATTTGCAGAATTTAGATATATCATATTTTAAAACCAACTCATTGTTTACCTTTTTTTGTGCATTGCAGGTATGTTTCACTTGATTATTACGGAAGATATGGAGCAGAGCAGGAAGAAGCAAGAAAGTAGTTGCCAAAATAAATGTCACGTGAGCCACAACCTCTATACTCTTTGTTCTTTCTCTATGCCATCGAAATATTTGGCTACCCCTTTACTTTTCTGCTTTTCAGCAGTTTTTTACTATTTTTTTTGTTTTTCAGTTTACATGGGGTTTATTTTTGGGTTTTATTTTTGTGCAGTTTCGTCAAGTTGAACCGTGATTTGCTGCAATGCCAAAACGCGCCAGGCCAAATCACGTAAGCTCCGCTTGTTGGCATAAAGCGCTTATGGCAGTAGCCCGAAGCATAGCTGACGAGCAGTGATGCCAGTTTTCATAGAGAAAAATGGGACATTAAAAAAACTAAACCAAAAATTGCAACAAAAAAAATACAGAAAATAGCTTGATTATTATTAAATTAAAAGGTGTTAAGGTGGCCCTAAATTCTTCCTTTTTTGAGAACAAATTCTGTAAAATTTAAGAAAATGAAAAAGAAATCTTTTAATTCCCGCTATCCGCAGTTTCGTTAATTCTCTAGCAAATTCTCTTCAAAAACTGCCAGATCTGGCGGCAAAAAAGCTGTTTTGGCTACAGTGCTGGCGAGTCATGTGACTGCCTTTAGTTTTGCTCTGATTACAAACACTACAACAACAACAATAGTAGGAACAGCTAGACGCGCTTTGTTAACAGCCAAAAGCGTCCCGCAAAATTTCATTTTTGTTTTTGCCTGGGTTCCGTTTTCTTTTCTTCGCTCGTTTTTTCCAAGTTTTTACTAATTTTCTATCTTTTTTTTTTTGTTTTTTTTTTGTATTTTTTGTGTCATGTGCCAACTTTGTTCTAAGTGAAAATTGAAACTCAGCTCAGCAACTGTCCGGCATTTCGCTTTTTATTTGCTGATTGCTTGGCCTCGCCAAATCTTGTAACTGAAAACTCAAAGCAAACGCCAGAATCGACGTGACAGACATTCCCCGTTTGGGTGAACGCTGCACCGGAAGTGGCAGCCATCAAACGCATACAAAGACATGCACATAGCTGAGAGATACGATTTTATCTGAAAAATCTAATGGTGGTTCTATTCAATATCATTTATAAAATACAAATTATTAATTAAAGTAAATTATTAAAATCAAATTTGTGGAACATCATATTTTGTATAAAAATAAATATTCAATTAAATTGATATTATTTATTTAACTATCTAATATAAATTTATTTTAATTACTTAAATATACTTTACTTAAATATAGTATCTATAAATGTACAAGAAAAATTAAAATGTATATGTTTTGTATCAACTATTTTAATCCCACGTTGGGCGCCATATATTATGTATATGATGTTATAAAAAATATAGTACTATGGGCCTCAACCATTTTTTCCGCCTGTTAAACAATAAAAACTCGTTAGAAAATTCTTTAAAAATATATCAAAATGTTATTGAAGTAAATAAAGAATTGTTTTGATTTAAATGCGATTAACTGAGGATTTTTCGGCTGTTTTTATTAAAGGAACTCTGCATGGAATCAAAGTTGCCAAATAAATATAGTACAAGTCTGTTAACTTGTAAAAATAATTCTTAAAAAATTCTTTAATAATTCTAATCGATAATGTAAAAATTACAAATAAATGTACCATAATTTCCACTTTCCTTGTGATTAACTTAAGATTTTTAACCACCAGCTGGCATTTCTTAGCCTCTGTCAGAGCTTTGTCTTTGTTGGCTCTGTTTTTTGTGTTTTTTTTGCAACGCTCTTTACTTAAACCGCGCTATTTAACTTTCAGCTTGACCAAAATCCCAGTGCCCCGGGGCTGCAGGCTAACTAGTGCTCACTATGGATAGATTTCTGGCATCTGTATCTTTAAGCACGAAGATGAAAAGGAATGTGGAGAGGCGGCAGGCAAATGGAACGTGAGGGTAGAAAATGTTTTATGCTGTGCACGGTAAAAATTCACATAATTGCAGTTGGTATTTCAACAAACAACAGCAAAGCGTAAATAGAAAGCGCAAAGTCAACAGAAAAGCCAAAGGCAAAAAACTGCAGAGGGCGAAGAGAGGAGAAGACAAAATATAAAAAATAAAAAAAAAAACACAAAAATGCTAGCTGCAATTGGGCGGGGCACTGGTGCAAACTTAAAACCGTTTGACTCACACACAGATACAAATACACACACACACACACACACACAGAGACTAGTGAGCCACAACAACAACAACAGCAACAACAAACAAACAAACAAACAAAAACAAACAGTCAACATCGTCGCGTAACCTTTAACCCGACTTCCACTCCAGGTGCGCCAAGTAATTGCAACTGAAACTGAAACTTGGCAAAGTTGCAAAATAATAAAAATAGAAAATAATAAAAATAAGGGAAAATCAAGCGAACTACATTACAACAAAAGGAACAATCAGACAACACGATTCTCTTCTTTGACCAAGTTATTGCGCTAAGTAGTTGGACTTGCTTCAAATGTTTTAAGCATAAATCAATAAAACCAATTAAATTGAAATCCGATAAGAAAAGTATTATTAAAAATTATTTTATTTAAAATTTATTTCCTGAAATATTTTCTAATTTAATTTTTCATTTATTTATAATAAATGATTTACAGCTCAATTAATGATATAAATTAACTATGTAAAAATGTTAACTACAATTTTTAATAGTTTTCTCAATTTAATTTATATTAGAACTGTTGAGAAATATTATAATAAACTATTATATTATATGTTCTATTTTGTTTTAATGTAATAATTTAAGAATTTTATTTAACTAAACTTTTCCTTACTTGTTTATTAAAATATATTCAAAAAATTTTATATTATATATTTAATATCATTATATTTTATATTATATTAAAATATTTTTTAAAACCGCATCATTTTTAAATGATTAAAACATAACTCGAGACTTTAGGGACTTTATATTAATTTCATTGATTTAAATATTACAATATATAAAATAAATAAATTAAATAAAATATATTAAAAAAAAATTAATTATATTTATAATTATATTCATAGCAAATAAATATTACTTTATTTATTATGATTTTGAAATCTAATTAATTCTTACAATATACAGCCAGAGCAACAGAGGGATTTTCTTTTGAATTGCAAAATGTTATTTATTTTCATAATACAGATTTAATGAAAATACTTTGAAAACCTGATATGTAATATACAAAAATATATTATACTTTAAATTTTTAATTTATAAAAAATAAAATCATTCAATTTAAATAACGTTTAATTCAATTTTTCAATAGGGTATAGAAAATGCAAGGAATTCCTTTTCTAAAATTCCTTTGAATAAAATGTAAACCGAGATACCCTCTGTAAGGGTATGCGGAACGAGTTGCAGCTGCAATTGGAGTAGCTGCAGCTATCAGGGTGCAACAAAAGGGGTGGGGGAAGAGGAAAGCCGGAAGGAGTCCGATGTGCAGGACATTTCGATGCAGGTCACTGCGGCTAAATTAAAAGAAATCGAGCGGGTGGCCAACTTGCAACAGAGAAAGAAAGAGAGAGAGGGAGAAAGATGAGGGAGTGAGGGGCACAGATAGAAAGGACAAAGAAAGGATAAGGCATGAGGAGGAAGAGGGGAAGCTGCGTTCACACGCGTCGCTGTTGTTGATTTTAATTAAAATCCCTAAGCTGCTGTTGATTATTAATTATAATGCAACAGCAGCAGCAGCAGGTACTAGTTGCAGTTGCAGTTGCAGTTGCAGTTACAGTTAGCAGCAACAGCAGCAGCTGCAGGTGATAACAAGCCAAATTGCAAAAAGTTGATTACAACGCTTATTAGTTCATTCATTTCTGCCCCTCCCTTGCCCGCCCTTCCTTTTCTGCATTCCCCAAATACCCATAATTGGAAGCAGCTAGCAAACTGAGGGTCATAAGACACTTTCTAGCTGCATAATTCACCTTTAGAAAATGGGTTCTTGGGTTTATAATGAGCTGGTAATCAATATTCTGCTCGCTAAAAATATCTAAGAAAATTTTTTAAAATCATATTAAATTTTCTATATATTTTCTTTTCTTGTTCAGTGGCTTAAGCGAGATTTTTTTATCTTTTGCTGTTATTTATTCAATCTTCTATTATGAGACTAAAAATAAGTTTACAAATATTATTAATTATACTTAATTAAGAAACTATTTAATGACTGCACGTTCCTAATATTTATAGATTAATATTATTTTTTATTTATATTTATTTATTATTTATTTTATAGATTATTTTTAATATTTTTTTTAGTTTCCTGTGTGCATTATTATTTCATTTCTATACGTAATATTAGTTTATTCCTTAAAAGTATCTACAAATACTTATAAAAAATATATATAAAATTTCTATATACATATTTTCTTTCTTTGTTTTATGATGTTAGAAAGCTTATAAAAATTATTATATTCAATGTTTCTTGTTTTTTTAATTTTCGGCGCATTTTTTTTAACAGCAAAATATTTAAGAATAATTTTTATTATATATTAAATTTTTTATATTTGCTTTATTCAATTTATGCTTTTAGCAGGTTTACAAAAATGATTTCATAGCGAGAGTTTGGCAGCGAGAGTTCGGCCAGCGAGAGTTCGGCCAGCGAGAGTTAGCCCAGCGAGAGTTTAGCCAGCCAGATTTAAACCAGCGAGAAATGGTCAAAGAGAGTTGGACCAACGAGAGTTGGACTAACGAGAGTTGAGCAATCGAATGTTTGTGCGCGAGAGTTGAGCTAGCGAGAATTGAGCTGTCCCTGCAAGAGATAGCGAGAGGTTCAATTTAATTATAATTATATTATATTGATTTAATAATTTAAATATATATTGCAGCTTTTAATAATTTATTTATTTAATTTTAACATCCATTCAGTTTTGAGTGCAATGTTTGCTCAATTTAAATTAAATACTTAATAAATAAGTAAATTTTACCAATAAAAATCTATATTATTTATACATATATGTATATTTTTTAAAAATTTAAATTTATACTCTAGCTAAAAAATATTTACCTGTTTCATTTTAACTAATTTAAATTTATACTTCAGCTAAGGAATAATTTATTTATTTAATTTTAAATGTATTAGATGCGTATAATTTCTGAAATATCTTTATTATTCTGTTGTGTTGATGCTTTTAATTAAAAATGCAAATTGTGCCGAATTTTAATTCAATAAATAATATATTTTTAAAATTTACTATAACAATTAAACTTATGTTAATATGAAATAATTATTTCAAGTGTAGTTGCTGTCCAGGTTTTTTCCTGCTGCGATTTGTTTGTGCAAATTGTGTGTGATATATGGGCGTTGTGGCTTTTTGGCCACGGCGGAACCTTTTAGCCGAACGTTTTCGTCATTTGCAGTGTTTGGCCTAAGGCACAAACACACACACACACACACATATCAGTGTGTATGTGTGTGTGTGTGTGTGAGTTTTTTCTTTGCACCCCCCGCTGCGTTTCGCGCTGTTTGTGTTTTCCGAGTACTTGGTTATGGTAATCGAATTTCGAATTATTGCCAGGAGCTATGTGCATGTCAGACATGCGGAGAATCGGACACAACTGGGAACAGTGCGCAGGGAACACTTCTTCTTCTTGCCTCTTTCTGTTTTCGTGTTTTGTTGTTGGGTTTTCCTCTTGTTTTGCTGCCTTTTTTCCTAACGCGCCCACACATTTTCCGGTAGTCTGTGACGCTTTCCCTAGTTTGCTATCGGGGCCATTTTTTGCTGCCTATTTTTGTTGTTTTTTATGCGATTTTTTGTGTGCGTTTTTTTTAGTTTTTTTTTTTTTTGGGCAAGTTTTGCTTTTTTAGGGAAGATGAATTTGTTTTGGTTCGGGCAGTTATTTTTTCCTCTGGTTAGTTTGCAGCAATATTCCTCTTGTTGCTGTTGTTCTGTGTGGTTATATGTGCTGTTCCCTCTCCTCTCTGTCCCCACTCGACTGTTCCCTGTCCTTATGCTCATGTCCATTGTTGTTTACATCCTGTTTTTGGCGCGTTTTGAATATTTTTGCGGCGCATGTTTTGTCATGCAATAATTTAATTGTCGGATTTGGCAGCTTAAAAAGCGACACAGACACAGAGTGCGAAAGCGAGAGCAGAACGGGAGTGGGAACAGTGGAGTGAGAACAGTGGAGAGTGGGAGCTTAGAATAGAGCGTGCGGGAGAACTCTAGACTGCAGAGGTAAAAAGTGGGATGAGAGGACACAGTAGAGAGTTAGTGGTAAAAGCAGAGAGTGAGTGGGAAGAGCGGAGAGTGGGAGGGCACACTAGATGGGGAGTGGGAACAGTGAAGAGCAGTGCGAGTTGTGTGTTTATTTGTCAGGCAGGAGGCGTGGCAGGTGTCCGACACTTTGCTTTATTTATGTTTATATTTATGACAATTTCTATTTATTTTTCTATTTATATCTACAATGTTTCTCGTGTTTTTTTTTAATCGGGTGTTTTTTGTTGCGTGTTTTCTTTTGATATATTGCATTAAATAGTTTTGCATCTACGCACCCCTTTTATTAATTACTTAATGCTTAAAGCCAAGCATTTTCGACGCAATTCGAGAACAGTTTAGCTCTATAAAAAATAATATATATAAAACTGTGCTCAGAATTTTTTGTAGCATACTTTTATGGCAAATAAAAAAAATGTCTTAGTTAAATTATTATACTAAAAAAAATTTATTGGAAATATTGAGAAACACAATTAACAAAATTAATAATAAATTAATAATAAAATAAAATAAAATATTATAAAATGTTAATTTAAATTTATTAATTAATTTATTTTTAATAAATATAATTTAAAACAAAATTCCACAAAAAACTGAAAAATATTTCTATTCTCTTATTCAAAAATTTCTTATTTGTTTTTATTGTTTTCATTTTATTGTTATTAAATATTATTAAAGATGACTTATCAAATCTAAATAAATAGGGGATTATTTTTCGATTTAAAAAATCAATTGCTGAAATAAGTTTGTTTATTTATATTTTACTTAAAGTATTATTTAACTTAATTTATTTATATTTTACTTAAAGTATTATTTATCTTACCGAAACTTATTTGTATGAGAAATATTTTATTTATATCAATGTTGACAAATTCTTTTTAATTTTATCGAATATCTTTTATATACAATTATTATTTGATACTGTTTATCAATCATATCAATTTCTTGAGTTGTTTGATTTCTTGCCAATTTTCTACTTAGCTTTATTTATTTATGTATTTCTTTTATTCAGTTTTTGCTCACTTACTTTTCAGCCACTTTCTTTTGACTCCCTTTTCTAATCTCAATTGTAACTGTTCCCTTTTCGCCGGCTGCATTCAAATACGAATTAAGCAAATTACCGAAAATTCTTGCCAGTTTGATTGCATTTGTATTGTCTGTTCTCCGCTTTTCCTAATTACTTACAACTTACAACTTGCAACTCGCAGCTGAAAGTTTTCCAGAGTCAATTGCAACATGAGCAGACTGCTTGCTCTCTCTCTCTCTCTCTCCTTTTCTTTCTCTCTCTCTCTCTCTCTGTCTTTCTCTGTCTCTTTCTCTATCTATTTTCTCTCATCTCGCAGACACAGCTGCAATTGAAACCCTTCGAGCCAAGTTAACAGCATGGCAGCGAAGTGGGAACAGTTGGCGTGCCAGTTTCCCCGCTCTTCCCACCCCTCCCCCTGATTTTCCTGCTTGTGAAAATTACGCTGATTGAACACTAATTTATTTGTTTGTTTGTTTTAACATTTGGCGCATTAAAATGCGGCGAAGCAGCCCAAGAACAACTTTTTATCCTTACCTGCGAAGGCAGCCACTAAAAACGCAGTCAAGGGGCAAAGGGGTGATGGAGAGAAGGGGAAGGGAGGGGGACAGGGTTGCCTTGATTGCCTGCAGCCATGGGCGTCTTTTGGCTTTCGTAAATGTGGCAATCGAAGTGCATTAAGTTCTTCCTCTTTCTGCCTTTATTTCGTGTGCTTTATCGCCTAATTGACTTTAATTGTAAATGGATTTTTTTCGGACAAAAAGATATTGGATTTTTTTTTAAATATATAAATATTACATCAAATTATTATTAATTTACTAATTTTATTTAAATTTTTATTGATCTTATAACTGTGTCCTGTTTTTCTAGTAATAAAGTTATATAATATTATTAATATAATTTTTTATTATAAAACTATTATTTAATTTGTTATTAAATTTATTAAATAATTATTTTATTGAATTTTTTTATTTTTCTATAAAAAAATTATACAATATTATTGATATAATATTTTCTAATTAAATAACTTTTAAACTTATTTATTTAATTTCTAATTTATGTAGCTTGTCAATTTATTATTTAGTAATCATAAATTTCACAAAATGAATTAAAATCATAATTAAACTTAGCATTTTATTAATTTTATTATTATTTTAAATATTGTAAATAAATAAAATTCTGTTTTAATATGTTTGATTTTTATAAAATTATTATTAATTTTTTATTTAATTTTATAATTTAATTGTTAATTTGTTGCATAGATTTAAAAAAAACTAATATTTTTTTTATTAAGAATTTAAATTATACAGGATTTTTCAAGATATTATTTCATTATTTTAATTGTATATTAAATATTGTAACTAAATATATTTATTATTTATTTATGCTTATATTATATAAAATATTAGAAATATATTAAATTAAATAATAAGCTCGCAGCAGTAACCGTTACATTTTCAAACTCAAAACTGGGAACACAAACGCCATGCAACTGGTATGAGTTCGCTTGCTGGCCTGACAAACAGGCATGAGGTTGCGTCCGAACTTCATACTTCCCATCTTAAGGCATCCTACTGCTTGCTGACCGAACATGCGTTGCCAGCGCGCTTCAAGCTCCAACAACGCCAGGCAGCTTACATTTGTTTGACAAGCGAAATTGTTGTTGCGTGGGTTGCGTTCTCTTCACTCAAAACCCGCAGTAAGAGCGCAAAACGCTCAAGAGCAACAAGCAGCAGCGGCAGAGGCAACAAAATCCACTCAATGTTTAGCTTTTTGAGCGTCTTGTCTATTTGGCATTTTACTGGCGATCATTAGCATTTGGCGCACATGTGCGTAGGCGGAGAGAGAAATAGAAAGAGAGAGAGAAAGAGAGAGAGAGAGAGAGCAAGCGCTTGGCCTGTCTGCCTCTGCGCTGCGATCTGCTGGCGGCGTCTGGAGGCTGACTCACAACTGCACACACACACATGCAGCGGCCGTGTCTGTGCATGTGTGTGTGTGTGAGTTTGCATACGAGGACGACGTCATCAGCCGCACGTCTGGCCCGTGCCGCCAGTGTTGCCAGATATAGCCAGATTCAAATTACAAAATAATTGAAAAAATATTTAAAAATAAATATAATGATTTAACTGATTGAAAAGCAAAATAACTGATAAATATTATAAAATAAACCTAATAAAAGGACCAAAAATAAGTAATAAGAATAAAATATTATAAATAAAATTAAATATATTTTTTAAATATAATTATGATATTTTAATAACATAAATTCTAAAAACCAAATAAATTAAGAGCACGCGCTAGATTTGAAGTAATAATAGGTTTAAAATAGCTAGAATATATGTTAATTTGAATACATCAAACTTTAAATATTTTTTTTTTAATTTTTGTTTTTATTTTGGATAGATTTTAATACAAGTTGCAAGAACTGGCATTTTAGAATAATTCATAGCTGTTTTAAAATTTAAAGTAATATAGTAAACTTCATAATTACCTTAATTTTCAATTTCTGCTCAGTTTTAGATATAAATTTTTTCATAATTGAGCTTCAAATAAAATTAGCAGGCTGGCAACACTGTCCCGAACTGACCGCAGCTTTTGTTGTTGGTTCTCGCTCTTTCGCTCTATGTTAAACTGGTTTACAGTGGTTTCTGTTGTTGTTGCTGTTGTTGTTGTTGTTGTTGTTGTGGATTAACATGCAGGCGTTCGATCCGTTTGCCGGTCTCTTTGGCAACGCGTGTATGCCGTCATCTAATGAAGATTTACACGTTCCAAGCACATGGTAGCCACAATTGAGAAAAATCAGCATTGCTTAAAAAATGAGAAAAATTCTAGCGCTTGCAGCATGTTGAAAAAAACACCAATTTAGCGCTTTGGCAACACTGCAGGCGACTTAACATTAACAGCGCAACCTTTAACATTTACAGTGCAGGCGACTTAACATTAACAGCGCAGGCAAGAGTGTCAGCGTTGCCAATTTTTGTTAATGCTTATCATAAATTAATTTAATAAGTTTACAGTTAGTTTGATTATATTATAATTTATTATACGTTAAATATTATAAATTATATATTTTGATTATGATTTTGATATTACATTTTTTATTTATATTTATTTTTATAATATTATATATAGCTATTATAACTTTTGCTGGCAAACACTGAACAGCGTTGCCAGTTTCAGGGTTCTATTTATGGCTAATACAACAGAAATAAATAGCGAAATATAATTTTAGATCGATAGCTTTAAAATCTATTTAAAAATATATACAGTAGAATCCGGTTATAGCGACATTCAAGGGACCGACGATTTTACGTCGTTATATCCGGCAGACGCACTATCCGAAAGGAGGAAAAAAATTTTTTTTGTTATTTTATGGATGCCATGTTTGTAATAGGTTTTAAAATAAAACAAATTAATTTTTTAATCAAAACAAAAAATTTAATACAGTAGAATCCGGTTATAGCGACTTTCAAGGGACCGACGATTTTACGTCGTTATATCCGGAAGACATAATCCATAATTTTGTTTCTTTTTCGTATTGAAAAAACACAAAATCCATGATTTTGTTTGCTTCTTTTAGCATTGTTAAAGAAATCAAATTTTCCTCTTTAAAGTTTTTTTTTGTTCGGCACGTCGCAATATCCGGTTGAATTGTGAAAAATCTCGTCGTTATAAGCGGTTTGTCGCTAAAAGCGGAGACGTTCTAAGCGGAGGCCCTTTCATATAAGTTTGTATGGGGACCAACCAAGCCATCGAGTTTTCGTCGCAATAACCGGAAGGACGCTATAAGCGGCGTCGTTATAACCGGATTCTACTGTATTTCTTTTTAATTTTAAGCTATACATAATTATTTTCTATTATTAATTCTGTGCATATATGTTTTTTTTTTATAGTTATTTTAAATAAATAAATTTCAAATGTATTTCAATTTAAAAGCTGTCTATTTATAGCAACTCTGCTAGTTATGTAAATTAACAGCGCAGGCATTAACATTAACATTAACATAAATATTTACGCATAACAGAGTGGCTCTTTACAGTGTTACACTTAACAGTTAGAATTCCATTAGAATTAGCTGGATTAAAGGCGTGCTTTCGCTCTCTTGCAAACTCCCTTTCCCTCTCTCTCTCTCTCTCTCTCTTTCTCTCTCTATCGCTATTCCACGATCTATTTCTCTCTCCCCCACTTCCTCGCTCGCTCTCTAAGAAGCCAATCGGCGTGCACCCGTTTTTAGCGCTACCTTTGCGACCTCCTTTTCCTTTTACGGTCGTGCTTGCACACATACAAACAGAGAGACTCACACACACACTAATGCATATGCACACACGTGCAGGCGCACCCTGTAAAAGCCTTGAACAAGTTCTTGGAAACCAGGCGCAGTTCAAAACGGGTTCCAATTGCTGTCGGTCAGCTCCGCATTGATTTTTGCCTTATTTTACTTTACTTTATTCGGTTTTATTTCATTTTCATGCTTCCAAAACTTCCACTTCCAATTCAACACACACACACACACACACCTCAGCATCAACTTTAAGATCAGCAGGCAAAAACTTTCAGCTCTTGCCTTTGTGCTCCTGCTCTGCCTGACCCGCTGCCCCGCTCTCCCGCTCTCTGCCCATCTCTCTCTCTTACCCGGTCAGCAGCTGAGCCGCTGGCGTCGACGTCTGCGTCGGCGCAACTTTTGATTTTGCCTGAAACCGGTTTTCACCTCACTTCCAGTCTGCGTCTCAGCCTATGCGTGTGTGTGTGTGTGGAGTCTGTTTATCTATGCGTGTGTGTGTGTGTGTGGAGTCTGTGCTAACCACAGCTGACCCCCCGCTCAACCCACAATCCACAATCCAACAACGCACGCAGCCGCTGCCGACGCCGACGCCACGCGCTCAGGCGACAAATTTGCTTTTAACGATCTGCTTGAAGTGTGTCGGGTGGGCGTTGAACTGACGCAAGATCTGGCTGGGAAATTACTGAAAACTGTGGGAAAATGACGAAATGAAATGAAAATTAAAAGCTAATTTTTTTATGTTATAGATCAGAGGTGCCCAAACTGAGAATACAGAAGAGCAATTACTAATACACACAAATAAAAACACCAATACATAGACGCAAGCATTTTTTTCGTTTCAATTTGCTGCACTGAAAAAAAATTATGTGAATATTTTTAATGAAAAGATCGTGAAGATCCAATTTGAAACGAGAATAAACATTTACATTTCAATCAAGAAATATCAACTTAAAATCCACACAACAAATTATTTATATTTACATTAATTTTAGTTAAATGTGCTCTGCGATTGCGCACATTCTGATCGAAATAAATAAACAGAATTGATTTCGCTCACTGCATGTATTTCGGCAACACAACAACAAAGCGCATGAAATTCCAAGAAAAAAACCCTAGCTTGCGAGAGCACACAGTGGGGGTTTTAGCCTCGCTAGCGGCATTTAATTACAAATTTTAAAATCATTTTATTAATAATATTTTATGCAAAGAAATTTTTATTTTATTAGCAAAAATGGGTCAATCATTTTTATATCAATTGTAAATATTATTTTTAATTTGTTTATAAAATAATAATGTACAAAAATATTTATATAAAAAATTAAAATATAACAAAACATTTAAAAAAATAAAAGGATTAAAAAAACAATAAAAAAAATTTGTAAAAACATTTTATAAACCTAATAATATTTTAATTTTTCTTACAAGTTATTATTTAAATGCCGCTAGCAAAGCCAAATGGCCCACTGTGGAGCGACGACGTGTGGCGACGCTGAGTCGGGAGAGCAGGCAGAAATGAGTGGAATGAGAAAAACCAAGGCGATTTGTTTGTGTAATATGCTTTGCTTACGAGAGAGCGCGCTCACACATACGGTGTGCGTGTCCCCATAAGAAAGAGCAACAGCCCTATCTACGGAGCAACGAGAGCTATGGGATGGGCACCTCTGTTATAGATATTGAACAATATTAATATAATTGGATAGAATATTTAAATTTTAACATGAATAAAATTGTAAATTTATAAGGGTAACATAACAAATAGTATAACAACTATTATATAATAACAAAAATTTAATTAATCACTAATTTTAAGTACTTTTTGCATGGCATAAATAATTAAATAAATTATTAAGTAATCTATAGTATTGAATAAAATTATGTTCGGTTTACATATTCAAAAGATAAAGAAATAATTTAATAAAAAAAAAAACATGAAATGCCTCATTTAATTACACAATTGATTAATATTAACTGAAATTTTAATTTGTTTATACCTATAATTAAAATTGGTTGGTTAACTTGTTTTAATTAAAATATTAAAATAAAATCGCTTGTGCGCAATAATTCTTGTGCAACAACAATTAATAAATTAACAAAAAAAAAAAAAACGGGCCAAACAAACCAGTTAAGAGCCAGTTAAAGCCGTAGCATCCATCATTCAGCCCAACCGAAGTCGAATTCGAATTGTTTGCGGTTTGTTGCCTGGTCGAATGGACGTCATACAAGATGCTGCGTCTGTGTGTGTGTGTGTGTGTAGGGTGTGTGTGTGTGTGAAAACTTTTGAAACTGTCTCAGAATAGCGTGCAGTGTTGCCAGAAATAGACGCATATAAATTATAAAATATCTAAAAATATAGCTGAAAATAACAAAGAAAACATGAAATAAAATTAATGCATTAATAAAAGTTAAATGAATGTAGAATATTAAAAATAAATATTTATTTTTAAGCAGTTTTATGATAAGCGTAAATAGAATTTTTGTAAACAGAATTGGCAACGCTGGTAATATGGAAAATATCGACAAGACAATTGTAAAAATGTGGTATTTTAATAAATTAATTTAATTGATTTCACCAATTTAATTAATTTTAATTTTAAAAAAGTTAGTAATTTTTATATTTTTATTAAATATATAAATAAATATAAAACTAAATTTTTTAGAATTTCGACAAAACAATTGTAAAAATCTAGTATTTTATTTAATAAATTTAACCAATATAATTTTATTATTCTTATGTTACGACATATTTTATTTTTAATTTTGATAATTTTTTCTTGACGAAAAAATGTTTACTAACTTTTTATATATTTTTTTATAAATTTAAAATTACATATTTTTGCTTTTTATTGTTTTAAAATTTTGTACATTATTTTTGTATTATATAATATTTTTGCATTATCGAAACTATCGAAAGAACTTCGATATTTTCCGCAGCCAGAGGATCAGCGATAAGTATCGATGCTGCTTCGATAGTTTTACTCCACTTCGCTTGGCGTGTGCCCAAATTCGTCTGTCGCTCTTCTTTGCCTCTCTCTCTTCTGCTGCTTTTGCATAATGAATGAGCGCATCTAGTTGTGTGTGTGTGAAAGTATGTGTGTGTGTGTGTAAGAGAGAGATCTGGCTGCATGCGAGCTTGCAAGAACAACAACAACAAGAGCGCAACCTTTCACTTGCCCTCGAATAGTCGCAGCCTCCGTCGCTGCCAGCGCCGCAGTCGCCGTCGCAGTCGCTGCGCTGCGCTCTCTCCCGGCTTCCCCGCAGCGAACTTCAATTTCTAAGCGCTGCTCTCATTATAAATAGCAATAACAATAATTATATTCCACCACAGCAGCAGCAACAACAAGCGCACTGTGGGGGCGTGCGATCTCTTGCGCCATCTCTCTCCCTCTCTCTTTCTGCTTGGCGCTCTCTTCTCTGCAACTTGCTTTCCTGCTGGCTTTCTCGCTCCATTGTTGTTATTGTTGTTGCTCTTTGTTTGTGTATCGCGTGTGGTTTTTCTTGTTCTCTTGTTGTTGTTGTTAATGTTGTTGGCTTTTCTAATCCATTTACATTCACTTTTTATAAATGCTCGTTTTTTATGCCTTCGCCTTCTACGGCGTGTTCTCTGTGGGGGAGGCCGAGCCGTGCAGGCAGGGCGCAATGGGGCGGGGCAGGCGACAGCGGCGTCAAGCGCAGGAATTTTGTACGCAAAGTGGAAGCTAAAATTTATGACACAGAAATGTCAAAAATCTTATACCAAAAATAAACCGTTAAACGGTACATGTGACTGTTGTTGTTGTCGTTGTTGTTGTTGTTGTTGTTGCATTCGCGCGCTATTTTTGTAACCCATCTAAATACTTACAAGTATGCACTGAAAAAAATTTATTGAAAAAAAAAATACAAATAAAAATAATTATAATAAAATTATTAAAAAATATCTATAATCATAATGAGCAGTTAATTGTAAAAAATCACCGATCCGTTTAAACGGTAAGAGAAAAAACACCTTAAAAATATTAGTAAATTTGAAAATATATTTTAAATTTAACACTTAGTAGGAGATTTATCGAAAATCGGTTCTCAAATGATTGAAAATCGCAATTTAGACCTAAATTATTGCATGCTTAGCATCTAATGTCAAAAATCTAGAAAATTAACTCTGGATAACTTTGAATTTTGATATAAACAATTTATAAATTAATTAAATAGATATTTACAATGAATTTTTATACACTGTACACATAAAAAAATGGGGAAAACAGGGTCAATAACTTTGGTTTAAATTAATTTAGTTGTAATTGAATTGTTTAATGTTTGTCAAATATATTTCGAATTTAAATCAGGATATTCTTTCATTTTAATATACTCTATTTAATTACCTTCCTGTATTATAAATAAATAAATAATGTACACTATTTTAATGAGCATTTTATGGAAAATTATGTAAATATTCGATGCCTTTTTTCTGGCAGTGTAGCAAGGTGACATGCCACAAATATAGAAATATTTGAGTCAATTTTAATGTGCATTCGCGTAGATCATTCCCGAAGTGCATATCGAACCGCCCTGAAGGTGACTCCAAGGACATTAAACGCGCATGCAATAAATTCACAGTTAAGCGCGCATAAATATAAATTGTTGCACTGCAAATCCCCGACAATTGCAACCGGACAAAAGCCTCAAGAACTTTTAATTGCAGTTTTGGCTTTAGTCCAAAATTTGAGGCTCAACTCCAAGCTCAGGCTGGAGCTACGTGCGCTTTTTGGGGCACTTAACGCTTGGTAAATTGTCCAGTCAGGATATTTTTAGCCGCCCGCAGCGTTGCCAATTTGGTGGAATTTTAGAGTTGTAATCTATTAGAATAGATTTGAAAATAAGTACATAATTATTTGCTTTTTATTTAACGATTAAAAATATACATAATTATTATTAAATTAATTATTTTTTTGTTTTTTAATATTTTTATTTTATTTTTTAAGTTTATTTTAATCTTTTTTTATATTAAAATGTTTATGTTTGTGTTAAATAAAAATCTAGTATTTATTTTTAAATAAATTAATTTAACATTGATAATAATTTATTATTATTATTTAATAATTTATTTATTTATTTACTATTTTATTATATTTTTTTTAGTTTATATTTATATTATATACTTATATTATATAATTATACTATTAATATAATTTTTTTGAAGTGCTTTAATTTAATGTTTTTTTTTAGGCTATTGTTTGAATATGTTCAAGTATTTTTATTTAATTCTATGTATTTCATTTAAGCTATTTTTTTTAATTTGTATCTTGGTTATTTCTGTTTCTATTTATTTAAAACAATATTAATAGTAATTTTATTTATTTTGAAGTATTTTTATTTTAATTAATTAATTTTATTTAAGCAATTTTCTTTAATATTCTAAATCTGGCTGTTTCTGGCAACGCTGCACAGTTGCAACAAAACAACTCAATTCCCATCGCGGCGCTCTCTTAAGTTAACAGAAAGCACTCAGCTCGAGAGAGCGAGCGCCACAACTCCAGCCGAAATAAGCCAATGAGCGAGAGCGATAGCAAGAGCACGAGCCGCAGCCGACGCGCACGACAGCAAGAAAGAGAGAGAGCAGGCGAGCAGGCGAGCGAACGAGCCAAAGAGAGCGCGCAGAGCAATGAGAGCGGCGCGGCTGATTGGAATTTTTTGGTGCTTAACAGCGGCCTAACAGCGGCAGCGGACAGAAGCAAAAACAACACCGAGCAGGGCGGACGTGCGTGTGTCGCAGTGAAATAATACGTTGATAAAAATATTTGTTAGAATTTCCAAAGTGTGCGGAAAGTCGCTGCCGCTAAACGAAACACAACAAATTCAAGCAACTAAAGCAGTTAACAACAAATAAAAGCAGTTAATGCAAAAAGCGACACCGAAGTCAAGCAGAGTTGCCTTGCACGCTGGAAGTGTTGGAAAATAGCCGTAAAAAAAGCAACAGTAAAAATTAAAGTTTAACCAAAAAGCAAAGGAGAAGAAGGAGAAGGAGAAGGAGCAAGAAACAGCCGAAAGTCGAGCGCAAATTATGCAACAACATTAATAAATAAATTCCAAATCGCGAGCAATTAAATAAAAAAAGAAGCCAAAGAATTTGGAGCGCTGAAGCGGCGCCTTTTTTGTTGTTGCCTGTCGTTTTCCGCTTGCTAGTGTGCGTGCGTGTGCGTGTGCGTGTACGTGTGTGTGTCAGCCGTCAGTGTGTGCGTGCCAGAGTTGCCCCCGTGCCCGTCGCAGTGTCAAAAAAATAAAGTAAAAAGAATTAGAGTAAAATAAATCGAGTAAAAAACGAAGCGAGTTTTTTAAGCGTGTTCTGCATAGTGTTAAAGCTTCGCAGTGTTTTATGTTTTTGCCGGCATTTTAATGACGTCACAGCCAACAGCAGCAGCAGCAGCAACAACAACAACAAATTCAACAACAACAAATACAACAACAGCAGCAGCGCAGTAACAGCAAAGTCAGCAAAAAAAGAAACAACAAGAAGAGCAAAAGAAAACGAAATATAAAAAACGAACGCGTCTTGGTTGCTGCTTTGGCTCTCGCTCTCGCTCAGCTGACAAACAACAACAACAACAAAAGTAACAACAACAAACAACAACAACAAAAGCAACAACAACAACAACAGCAGCTAAAAAGAGCGTCTTCTGTGTGTGTGTCTCTCTATCTGTGTGTGAGTGTGCAACAAACAACAACAAAACAAACAGGCAAACAAACAAAAGCAACTTCAACAACAACAACAACAACAACAGTCGCAGCATCTACAACAACAACAACAACATTGTCTCATCAGCTGTAACCCAAGGTGTTTATATACATATATATAGATACATATATAAGACTATTTTTACCGTTAGGTCTGCGTCTTCCCAACACTTGAACTCGGCAGCTGAACCCCATTTTCAATATTTGTTTATGCACTTTATTTACCTCCAAAATTACACCTTTCCAACAACAATTTATATTTGAGCAGAGATAAAAAATAGAGTTGTATCAGAAATATATACCAAATATCAGCTGTATATATATAAATTTATAGTTCTAGAATTTATAGAAAAAAAGGTGGAGAAAAAAATATCGATAAAAATATCATATCGAGCCCTTCCCGCGTACAAATTATATTATGGGATAAATATATATAAAATTGTATCAAAAATATCTACTTAATATCAGCTGAATATATATAAATTTATAGTTCAGCTTAGGAAAAAGAGGAGTAAAAAATTAAGTGCCTAATGTGTTTTTTAAATTATATTCGATTTATTTGATCGAATAAATATATATAAATTTATATTGGAGCGACTATAAACATAGAGTTGTATCAAAAATATATATCAAATATCAGCTAAATATATATAAATTTATAGTTTTATAATTTGTAGAAAAAAAGGAGAAAAAAGTTGATTTCCATATCGAGCCCTTCCCGCGTAAAAATTATATTATGGGATAAATACTATATATAAAATTGTATCAAACAATATATACTAATAAATATCAGCCAAATAGATATAAATTTATAGTTGAGCTTTGCAAAAAGAGAAGAAAAAAATTAGGTGCCCTATGAATATATGTTTTTAAAATTATATTCGATTTATATTATCGTATAAATATATATAACTTTATATTAGAGCGCATATAAGCAAAGAGTTGTATCAAAAATATATATCAAATATCAGCTGAATATATATAAATTCATGGTTGAGCTTAGAAAAAGAGAGAAATAAATTTAATATCAGGTAAAAATATATGTATTTAAATGTAGAATCGAAAATATTACATATCAGATTTCAAATATAAGAGTATAAAATAAATATCAAATAAATATAAATATATTATAGTTGATCATAGGAAAAGAAATAGAGAAATAAATTCAATGACAGATAAATATATGTATGTAATTAAATATATTATCGATATACATATATTAAATATCAGATAAATATATTTGGTATACATTTTAAATATATTTGGTATAAATAAAGTTGTATCATGTATATATATTAAATATCATATAAATATATACAAATTTATATTTGAGCATAGGAAAACAAAGAGTTGTACCATAAAAAATACTTTAAAAAAATTCAAGAAAATTAGCTAGGCTTGAAAAGTTGAATATCGATAATATATATATATATACAGTAGAATCCGGTTATAACGACGCCGCTTATAGCGTCCGTCCGGTTATTGCGACGAAAACTCGATGGTTTGGTTGGTCCCCATACAAACTTATATGAAACGGCCTCCGCTTATAACGACTCCGCTTTTAGCGACAAACCGCTTATAACGACGAGATTTTTCAATTTCAATTCAATTTTTCATTTCAATTCAACCGGATATTGCGACGTGCCGAACAAAAAAAAAAACTTTAAAGAGGAAAATTTGATTTCTTTAACAATGCTAAAAGAAGCAAACAAAATCATGGATTTTGTGTTTTTTCAATACGAAAAAGAAACAAAATCATGGATTTTGTCTTCCGGATATAACGACGTCGGTCCCTTGAAAGTCGCTATAACCGGATTCTACTGTATTAAATTTTTTGTTTTGATTAAAAAATTAATTTGTTTTATTTTAAAACCTATTACGAACATGGCATCCATAAAATAAAAAAAAATTTTTTTTTTGCTCCTTTCGGATAGTGCGTCTGCCGGATATAACGACGTAAAATCGTCGGTCCCTTGAATGTCGCTATAACCGGATTCTACTGTATATATATAATATAGTTGTTATTGATATTATTGAGCGAGCCAAGTATAGAACTATCTGGCAACGCTGTGTATTCAAATGCATAAATAAAGTTCAGTTCACTGTCATTATTATTATTAAAAGTTTACAATAAAATTATTTATTAACAAATAAATCAACAAAATTAAAGTTTTTAAATTGCGTAAACAATTTATAAATCCCAGAATATAATAATTGAAATAAAATAAAATTAAATAATAATATAAATAAATTTTCAACTTGCCCAAGCTATTAGGGATTATTATAGGGAAATAGTTTTAGCTCTGAATAATAAACAGCTGCAAAACATTTATTTGAAATTTGATATGTAATATTATTATATTTATCTTATTTTAATAGTTTTAATTCCAACGCAAAAATTAACAATTTGTGTTTCTTAAAAGTCAAAATGATTAGTAGTATAATTGTTACAAGTCCGAATTATTTTGCTATTTCTGTGCGTTTATTTATGGATCCATTAAATTTGCTTTTGACATGAATTGAAAATGAAATGAAGGCAATAGCGAAATAATTTCTTATAGACATAAAGCAGTTTCAATAGCCTCCGCCTGGCCAAGAGCAAAGCCAAAACGCAGTTGGCCCAACGGGGGCTAATGAACTGTTGCCATTAAAATGTATTTTATATGTGATCAGCAGAATTTTGAATTGTGATTTGGATATTCGTGTAAAAACAAAACTAATATGAAGTCATCTTGGCAGAGTTTATGAACTTTGTTATTAATTAATCATATTTTCGGCTCTACAAAAAAGAAACAAGAAAAAATCTGAACATCTCAAGTGAACTTTGCTTTTGGCATCAGCTTCCATTTGTGACATAACTTTGGCGATGTCTCAACGCTCCAGAAACTGAGTTGAATTTTAAGTTGGGCCACACACAACACACAACAGACACCCACACATGCACACATACACTCGAACAAATCATGCTTAAATTTAATGCAAATTTAGCAATTTTTATTCCTAATACCCGAGCAAGGCCTAGGCTACAAATTTGCCTTCCTTTTCATTTTTAGCGCCTGTACTTGGAAAATATATTAAAGGGTCTATTAAGTTTGGGTAAGTGGGAAATGTGGTTAACACACCCATATATTCCTGATCAGAGTCGGTATAGCCATGCCAGTTAGTCTATCCGTCTATATGAAGGCTCAGATCTTGGGAACTATAAGAGCTAAAGCAGCCATTTTTGACATTCAGATAGGTGTATACAATACACATCTCAAGTTTATTTTAAATACTGGATGTCACGCACCCTTTTCTTCAATAATATTGAATATATCTGATTGCTATTCAAAATTTATACTCTCTTCCATTATATTTATCTATCCTGAAAAGCGTATTGAAATCGATTAATAAACACAAAAGTTATTAAAGAAACAATATTGCAGATTTTGCCTTGCTCGCACTTTGGATATTTAAAGCGTGGTATAGATAAAAAATTAAGAAGAAGAATCATTGCTGCTGAACTTCGTCTAATATTTTGTAAATATTATATATTTGTAAATTATTTTTAAAATATACGTTGCAGGGTATTCTGCTGTCGGGCGCATCCCACTGATCTGCTCGCTTCCTACTGTGTTTTTTTTTGCGTTTTGTTCATTTCTGCTATATTTTTTCCGACTTGACTTGACTTTACTTGACTTGAGTTCGCGCGAGATCCAAGCGCGAGATATATACATATTTTGCATTATTTTTTGCTGTTATGAAAAGTCACGTTTATTTATTTTTTCAAGCTGGAGGCTTCTGTTGTCGGTCGTTTTATATATGTATGTATATAAGGGGTTCGAGTGTTCCAATACTGGTTCCACTTTTGGCTTATTCTGGTCGTAAACTCGAAATTTATTGCGTATTGTGCTACAGTTATATTTATATTTCTGTATATTTCTTATGATGATTTCAGTTGCTGTAATTTTATACTTTTGGGTATTTTGTTTTGGCAAATTGAATTGGCGCTGGCGAAAAGAAAGCAAAAGTCGAGCGTTAAGCAGGCATTTGTATGTTTGACACTTTTGTTTGAGAGACAACAACTACAACAAAGCCGAAACAGCTGTCAAAATTTAATAAATGAAGCAACGAAATCGCTTGGAAAATGCCACATAAATTGCCATGTCTCTGTTTGAATGTCGATATTCGTCTTTTTGGACTCAAGTCTTTCGCTTTAAATAAAAACAAAAACAACACCAAAAACCCAACTAAAATGTGAGAGGTGAGACTCTGAATGAGATGGAGACTGAGACTGAGACTTGAGACTTGAGACTTTTCAAACTGAGGACTTGGCATGACTAATCGATTCGATTTTTCGCCCAAAAAGTCATGCCAAAACTCTCAGCAAAATGAAAAATATAGGGACGGGGCAGGTCAGTGAGACGGAGGCTACAGTCGGACGTAACCGACCGTAGGAGACCCTTTACTTTGAGTATATGTACATACAAACACAATCAGACGCACACACACTAAGCTACCCGCGTATGCAAGGCACACCACCCCCCCTCTGCCTAGTGCGGCAAATTGTCTGTGGCATATGTTCGCTGTTTCTTATCCGATCGAATCAAAACTCACAGCGTCGATAGAGAATGTCATAAACTAGTTAAATACCAAATTACAAGTCAATAACTTTAAAGCTGTGGCTACAGCAGCTTTTTGCGGTTTGCTGGGGAAGGGGGGGAGGTATCCAAAATCTAAAACAAACTCGTGCTGCTTACTGAATAGGGGAACCTGAATCCCAAATATGGTGTCTCTAGCTCTTATAGTTGCTGAGATCTAGGTGTTCATACAGACAGACAGACGGACAGACAGACAGACAGACAGACAGACAGACGGACAGACGGACATGGCTATATCGACTCGGCTTGTCGTCCTGATCAAGAATATATATACTTTGTGGGGTCTGCCAAGCCTCCTTCTGGGTGTTACACACATTTCCTCTTTGCACTAAACTAATAGACCCTTTTTACTTTTTTAAAGTAAAGGGTCTAAAAAATTGTATTGACCGGCAATCGTATTTGTGGCCTTTTTTTTACCTCTCGTTCCCTTTCATTCCCCTTCATTCTTCTGCCATAACAAATACATATCGATAGCTCAGCGCTGTCTTCTGTCTTCTATACACTTCCCTTAAAAAACTTGAAAAACTTGAAAGTCACTGCACAAATTTTGGTAAACTTCTTCGCTTTTTTTTCAAGTGCCCAAATACGACATTTAAAATTGCAATTTGAATGCTGCGAAGAGAGCTGAAAGCTGAGACTTGTTTCTAGTTTTTTTTTGACGTTGGAAACGAAATGAAAAACTGAGGAAAACTGTCTAAATTTAATAAATATTCATGCCTCGACGGAAATACCCACAGTATATATAAAAAATTAGAAAATTAGCAGATTTATTTACTTTAAAAATTTTGCAAAAATACTTTTTTAATTTTTCACAAAAGTTAACTAAGTTTTAGTTATTTTGCAATATTATTTATTAAATAAAAATTAAATAAATAAATATATATTTTATTAACATAGAATTTTTATGTACTTTTACTTCAAAAAGATTAAAAAAATTCTTTCTAAATGTTTTAAAATATATAAATTGTTTTTATATAATAACATATATTTATTGTTATAATTGTCCATAATATTTATATATTTATGTTTGTATGAAAATATTTAATAGTTAATATCTAGTGTTATATGAAAAATCTTACATTAACTACTTATTTATATAAAAACACTATTACTTTTTAATAAAAATTCGATCTGGTTTTCGGTTTAACGAAAGCAAACTGCATTAAAGCCAAAAATAATCAAAAAACCAATTTAAATAATTTGCTTCGAATTTGTTTATTGTATGTAGTGCAGGTTATATCTAATTTGCCGTGTTAATTCGTAATAACAGTGTGACCAGCTCAGCCGACAGGTGGTAAATGGGAATTATTGTCGCAGTCTCTTTATAGTCTCTATATTTCTTCACCTCGATCTGTCAGACGTCGCGTCGGCAACTGTTGCAACAATTTCAAATTTCAAATTAATGAATTATTTCATTATTTCGTTATTGTTGCAGCCGTTGCAGATGCGGAAGAAATGCCGTAAATTATCGATAACAGTGTGACCAGGTTTTCAGCGATTGCAACAGCTTACCACACATAATTATAGAGTCTTTTTAATGCGAATAGCTGTGCACAACGAAATCAGATAATTGCTAAAATGAAAAGGAAATGTTTTAGATTTAATTGCTTATGGTCTATGCTTTTCGTAATCTCCCCCCCACTCCCCATGTGAAATAATTATAATGGATTAATAATAATGTTGTACTAACACCAAAGTGACTGGCTGAAAGAAAAGCTTGCAGTTTTCCTCACGGCATTTCAGATTTTCTATACGCTTTTCTTTGGAACTGCATTTGGTTAGCATCGTTGTTGGGTTTATTATTTTTCGTTTTTCCGCCTCTCGAATTTTTGGTTTGTATAAAATAAAAAAAAATTTCATGATTTTTATTTTTATATTTCCCAGCATTTTGCTCTTTCGGTTGCTTCTGCCGTGCCATGAGTTTTGATATTTTGAAACATGTGCTTTGTAGTACGTGTCTAAAAATAAACACCAAATCTTCACAGCTCGCAGCGAGGCGCATTATAAAGCATACAGAAAATCTGAACAACAAATAGTTTGTTGGCACTGGAATATAAAATAGAGGCATCCATTGACATGTTTATTAATATTGCCAAAATTGTGCAATTAAAAATAAATAAATAAATAAAGCGTGGAAGGCATTTCAAAATTTAAGAGGCAGCAATTTTTAAACAATAAGATATAGCATCAAATTTTTATATAAAAGGAAATTCTGATTAACCATTTTAGGCGGTTGGTAAAATTATTAAATAAATTCTTCAACGATGGTAAATTTTTTTATTGTTTTTAATTTTTGTTATTTTAGTAATTTTATTTATTTATTTACATAATTATAAACTATTGCGTAAATATATATTTTAGTATATATGATTATTTATCAGACTGTTACTATTTTTTTTTATTGATAAATAAACAAATATGTTTTATTAGCATAGAAAATATTTAACAGCTTGTTTAATTATTAAATAAACTATTCAATGTTTTTATTGACAATATCAACTTAATAACTGAGGGAATATTTACATTAAAATATTAAATTATGCGAGATAAAATAAATAAATAAAATAAATTATTTGATAACTTTCAAATAAATGTTTACATTTTATTTTAAATGAATTTTGATTTTGATTTAAATTAATATTTAATTTGCAGTTCAAGAAATTATTATTGTTAAGTATTCAAAAATATGTTTATATTTAATGTTATTCAAATAAATACTAAATATTTGAAATTAAATATTTGAAATATTAAAAAATTTGTTTTAAAATATATTTGAATGAGTATTAAAACTGACTTTGCTGTTAAATAAAATATTATTTTGCTGCACCCTAGTGCACACCCTAATTCCAACCAAAAAGAGAACAGAACGAGCTGAAAAATAAAATCCAACGTGTTCCTTTTTTTTTTGCCTCTCCGGCCAAAATTCCGTCTGTCCGTTCGTCCGTCCGTGCGGCTTTTGTGCCGTACAGCGACAGCTGTTTCACATTTTCGAATGTATCTGCAGCTGTGCAGCGCATCGCCACCCACCTTGCCCCCTGCCCCTTGCCCCTACCTCTCTGCCGCTGCCCCAACTGAAAGCCAGGCAATGTGCACCCATTTGGCTTGCATTTTGGAAACGCTGCCACCAAAAATAAGTTTTTCGTGCTCTTTATTTTTGTTGTTTTTGGTTGCAACAACCGGTAGCTGCAACAACTACAACTACAACTACAACTTGGCTTATTTACATAAGGAGAGCGGCTGCTGCTTTAACCCTAATGTGCCCAGTGTCTGCGCTGTGTGCTAAATTGAGATCAATTGAAAGCGAAATTGATTGTTTAACTTCTGGGGAAGCAAGCGAGTGAGGGGCGTGTAGAGGGGCGGGGCACAGGTCAAGCAGCGTGTCGTAAGCTGCTTAAACAAATTAGTTCAAAGTTTAATTTAATTTCAGCGTCACTTGAGAAATTTTTTAATTATGTTTCGCCTGCTGCAAGTCTTGCGCCTCTCCCCTCTTCCCCCTTCCCCTCCTCTTCAACATTTGGCGCTCTTTGAGCTATTTTTGTAGTTTTGCACATGTGAAAAATAGAAAATAATTAAGCAGAAAAATGTTTACATGCTGCAAATCGTAATGTTTAGCTTGTGGTGTGGGAAAGCGCGAGGAAAACTCACAGAGAGAGCTGGCAAGAACTTATTTTCAGCTAAGCAAAAGTTTATGATTATTAGCGATGTTGCTATCGAAATATTACAATCGATATAATATTTTTTTTGCTAAACATGCTATCGATATATTTTAGGAAAATATTATTTGGTTAGCTATAGATGTATTATAGGAAATTATTTTGAATATTGATTATTGATTTAGGTAATAGAAGAAATAAACCTTAGCAAAGCTAGTTTTTTCTAAGGAAAAGAAACATTTATTTATATTTTTGATATTAATTAATTTCATTAATATTCTTACTTATACTTATTTAAATTTCTTTAATTTATTGTTAACTCTTTTTATTTCAATATCTTGCTCAATATCAAAATATAAATAATTTAATTCAATGTTATCTAGCTTTTTATTTGATATTTATTTCAATATTTATTTAATAATTTCTTTAGATTTTATTTGAAATTGTTGGCTTTTTGTTTAACTGATATTTCTATAAACATCCTCATCTCTAATGAATATATGCCAAAAATTAATGTTTCATAAGACTTGGAGGGGGGCAGAGTGGGAGTAAGAGGCAAGAGCGAACACGTCTGCTCTCGCTCACGCTCAAAAGTTGTTTAGCCTCTGGCATTTATGAAATTTGTATTTATATTTTGTAGTTGTTGTTGTTATTGTTGTTGTTTTGGCGCCTTCTCTTTCGCCTCCGCTGTCTCTCTCTCTCTCTCTTTCTCTCATTTCTCTGGCTGTATTTCGTGTGCCTCTAAAACAGATTTTAGACTCTGACGTAATTAGCTGCCGCCAAAAGAAATTGATTTTGTTGTCTGTGTATGTGAGAGAGCTGAATTTGTATATTTCATATGCTGAATTTTGATAAAGAAACGTGACAAAAAGCAGCAACAAAATTTGTGATTTTGTGATTTAATTAAAGACTAGGGCAAGACAGCGAAGCGACGCGACGCTATCAAAATTTACAGGGTGTCTGGGCGATTAGATTACGTGAGGCTCAATTGCGGGCAAACTTTGAACTTTAATTGGTTAAACCAATTGATTTGAAAAGACATGAATATGATTATAAAATTTGGCGTTAAAATTGAACAAATCTGCAAAGTCAGCAGACCTTGAAATTTAATTGGATATTGTGCAATGGAGTTGAGTTTCAAGATAAGTTATTAGCTTTTTATTTGATTTTAATTTTATATACAACGACTTTTATTGTATTTTAATTTTTAATTTAAAGAAATTATGAAAAATGTCAATTAAATCGTTAAAATATTATTTAATATTAAATTAAAATAATGTATAATATGGTCATAAACTAGAAATGAAATTATAGTTTTATAAAATAGTTCAAGATAATTAAATTGGTCTTATATTTCTTATAGTTTATTAAAAGAGTTCCAAGATAATTAAATTAAACTTTCATGTAAATAAAATAGTGCAAAATAGAGACATAAAATAAAAACAAATTTAGAGTTGCATAAAATAGTTGAAGATAATTTAACTTAAATTATATTTGTTTAATGTTCTCAACATTTAATTTAATAGTATATAAAATTGACAAAATATAAATAAAATTCAAGTTTTATAAAACAATTTAAGATAATGATATTAATCTCATATTTCTTTTGAAGATTTTATATATTTTAAAACCATTTTCTCAGCATTTTTTGCTTATCTTTAAAGCAATTTTGCTGCCTCAGAAACTCGTCTAGATTTCATCGCAAATCAATACAGTTTTCCTCTGACTCATCAGCTCTTTCGGCATTTGCATTTGGCAGCGTCCAGAGCTCTTTACGCCTTGGATGAACCATTGTTTACACATTTGACACGCATTTATGATATTCCCTCCGCTCAGGCATACCCTATATGGCTTGCCGTAACTTGACACTTTTGCTAAATTACGCATTCAGGCCATATTAGGGCTGAGCTAAGCATGAAAAATTAAATTGATGTACAACTCGCTCCACTCTTGCCGCAACTTTCCCAAAATCAGAAAGATCTCAAAACTAATGGAATCATCAGACGTATCTGATGTTTCGCTCTATTGTAGAGCCCCCTACGCATTGAGAAATGCGAAATTAATTATGCACATCAATGTATGACAATGCTAATTAATTAAGCCAAGAGCTAAACTAAACTTTAAACTTTAGTTGACGCCCACGAAATGTCACCTGCATGACATAAGCCCAACTCGACTCGTCTCGACTCGATTCGACTAAACTGAACTCAACTAAAACGGTTGAGGATATTAAGAGCGTAATGAGTCATTAAAGTGCACAACTGTATTAGTTTAAGTGACAGTGTTTGCCCGAAAGAGTGAACACTTGGAGAGCCAATGAACACACTACCAATTAAACAGCAGTAGATAATTAAGGAGTTTACGAGATATACACGAAAGTAGTTTATTAGTTGCATTATCTTTTTTAACTTTCCTTAAAAAATAAAATGAATAGAAAATGCTATAAATAGCTCTTCTACTACTACTACCTCTTCTACTAGTACTACTTCTTCTACTAGTACTACCTATTCTAGTACTACTATTAGTACTTCGACTACTGCTACCTCTTTTACTACTTCTTCTAGTGCTTGGACTACTACTACCTCTTCTACTACTACTATCTCTTCTACTACTACTACCTCTTTTACTACAACTAGTACTTCGAGTACCACTACCTCTTTTACTACTACTACTAGTACATCGACTACTTTTTTACTACTACTTCTTCTATTACTCCTTCTAGTACTTGGACCACTACTACTTCTTGAACTTGGCCTACTACTACTTCTTCTACTGCTTCTACTTCTACCTCTTCTACTACTGCTACCTCTTTTACTACTACTACTAGTACTTCGACTATCACTACCTCTTCTATTACTACTACTACTACCTCTTCTGCTAGTACTTCAATTACTGCTACCTCTTCTACTACTACTTCTAGTACTTCGACTACTGCTACCTCTTCTACTACTGCTACCTCTTCTACTACTACTTCTAGTACTTCGACTACTACTTCTTTTATTACTACCTCTACTACTACTTCTAGTACTACGACTACTGCTTCCTCTTCTACAACTACTTCTAGTACTACGACTACTGCTACCTCTTCTACTACTACTTCTAGTACTTCGACTACTGCTCTTCTACTACTACCTCTTCTACTATAACCTTTACTACTACAACCTTTTGCTACTATTCCTACCCGTATGCCACTCATTGTCGCATTTCCAGTGCTCCCCAGGGGTTGCTGCCCCCATGCACCCCTACTTTGTGTGTCAGGCGAAGGGGCAGCCATAGAGTATTTGTAATCATTGCAATGCTTTGGTTTTTATCTAATCGCATTTATTGATAGCGAACTGTAGAGTTGGCAGGGCTTCGTTGTTAGCGCGCTTTACTTGTAGTTTTTCTCTCGCTTTTCTTGCGCTTTTCACTTTGTTTAATATAGCACATACATACATACATACACTAGTGTTTATATGTCATACAAAGTGTTGGCTTGGCTTGGGTTCAACGCTGCCACTTCGTATAATGTTGTATAATGTTGCAAAACACCGAGCGGTAAGCGGTTACTGACCGACAGTGCCGACTACCTTGCTACGGCTTCCAAGAGTCCGGATGGGCCGATTGTTGCGTATACATTTGTTGCCACAAGGCATTTGCCGTATTGCCGGTTTCCTCCTCAGCGTTGTTGCGGCTGCGATTATGCGAGGGCTTTAAAAATAGCCAAGAGGCAATAGCAATAACACAAACAAAAAGCAACCTAATAGGCGGAGCAGATCAGTCGGATGCGCCCGACTGTTGCATACCCTGTTCCCTATATTTTGAATATCATTTCATATAACTGTTATACAAAACGTAGCAGCGAAGCTTTTTCTTGCTTAATTACGTTGTCGATGGCAAAAATCCATAAACTTTGTTTCTTTAATAACTTCGGTGTTTAGTAAGCGATTTCAATGCGCTTTTCAGGATAGGTAGATATAATGCTCGAAAGTATGTATTCTAAATAACAATCTTTTATGTTTAATATAACGCTTGTTATTCAGCTTTTCATGTTCAATATGACGCTAGTCATGTGGGTTTTATTGATTTTCGGCGTAAAGGGGGCGTGGCATCCAATATTTCAAATAAACTTGATCTGCGTATTGAATACGACTACCTGTATACCAAAAATGGCAGCTCTAGCTTTAATAGTTCCCGAGATTTTAGCTTTCATATAAAGTTATTAACCCTGTTTTTACCCCTTTCATGGGTACGGGTTATAAAAACAATAACAACAACACCAAGAGTCTCTGGGGGCATGCGGGTTATGTGGCATACGTAAACATGCAATCCAATTGTTGGCATTAGTCAGCTGTATTGGGGCACTGGACCCTCTCCCCTTTCCTCTCCCCCCTCAGCAGCACACCTTGCCTCAAAGTCTGCCCTGCTAATCACTTGCCAATGCAAAAATATAAAAATTATTGTTTATGTGCCCATACGCGTACTTCGAGTCGCATATCTAAATAACTAAAAATATATATAAATATATATATATATATATATAGATTTGTATACTATAGCTTTTCACAACGAGCTGTGAACAGTTAAAGTTGCGACGGCGTCGTCATCGGTCGTAAGTCCGCTTATCAGCTGCCAGCGCTCTCAATATGTTCCCCATATGCGCTATAAAAACTGGGGCATGCGGGTTAAGCGGCACAACTGAAATATCACTAAAAAAAGCCCATAACTAAAAGGCAAAGGCTTGGCATTATTTACTTCTGCTTATCGATAGCATATTTTATCGTTTAATCATGCCCACAGCAGCAAAAGCTCAAATTTGGCAGGTTTTGCAAGAACTCTACAAATCGGTGCTTTGTTTTTTAGCATTTTATTTATTAAAGTTTTAAAATTGAAATTTTTGACGTAATATTTAAAAAAATAATTAATAAATTAAATTATAAAAAATTTTAACTCAACTATATAATTTAAATAATGATTTAAAAAAATGTATGTTTGAAAATAAAAATATTTTTAGTTGTCTTAAATTTGAACTTATTTAATTCATATAATTTTTGTATCTATTATAAAAATTTATTTAGTGCGTTTATTTATTTATTTCGTTGGAAAAAGTATTTTATTATGCAGTATTTTTTTTATAAATTTTTTTATGTATTTTATTTTATATATATATTTTATTTTATATATATATTTTATTTTATATATATATTTTATTTTATATATATATTTTATTTTATATATATATTTTATTTTATAAATTTTATTTGATATATTTTATTTTGTATTCTATATTGATTTTAATTTTATGCAGTTTACATTATATAATTTGGTTTATTTGTTAGGATATCTTATATAGAACTTCTTGTTCAAATTTCTTATTTTTATATATTTATTGAATTAAAGAATATGTTCATTTTAATTAATTATTTTTAATTTATTAAGTTAGTATATTGAAGATTTTGCTAAACGCAATTTTTGTGTGATTTTTCTTTTCCAACAAAATTGTCATTAAGTGATGTGCGTTGAGAGGCATTTCCAAGTATTGTTGATGGAGACATGCAGCCTATGGCTCGATGATTAATATGGGAAAGCTCCCGCTGCACACCTCATGAGTGTATTGGGTGTATTCACACATTCAAACATTCAAACATACAAATATCCGTTCATATGTAGATAGACTTATCAATAAGCAAATGCTGCACCCAAACTCGACTTTTGTGAATAACTTGAATTATTTTGGAGTCCTATTTACCCAGTTGATTGTGCTGAGATCGACAGCTGCTGTTTGTTTTTGGAACAGCTTACATAAATACTTGTGAGTGTGACAAAATGAATACGAATACACTCGTGAGTGTGGCACATGCAAATATTTAGTGAGTTTGTGCGAACAACTACGAAAAATTAACAGTTTTCGATTTCAGTTTACAGCCGCTCTCCTGCTCTCTCTCTCTGTCTCTTTCTCTGTTTCTCTCTCACATCTTCGCTGTTTCTCTGCAGCTGCGCTTGCTCTCTTTCTTGGTGTTAACCTTCAAAGAAAGCAAAGAGCGTTTCCAAAATTTAATACCAGACTAAAAAAAAACTTGTTGAACTTGTTTGGTCTGTTTTGTGTGTATTTTTGTTGTGTTTTTTTGTTGTTTTTTTTTTTGTATTTATCTTTTATGTGGCTGCGTCTAAAGCAATTTGCATCTTCTGCTGTTTCGTTTGGTATTTAATTTTTTTTTAAATTTTATTTCATATATATTTTTGGCTAATCTTTATTTAATTAGCCGCAAAATTAATATCCTTACTTGTGTTGTATATAATTGCAATGGCAATGAAGGTTGTTTGTAGGTCAGCCAGCGGATGTTGGTGTCATCGCCTATCGATATCGCATTTTCGATTATTCTTGGCCCACATTTTGCCACTTAGTAGTTGGGCCGTAGTAGTATTTATGTGTATTTATTTTCTCGCCAAGTTTATTTTCGTTAGCGTTTTCATTTGCCTCCATTTTCATTTCATTTTCCATCTACCACACTTGTCTGCCGCCCATAAATTTCCCGTCCGTTCGAAACTGCGTCAATGACAGGCATTAGCTGAATGTATCTGTATCTGTATCTGTATCTGTATCTGTATCTGTATCTGTATCTGTCTATATACATATATATAAATATAGATCTATAGATATAGTTATATTGTAGCTACAATTTGATGCTCAGCACGTACGATTCTGTGCCGTTGTGTGGGCGTTGTTTAAAAGTTTCTCTGCTCAAAAAGTTTTCGAGTTTTTCAGAAATGTGGAAGAAGAAGCAGCACAATGTACGGAAATTATTTAAATAGATGCTATAAACATTAACCCACACACACACACACATAGAGAGAAGCCGAAAATCAACTCATAAATTAAGTTAGAATTTATACTTGATATTTTTAGTTTCGTTGCTTTCGTTATTTATTTATTTTTTCTTTATTAATTTGGATATCAACTTGAAATACGGAAAAGCAATTTGCAGCTGACATCATGCAGATTTCAGCACATTAGATGTGATACACTGCACAAAAATACAAGTGCAAATGTGACTACTATAAAATATAAAATTATTTTTGTACTTCAACTCTAATGTTAGCAAAGTGCCATAGAAAATATTGAAATAAATTGTTAAATATATTTTATAAATACCTGCAACAATTTGTTTTTGCAGTGTAACTTTGGGTTGTGCTACGAAACATTTATAAAATTTTTATAAATGCGTTTTTTCTGCCTCTAGACTTATTAGCTATTAGTTTTTGCCGTTGCTTTTGTTTTTATCTATTCAAAAATAACTATAGATAATATGCTGCAAATGTATTGGCATACATATCAAGCGTATGTGTGTATGTGTATGTGTATATGGCATAGATATCTTTAAAAGTCTAGATAGTGAAGTAGGAAGAAATATTTAGCTGAAAAAAAACCAAAAAACAAAAAACAAACTGTTCGATATTGCATACAGACTGCTGTGTATGTCAGGGTTGTGTGTGGGCCAGAGATACTATTATACAGATTGTATATTATATATCCAACGGAAATATACTATATAGCATATATCGAATTTATAGATCAAGCAGCGGATTATTTCGACAGAATGTTGAAAAAAAAGCCAACAGCTTGCACAACTCTGCTCAAATATAAATTTATAGGTATCAAATTTTCACTTTCATAATGAGCCCAATAATATAATTAAAATCTTTACCATTTCCATAATATTTTTTTTGTTGTTTTGTTAATAAACTTATAATTAATCATCCGCTGTCTTTCAAAAGCCGATTAAGTTACTTTCGTTTTGAGTATGAATGCAATGTTTGATTCGTTGCGAGAGGGCTAAGATAAGATAAGATTGTGTAGAACAACAACATTAAAAGCAATAACAATAACAAGAAATGTGTAGAAAAGCCAAAATAAGAGATAAAACAATCAAACCAGACAATAAAAGCAACAAATGTATTGAAATAAAACCAAATGAAACATTTGTGTGGCGTCATCGTTGATTGAATCACTTTTTCAATAAACACCTACCATGTATAAATAGTTAATGATTATTTCTTACAGTACCCGTATTTATAGATATTTTGTAATTGTATTAAATCTATAAATATTTAAAACGATTTGCGGTAAGTGTGTTTCAACTTATTAAACGCTTTTGCTAAGGACGCGTAGTGCAGCAACAAATAAATATAAATTTAATTTAATTTAAGTTAAAATTCTGCGCGCACTTTCTATAGAAAAAAAGAAAAATATATATCAGTGTTGCCAAAAAAAAAACTAGATTTTTAATATAAATTATATAGAAAATAACTGAAAATTGTCAATATAAAATATTAAAATTAATTATAAATTTTTTATATATAAAATATATACAAAATAACTGCAAAAAATCAGTATAAAATATTAAAATTAATTATAAATTTATTATATATAAATGTAAATACATAATGGCTTTAAATAAGCGTAAAAAATATAATTAAAACACATAAAAATCAATAATATAAACATAATACAATATGCCCAAAAGATTTAAATGCAAATAAATAAATAACAAAAAAATATAATATATAAAATATGTAAACTCAATAATAATTAATAATAGCTTAAAATAATCAATATATAATCATTATGTACTATTTAAATTATGTATAAATAATATTCGCCTAAAATAATAATAATAAATCAAATAAAAATGCATAAAAATAAATTAACTAAAATATAATAAATATAAAATCTTTTCAATAATTATAAATTTATTAAATAAATTTGTTACATAATTCTAAATTGGCAACACCGATCTGTATGGATTTCTATAATCAAACTCTCTCTCAGTCTGTCTGTTTCTCTGTCTATAAACTATAAATATTGTATGTTGCTTTTGCTAAAACATATTACGTTTAAGTATCAGTTTTAAGTTAATGCTAAATATATTTGCAGCAACAATTATGGAATTGATATCGCATGCGATATCTCTGTAGTATTTAGTATTTAGTCAATGTGCAATTTGCAATTTGCTCGGCTGTGTTAATGGGCCATGATGCTTTATGGTTTGGTTTTGGTTTATAATTTGTGCGCGCCATTTTCCCAGAGAGAGAGAAAATGCCGAGAAAATGGCTGCCTACATATATCTGTATGTATGTATATTTGGCTGCGATGTGGCTGTTGCTGCGCTCTAAAAGCTCTATAACTAGACCTAAATATTTATGCCACAAAACACACACACAAAAATATATATATAAATAAAAAAAAAAAACCTATTTAATGCACCATAAAACTCGCTCATTTCCACGCATCTACATGTTGTTGATTTCTCAATTATTATTTAATTTCTGTGTATTTATTTTTGCATCCCATCTTCTATACATATGAAAACTAATCCCGCTCCTGAGTTTTATGCGCGCTATTAACCCAAAACATTCATACACATTCAGCTGTCCTCTGTCTCTGTCTTCAGATCAAAAATAAAAAAAAAGATATTAAATCTTAAATTGTGAAATTTGTGAATTTGATTTTAGCGTGTTTTGGTATCCAGCCTAAACGTGTATTTCTCTCTTTTTATTCTCATTTCAGATAATGTAAAATCAGCGTATGCTCAACACAATATAAAATAAAAAACAAAAAAGCATAATTCAAAGAAAGTAACGTTCGTTCGAATCAAAATTACCAGAGAAAGGCTTTAAAATACCCCAAGCTAATAGCTATCAGCTAACTCCCCCCAAGCTTACAAAAAAACAAAAAAAAAAAAAACATCCAAATTTTGAACAGTGTAAACGCTACCAGAATTCATGAAATACGCTAACATCTATGCTATAGAGATCTATATGTAAACCTTATAGCCGCCGAGCTGTTCTCATCTGTATTGTGTGACATCTAAAAGCCAACGTCATCAAGTAAAACGCGCAACATTTTCTAGTCGCCAGCTAAGCTAAAAACACAAACAAAACAAAAAAAAACCCAAAAAGAAAAGTCAGAAAGTACTGTAAACTATTCCCAGTTGAATACAGTTATATATAGAGATATAGCTATATATATTGATCAGTATGGCCAACGTTGTCAATATGAACAGCCTGCTCAATGGCAAGGACTCGCGTTGGCTCCAGCTGGAGGTCTGTCGGGAGTTTCAGCGCAATAAATGCACTCGTCAGGACACGGAATGCAAGTTTGCCCATCCCCCGGCAAATGTGGAGGTGCAAAACGGCAAGGTCACCGCCTGCTATGACAGCATCAAGGTCAGTATTGCTATATAACTCTACCCTAGATCTCTCTATCTGCCAATCTAAGAACTTGTATACCCTGCCCTCTCACATGTGCCCATTTACCACCTCTGCTTCTATCGTGTATCGTGTATGGAATGTAGCTTTTAAGCTTTTACTTTTACTTTTACGTTTACATTAATTTGTACGATTTTATATAATACTACATCATGGCTTAAGTACTCTATATATACCCCAAAAGAGAAACACCCCTACGGGCAGCCCCCACCCCCAAAAAACTGATCTTGTCGCGCTTTTGTTGTTTGTGCTTTTGTGCTTTTACTTTGTGCTCTCTCTTTCTCGCTCTCTCTCCTACTCTCACTCTCACGTGTGTGTCTGCTGCCTGGCCTAGAGCTTAAAGCTGCACAAAGCGTAAGCGTAAGCGAGCTTTCTCAGCGGCTTGTTAAGCTTCTCAAGTAACTTAATCCTAAGCTTTTTTGCTGTGTTTGAACGTAAGTGAAGCTTGTTTAATTTAATTTTTAGCTAGCGTAAAGCGCGTCCAAAGTGCTAGACTGCAAAAACAATGAACGAAACGTTTAAAAAATATTTGTTAAAAAAAAAAATATCAGCGAAGTGTCTACATTGATAAATACATTTTGTAAAATATTTAACACGCATCCATGATTTTCTAGGCAACGCCACAGTTAGACATGGATAATTTCCAGGTAAACTTTTCTCATTTTGTAATTATAGTTTTAAGCAAAAAGTGTTAAGCTTTAAGCTCGAATTTAAATATTGCAAAGTTGGCAAACTTTTCTTTTAGTTTAAGCACAGCGAAGTTCGTTTATCGAACAGTTTCATGTGCTTAAATTCTATTTAATTTTTTTCTTGTAGGTAAAATCAAAGCAAATTTGTTACCGTTTTGTTTGTTCTGCAATATTGAATTTTCTGCCTGAAACGAACACAAAAAAAACAACAAGCAAAATTAGCCAAACAAAAAAGTGTCAGAGCTGGTATACGTTTTTTACAGCGTTTTTTTTTAAGCTCTCTTGCTCTCTCTTGTCTCTGGCCAACAGAAAAAATTCCGTAAAAACTGCAACAATAGCTTGACAAGGATTTGCTAAAAAATTAAGTTGCTTCAGTTATGCTGTTGCCTGTAGCCTTTTGTTTTTTGTTGGGGAACAACAACTAAAGTAGAGTATTTTATGTTTAATATATACTACTTGTTTAATGCTGACAAAACGCTGCCGTCGACATACAACATTATTATCAGCAGTTTGCTTATCATCAGCATCAGCATAAACATCTACATCATTATCATTATCATCATCATTATCATCATCATCATCATCAACATGCTGCAACATCATCATTAACAGGCAGCGTCAAATTTGCGACAGCATAAAAAATTACGTTTAACAAAATTTTCAGTTGCCGCTTTTTAGGCGTCAGCCATTGCCACTTGTTTGGTTTGGTCGGACGCAGGGAGGGAGGGACAGACGGACGCTTTTGTTATTTCAACAAAACCCCAAAAGAGGCTGAAGTAAGGGGGGAAGGGGGAAAGAGCAGAAAGAGCCTCGTTTGCCTTAAAGTTGCGCATATAGTCTCATTCTCTCTTTCTCCTTCTGTTTCTCCCGTTCTCTATGCCGCTTTTCACTTTGCTCTCGAGTGTGCAAACAATAGTTAAAACTGATGTTTGAAAGTAGCTCTTCGTTGTTTTTGTTGTTGCTGTTTCTCTCCCCCATTCTCCGCTTCTTGTTGTTCTTTTGTTTTTGCACTTTTCACGCCTGTCCTCGCAGCGGCCTTAATTGAGCCACTCGGCCAGAAACGCAGAGGTTCTAAGAATATATATACTATACTTCTGCCTTATTTCGCTCTGCTTTAACTTCTTTCAAATAAAGAAATAATTTTTTTTAAACGTTGTATTTTAAACATTATTAATCCATTTAGTTTTATACAATTATTTGAAAGTGTTTATTAATTTATTTTTTTTTATTTATATTTTATATTTTATTTTTTTGTCACATTTCAAAAGATAAATTAAAAACATGAATTAAATTATACATATTCATAAGGAAACAAATTTTGGGTTGTAAACATTTTTAAATTGGTTTTACAATTTATTTTATATAATTAATTGATAGTAATTAATAATTTATTATATAAAATTTTTTCCAACTGTTAAAATGCAACCTCGAAAGAAAAGAATTTAATTATTAAAGAAAATTATAATTGCTTGCATAATTTCATATGTTGCTTTTATAATTCTTTATTCATCTTAATTTTATAAAATTTTTTGATAATATTATTCCATAAAATTATTGCAAATTTTTAAAATAAATTTAGAAATATGAGAATTTAATTAGATTAAATTAGCTCTTTAATTTATTTATATTTGCTCTGATTTAGGCAAGTTTTCTCCTCTTCTTGGACTTTGTAAAACTATTTTTATTCCATAGAGTACTTAGTTAAAAATTTAAGCAACTTCTAATACTATATAACTTTTTACATTGAACTGCAACTTTATTGTTTGCTTTAAAAGGGTTACGATTTAAAATTCTTTCTCTCAAAATGTGCTTTAAGTTTATTAATAATCTTACAAGCATATACTTGTTTATAAGGCTTAAGGTCTACCCTTCAAATCGCTCCTAAGCCCCTGGCAATTACTTGACCCAAACCGCAGTCACAGCTGCATGATAAGCTAGTTCTCTTTCTGGATATATTCACATAAATTTTCCCCAAAAAAAAAAGAAAATGATTCAGTTGGTTCGAGCCTGTAACAGCTGTCAGTTGAAATGGTAATGAAAAGCGAAAGGACATACAAGCATCTCTATGGGAGCTAAGGCTCCTTTTTTTTTTTTTTGCTGCTGCTGCTGCTAGGCAAATAAAGCTCAGACATTCATTGCCCACAAATTAATTGTGTTATCCTATTAATTAACTATGCAGTAAAGTTGCCCAAGCAATTTTGTTCGTCGAGCTAAGCTGAGCTGAACCCAACGCAGCTTTTTTTTTTTCATTTCCCTCGTAATTGCAGCTGAGTGTGTTTGTACTCATTTTCACCTCTTTTTTATGCCCTTTGGGAGTTGTTGAAATAGGGTTGTATAGGTTTGAGCAGACAGGCAGAGAATTTTCTTGAAATACTACAATATATGTATACATTTGAGGAAGTAAAGTTTTTACTATAATTTATTATTCATAAATAAATTTAAAACAAATTTAAAATATAGGGACGGGGCAGATCAGTGGGACGGAGGCTACAGTCGGGCGTAACCGACCGTAGGAGACCCTTTACTTTGAGTATATGTACGTACAAACACAATCAGACGCACACACACTAAGCTACCTGCATATGCAAGGCACACCACCCCCCCTCTGCCTAGTGCGGCAAATTGTCTGTGGCATATGTTCGCTGTTTCTTATCCGATCGAAACGAAATTCACAGGGTTAATAGAGAATATCATAAGCTAGTTACGTACCAAATTACAAGTCAATAACTTCAAAGCTGTGGCTGCAGTAGCTTTTTGCGGTTTGCTAGGGAAGGGGGGGAGGTATCCAAAATCTAAAACAAACTCGTGCTGCTCGCGAAATAGGAGAATCTAAATCCCGAATATGGTGTCTCTAGCTCTTATAGTTGCTGAGATCTAGGTGTTCATACGGACGGACAGACAGACAGACGGACAGACGGACAGACGGACATGGCTATATCGACTCGTCTTCTCGTCCTGATCAAGAATATATATACTTTATGGGGTCTGCCACGCCTCCTTCTGGGTGTTACACACATTTGCTCTTTGCACTAAACTAATAGACCCTTTTTACTTTTTTAAAGTAAAGGGTCTAAAAATACAGAAAAAGATAAAGTGTATTAGCTGAATTTTAAATCCAAAATATCTGAAAAGTACCTTATAAATACATTCAAAAAATTATACAAAAAAATATATATATATATTTATTTCAATAAAAAAGTATTTATTTTAGTTTAGAAACCTTTCTGCTTACATAGCTTATATAATTAATTATTAAATAATTTAATTTCAATTTATTTATCTATATTAAATTAATATTTAAATGATATAAACTCATTTGTTGCGCTGTTGAAAATTCCATAATGCTATCAAGACCAATTTTATTGCTACCTAAATTCGTAAAGTTTCATAACTTTCAGTCGAGCACACTCGACTACCTCTACTTGTTTCCCTAGACAGAGTACCTATATACATATACATCTATATATATATAGGTAAGTGTGTGTGCTTGACACACAAAACGCTGAGGCATGTGGCAAGTTGAGTTTAAATGTATAACGAACTTAAACGTGCAACTAACCAGCATATAATAGATGCTAACCAGTTTAAGGACACGAGGCCTACGGGTTTTGTCTATAGATGTGGGTATAGCTCTCTGTGTGTGTGGGTGTTTGGGTGTATTTGTGTATGTGTGTGTGTATTGTGGGTGTGATGTCTACCTTTCCATGTGCCTACGACACTAATTTATAGTTAAGTTGTCGCAATGTAGGCTCTCTCTAATGGCATTTGCCCAAGAAGCGGGCTGAAGGAAAGCAAAGGAAACTAGTGGCGAATGGGGAGTTGAAAATCCATAAAAAACACAGTTTGTGGAAAATAAAAAATATATTTAAAATAACTGCATGACAGCAGCATTAAGCAGCAATTTTTAAACGATTTTTAAAAAGATATTTATTTGAATATTTTCTTTTAGAAATTAAGTGCACTAATAATGTGTTTCTTGCATTTAAAATATGGTTGCAATTAAAATTTATTTATAAATATTTATAAAGTATTCTCTCTTATTTTTTGTTTGAAGGTTAAAATATTCAAAAAAATGGTGCCTTTATTCAGCAAATATTTTATTTTATTCAAAGCATATTCATTGAAATATTTTTCTTAAAAAATTAAGAGCATAAATATTGTTTTTTCATGCCTACAAAATATGTTTCAATAAAGATTTATTTATGAATCTTAAAAAGTTCTAGCTAATCTTTTTTAGGGTTTAAATACTCAAACAAATGTTTCATTAATTCATTTAATATTTTTTTTTGTTAAGGCATATATATTAATATATTTTCCTTGATAAATAAAGAGCATAAAAAATGCTTCTCATGGCTATACAATATGCTTCAATTCAGATTTATTTATAAATCCTTACAGGTTGCAATATTAAAAAAAAGATTCCAATAATTCAGTTTATATTTGAAGGGTTATCAGCCCTGTTTAGCCTTTTAGCTATCTTTTTGGCTGTCAAAACAAGCTGCTTATGTGGCATTATTTGCAGTTAATCGTCTTGGAATTCTTGGCTTTTCTATTATTATATTATTAAATATTTTACCAGCCTTACGAAATTGTCAACTAACGCTGACCCTTGCGAAAATTGGCATCGTTTCACTGCTAATTTGCTCTCAATTGAATTTCGGGACGCATGCGATGGGCAAAGGAGCAAAGCATCGCCATGGCCACAACATAAAGCATTTTCCGGTTTATAATTTTCTTGTCACAACAATTTTCACGCCATGCTTTGGCGCTGAAACCCCTTCTGTGCCTGCTTCCCTTTTCCCCCCTCTCTTGTTCTGCCTGGAAGTCGTCGTAGTCGTAGTCCTAGCCGTAGTCGGAGTCCTTGGTGCCACTTTATCCGGCTGGCTTGGCCGTATTTTTGTGTCCTTTCTTGCCTTTTCTCGCGCTTTTGCTACTTAACCAACTGTAAAGCAATCGCCCTCTCTCTCTCACTCTCTCGCTCTCTCTGTCTCTTTCTCTGTTCTGGCACCTTATTTTGCTTTATTTTTTCTATTTTTCTATTATGTTTTCAACACGGCGCCGCTGCAACATATTTTGCAGCTGCTGTTGCTGCCCCAACAAAAGTCAAGTTCCATGACATGCAAATTATGAGCTGGGGCCACAAAAAAATAAAAACAAAATAAAATAAAAGCTCGGCAGAGACATAGAAAAAAGGAACATAATAGAATGAAATAATAAGAGCGCAAAGAATATGCTGCACCGCAAAAGAAAAATGAAATGAAAATGAAAATGGCAACTCTTCCGCCTCTCTTGAGGGCCTCACAAAGTCAACAATGTGCGCCACTTTGAAGTTATTTTGTTTTTAGTTTCTTTCGGCTTCATTTTGTTGTTGTTGTTGCTGCTGTTGTTTCTGTTGTATTTGTTGCGTTTTCTATGCCATTTTGTAGTTGACGCTCAAATTTCCGGCCGCCCTGCGGCTCTTGTCAGTCGGAAATACTTTGGTAATTAAATTTTGAGAAGACAACGGCAACTGACTTAACGCGCTTCCTCTCCCCCCCACCCTCTTGTGCTGCTCGAAATCAAATTCAATGTCATCCAATTATTTTTTATAAATTAAGTTTCATGTTTATCTGTTTCCCCAGTTGCCATTCGCATCATTATATCTTTTTATAAACTTGCTGTCAGTGCAAGCAATTTGCCATTAAAAAAATAAAGTCAACTTATAAAAACCTTCTTGATATTTATCGTTAAAATAAGCACACAACAAAATAATAGTTATAATAGCGAAAAGCTGCAGAAAAGAAAATCAAAATAATTTCAATTTAAATAAAAATTTATTGCTTCTCTCAATAGTTGCCGCATTGAATGAATGCGACTGACAAACTGATGAAAGCAACTTTTGTGGTTGTCATCAAGCGCCAAAGAAATTGCAAATTGCGTGAGCGCAACTAACAAACAATTTTCTCTGATAATAAATAGACTCTAATGGCGATGAGTTTCAGCAGTTACTACTTGAAAGTGTCTCCCAAGCTGCAATTCAATGTCTTTTTGGGGCGTTGTGGTGTGGGTGCTATAGCTGTTAGCTTTTGTCTGACAACTGGCAATTTATATACATGTGTTTTTTATGTATTTAAATTTTAATTGAAATTGTGCTGTTGTTTAAACAGTTTTCGCTAAAAGCGTTAAAAGCAAGCATTAAATTTTAGAATTAAGTTGAGAGTTGGGCCAGCAGGAGTTGGGCCAGCGAGTGTTCAGTCAGCGAGAGTTGGACCAGCGGAAGTTTGAACCAGTGAGAGTTGAACCATCAAGAGTAGGGCCATCGAGAGTTGAACCAGAGGGAGTTGGCCAGCAAAAGTAAAGCCAGCTAGAGTTGCCCTGACGAGAGTTGGGTCTGAGAGAGTACGTCCAGCGAGAGTTTGTTCAGCGAGAGTTAGGCGCCGAGAGTTGGGCTAGTAAAAGTTAGGCCAGAGAGTTGGTTTGACGAGAGTTGGGTCTGCGAGAGTTCGGCCACCAAGAGTTCGGCCAGCGCGAATTGGCTCAACGAGAGCTATGCAGCAAAAATTTGGCCAGCGAGAGTTCGATCAGTAAGAGTTCGGCCAGAGAGAATTCGGGCATCGAAAGTTTGGCAAGCAAGTGCTAGGTAGCTTGAGCTAGGCAGTGAGAGTTCGGCCAGCGAGAGTTGAGCCAAGTCGTATCTGTTTAAACAATTTTAAATAGAATTGAAGCTACGTTTAAGCAAAATATAGCTTAGCTGCTAAATCGCTACTTAGAAAGCCTTTTGCAGGGGATTTTCGCAACTCTGGGCGATTTTGAGGAGTCTAGGGTTGCCATCAGCTTCTTAAGCTCTGTGAAAATCTGTGTTCAAGTGGTTGATGCAGCGTGGGCAGGGGTGCGGGGCGTTGGTTGGCGCTAATTTGTTATGCCTTACACACGTTGCACTTTGAAATTCCGCAACAAACTTCAAGTCAATAACTCAGCAGCTGCTTGCTTGGGTTGTCAGAAGCCCGCAGGAGCCGGCACTTAATGCATTATGCAGCAGCAAGTTGTGGCATGTCCTTGTGTGTGTGTGTGTGAGAGAGAGTGTATGTGTGACATGTGTGTGTGTGTGTTGCAATCGCAGTCTCAGTGGCAGTTGGAGTCATTTCGCAGTTGCTGAAACCTACACAATTCATTGCCGCTGTATGTGTGTGTCCTGGCATCCGGAACGTGACTCCGTTGCAACAGGAGCAGCAGCAGCAGCAGCAGTGGCAGCAGCAGCGGCAGCAAATCGAGCGGGCATGCCAAGTCTTAAATAAAATAAATGGCACATTATCAATATAAACAAGAGGAGGACGTCGCGTACGCGAGTTGCAAGCGTAAAGTTGTTAAGTTACTTAAGCCAACAAATGAAGCAACAGACAGCACAAAGAGATGAGACAATGAGAGTGCCACAGAGAAGAGGGAGAGGGAAAAGGAGAGGGAGAAGAAGAAAGAGCAGTGGCAGCCGAATAGGAGCGCATCTAGACAAACACAGTCACGAGCCTGACAAATTACCGTCTGACTGCAAGACTTACAGACTCCATAGCAGTCGCAGCTCCAACTCCAATTCCAACTGGAAACCTGACCAACAAACAAATTTGGCTGCTTCGCCCATTTCTTTTCATCTGCCACAGATCGTACCCTATATATATACATATATCTGGGTGCAGGCAAATAAAAACTAATGCTTGCACAGCATGAATATAAATGCCATAGTCTTAGTCTTTGTTCCGTCTTCGTTTGCCACTCTAGCGCCATCTACTTCTCAGTTTCAGGCAGTGTTGTCAGTTTTCTGTTAAGCAAAAATTGCAGTGTTGCCAATTTTCTGTTAGGAAATATTGTAGTTTTTAGCGAGTTCTTAATAGATTATAAACTATTTTATTGCATACATTTTAATTTATTTATTGTTTTACTCGAAAATTTGCTTAAAATGCTCTATATTTAATTGCTGCATTAATATTCTTTAATTTATGTAAAATTAAAAAAAAAGATGAAAAGCGTAAAAATTTTAGAAAAAAGCCAGAAATTCCACATTTCTCAGTTTCATAATTTTTCTAGCCAATTCTCTTCAAAAAACAGTCTGATTTGACGGTAAAAAAGCGATTTTAGCAACAATGTTTTCGGTTCCCCTCAACTTATCTCACTGAGAAAACTGTCACAAAAGTTTTTGCGACTTTTGAGTCGAATGTTAAGTTTTATGCTCTGCCACGCCCCTAATGCAGTCGCGTTTTATATGCATATGGCATATGAGCCGAAGCTATGACTGATAACTCCGCTTTGCTGCCTTTCACTTGTCAGCAAAAATATATTTTTTGATTTTGTTGATTTTCCATTTGATTTTCCGCCATTTCATTTCAGGTCTTTGCACGTATTATCTATTCATATCATTGTCAATCATCGTGATGTGATGTCTGCCACTGCAGCCAGAGATTGACAAACAGTTTCCATATTTTCCAACTGCTTATCAAGTTATTAGACTGGGAAACTTACTATAAAAAGAAAAGAGTGGGGAAGGGGCAGGTATGAGTAGCATTGAGACAGTGTCTAATGGATTATGCGCTTAATGCGCTTGATTAAAATTGGATTAGTCTCAGTAGTAAAAGAGAATTTTAACAGTCATGCAAATACAGAGGCGGCATGGTGCGGAGCAGTCGGACGTACTCGACAGTGCTTAATTAATGCTTGCATATAATTAAGAAATATTTAACTTTAAATGTATAATATTGAGAGAAATTATTTCTGAACAGTAGGGCGTACTCGAAAGTAATTAAGCAGTCACATAATTATTTACTTGTGGATAATTCAAATAATACAGTAAAAATAATTTGATATTTATCACTTCATTAAATTAATTTTATTTATTTTTGATAATTTGTGTGAATTTATTTGTGGATAATTCTCATAATACAGTAGAGATAATTTAATTCCTAATCACTTTATTTAATTAATTTTATTTGTTATTGCCTATCTGTATTTAATTAATAGCAACGATTAAAAAGCCGCAATCCAGAAATGTTTTGTTTGATTAAAGATTATATTTGGCCAACCTTTTTTACGCAAAATATGAAGTAATTAAATAATTTCTTATCTGCTTAACTTCTACTAGATGATTTATGAGCAGATTTTCAAGGGTTCTTGTTGGATAAATTGTTTTGAGTAAAAATTAAAGGCCCCTTTGTAGCTTAAATCTTTTTGATGCCAACCGCAACAGTTCATTCTCTGACAGGCTGTTTTTCAATCCCGTACTCCGACATTTCTTGCCTTCGCCTCTAACGACAGCTAAGCGTCAAGATGGGATGGGAATAGGGATAGGGATAGGAAAAGCTGAAGGGAAAAAGCGCTTGCAGTGCCTGAGCGAAAATCGGGATCAATAAAAACGTCATTCAATTTATTTTCAATTTTGCAGAGCATCACGGAAAATACTAGGGCGAACGGCATGGCATGAAATGAAATGGAATGAAACGTGGCGGCGCCTAAGATGAGATGAGAGCGCAAGAAATAATGCAAGGAGAAGGAGAAGGAGAGAATAGGGATAGAGCGTAAAGAGGGAAGGAGAAGTGTAGGAGTGCCTAACAAATAATGGCAGACAGAAAACGCAATAAATTTAAAGCAGCAAAGCAAAGCAAGAGCATATGTTGCTTTCTCTCTCTCTCTCTCTCTCTCTCTCTCTCTCTCTCTCTCTTTTGCTCCTTTTCTCTCTCTTTCTCTTATGCTCTCTCTCTGTTTGGGTATATCAAATAACTTTGACTTTACACATTATTAAACCGCAATGTCGTCAACTGTGTGGCGAGCGTAGAGAAATAAAGCGAGACGATACAAACAAAGCAGCAGCCGAGGCACATTTGTAGGGATATAAGCAGCGGCAGACTCCGGCTCCTGTTGCATGCCCCGCCCCCGCTCCCTACTCACCACTCACCACTCTTTACACTTGACAAACTCGACAAACAATTGTCAGCTTTGTCGTGCTTATTGCAACAGCAGCAGCAACTGCAATCTACTTGCTCCATGGCCCGCATTGTCTTGGCTTTTAAATTTTTTAAGAGCAATTGATTAAAGCGCCCAAAATGCCAAAATTGTGTGTACTTTAAGTGTGCTCTCTCTTTCTTTCTCTGTCTCTGTCTCTTTCTCCAGCAAACTGCATCTCTTTCTTTGCAGCATTTTCTTTCGCCGCTGGCGCTGCGGCAAAGTCAATGAGTGGCAATATGCCACCAATAATTCAGGTCACGCGAGCTGTCGTCAGCGTCTTGGCACAGGCACAGTGGGCTATCTCTGCAAATTATGCACTTCAAATATTTGCCTTTGCGTTTTTATAGGCTTTTATTATAAATATGAATCAAGTGGATTTAAATATTATTAACTACATATTTTATTTAAGCATAAATTTTGCTTAAAGCAGTCATACGATTTATTTAATTGATACAAATAATTTGATACAAATTTAATTGATACAAATTTAATTGATACAAATTTAATTGATGAAAATAATATAAAATAAAACAAAACAATAACACTAATATAAATAATTAAAATATAAATATGAATAAAAATGAATTATAAAGCAAATAAAATATAACTAATTATAGAATAAAAAATGTATTTTCTATTTGCAGTTATTTTATAATTAAAATTCATTAATTGTTAACCTATTTTTATGGATAACAATTATTTTTTGTTTTCAATATTATATTTGTATTGATTACAATTCTTATTTATTTGTTTTTTTTTTTATATAAATTTCAAATTTATTTATTTCTTAATCATATTTAAATTTATATTAATTTTTTTTTATTGATATTTATTTATCCATTTTATTTATCTCTATTTTATTTATTTTTATTTTTTTATTATTATTTTTTTATTAATATATATTTTCATATTTATTTATTTTTATTTTTTTTTTATTTTTTTTTTATTTTTTTTTATTTTTTTTTTATTCTCTATGTGTTTACTTATGCTTCATTTGCCCCACTGTAACTCAACGTCTTGGCCTCCGCTTGCCTGTCATCGTCTATAATTCGTGCAGCGCCTGTTCGTCTCTCTCCTGCTGCCGCAGTTCCCCTCGCCCTGCATTGGCTGCGGGAATATTGTGGAATTTTCTATTGCCTTTTTGCACAGGACACGCTGCCTGTGCTCCTACACAATCAACATCACAAACAAGCAGCACACACACACGCACACAAAAACACATACACAGTGTGTCTGTGTGCGCTCTCCATTGTGTGCTGACATCGTTAGGCCATTCGAGTGCGGCTCCTACGTCTCCGAACTCCGCTCTCTTGCACCTTCGTCTCTCCCCTTCGACTCTTCTGTTGCTTGCTCTATTGCTGCTGCAATTTTAATGAAGCTGCGGCATGTGGCATGGGGCATGCTTCATGCGGCAGCCGCTTGCCTTCGAAGTTGCACGCGCCATTGGCGCAACTTGCGCTTTTTATGTGCCTCAATTCAGTTATTATTGTTGTTCTTGTTCTTGTTGTTGCTGTTGACATGCTGATAACTGATGCCGAGTCCTTGCCCCCCTGCCACCCTGCCACAGCCTGCCTGCCCCATTGTGAAATGAGCCTAACAATAGCCGCATCCACTGCAGCTCGGCTCCCAGCTGAAAATGCCAGTGCATACCCTGCAAACTTCATTTCAGCTTGGCCAAATTTCCTCCCAAATAAAACCAGAATTTCCAATTGGCCAAAAAGAGTTATATTTGTGACCTAATGCAGCAAGGGAGGCAACTGGTTTGAATAGCAATTTGGGCTAGTTCAATATTAATATGCCCTCTAAACAGCCGCATCGATTCAAGCAACCTTCACAAATCAAAATACCCTGTAAAAATGTCTATCGTTGTTAATCGTGTGAATATAAAATAGTTTAATTGAAAATTGATATTATGAAATTCAAAATTATATAAATAAAACAAATACTAAAAATTAAATAAAATAATAATAATTGATAAAAATCAATAATAAATAAAGAAAATTAAATGTAATGGAATAAAATATAATTGAAATGTTATTGAAATAAATTATAAAATTTGAAGTTATGAAATTCAAAATAATTTTATTGTAATATGATAAATATTAGAATATAATAAATAAAATGTAATAAATATTAAAAATTAAATAAAATAAAAATGATTTGATTAAAACGAATAATAAATAAATAAAATAAAAATATAATGTAATAAATATTAAAAATTAAATAAAATAAAAATGATTTGATTAAAACGAATAATAAATAAATAAAATAAAAATATAATGAAATTAAATATAATAAGTTTTAATAACATTTAAATTTTAACCTAAAATTAATAAATATAGAAAACTAATTTTAATAAATACAATAAATATTATTTAATATAATTTTGTCGAATAAAATAAATTGATTTAAATGTGATCATATAAGTTAAATGAAGTAAATTATATTAAATCAATTGAATACTTAATCAAATGAAAGGTTTTCTATTTAATGTTATTAGATGCTAAGCATCTATTTATTCTTCTTTTCCTAGTTTAAATTCCAGTATATTATTTAAAGCCCCACAATTTATGTGGCAACTGTACTATTTGCTGATATTCAATTATCAGCAATCGAATGTGCCAAGTTTGGTTAAACCAACTGCAAGAATTCAAACAGGGTATCATAAAAAAGCAGCATAAGCTAGACAAGCTCTGATGAGCTGTGGTTATGTGTGAGTGTTTGTGAGTGTTTATGAGTGTGTGAGTGTGAGTGTGAGTGCTATCTCTGGGCAGTTGAAGTCCGTCTGGGTTTGCCTTTGAATAAATGCCATAATTTATGGTCAAAAGTTTGCTGCTGCACACATTTTGTGGGGAAATGCTTGAAGCGCAGCTATTTAGTGAGCTCTCAGCTCTCAGTTCTCAGCTCTCGACTGGCATGAGGATGATGATGATTGAGTTCATGTTGATGATGATGATAATGATGGCCAGAGTCAGATCCTTAGACACACATAGCCAATGCCCAATGCAGTTCAGTTCATTTGAAAACTTTGCTCGGTTACATTTTGGGGCGTCCATTAGTGTAATTTAGAACTCCACTTAACTTCCCCACACTTGACTACGGCATCGAAAACAGAATCAAAAAATAAGAATCAAAATAATAAAGAAAAAACGAGCAAGATTTTCAATTTGCTTAATAGTTGAACGGCATCAGGGACAACGCAGAGCGCATCAGATTACAGTTTTCTTTTGGGTAGGTGGGGAATTTTCCCAAAATATCCAAATGAGGGACGAAGTTTATTTGTCTTTTTTTTATGTATTTTTTGCGTATTTGTTTTTGCTTTGCCTGTGTTCCTGGCTAATGAAAAACGAGCAGTTTTCAATGCTGGAAAATGCTAATCAAAAGCGTACGAAATCGATAAATGTTTGAATAAGTGTTTGCATTTTATTTGCGGGGCGACAATGCACAACAAAACCAGGGCTGCAGGCTAGGGAAATTGTCGCTTTTCACCCCCAACTCTCACACCCGGTGCTCCATTCAATTTGCATATTATGAGAAAATTGAATAAATACAACGAGTGTCTTTGTGTGTGGAGAGGATATTCACGTTTTAGCTTTAAAAACTGTGGCTAGAAGTTGGAAATATTAAAGCGCATATTAATGAAATTTAAAATATTTCTAGAATATAATTAATATTTATTTGATTGCTAAGAAAATTAAAACCAGAATAAGATTAACAAAACGTTAAACGTTATTTATTTTTATAGTGATTAATTTATTTTTATAAATATTTAAATTGGAATTAAAATTGTTAAAAGTTATTTGTGAATTTATTTATTTAGACATTTTATTGTTTATGAATTTAATTATTTATGAATTTGATTATTTATGAATTTGTCAATTAATGAAATTATTTCATAATTAATCTATTTTATTTTACATTTATTTTCTAAGGAATTAATTTATTCTTTCAATGTATTTCCTAGAAAATTGTGGTATATATCTAATTTGAATTTTGTGCAGCGGCTTGAATTACAAGACGGAAGCTCTTTATAAAAGGTCTACAACTTGCTCTAATTATGGCACGTTCTTTGCAAAAACCCAAAACATGTCCCAGCTGCCCTGTCCCCCTGCCCTTCCCCTTCCCCTTGCCCTTGCTTGTACGTACATATATCCATATCAATAACATTTTAAGCACACTCATCAGAGCAATGACAAACAATTTCTACACGTGCCATAGAGCACAAATCCAATATGATAACAGACACACACATGCATACACATATGGGAGAGAGTGTGTGTGTGTGTGTGTGTAGGATAAGGGCAAAAGATGCGCAATCAATGGATTACTTCCGCTATGGTTGCTTAGAGCGAGGCCCAGCCAGCAAATAGCAACAACCACAACAACAATTTTCGCTAGACAAACAGGAAAAGTTTATATATGTATGTGTGTGTGTGTGTGTGTGTGTGTGTGTGTGTGTGTGTGTGTGATCAATATGCTGCTAAACTAAAGCTGTGACAGCACAATTTAAGTTTTGGACCCATTGAAATAGGTATATACAAATCTATATATGAGATTCATACCTCGTTTATGGCAGCGTACAATTCATGAATTCGAATTGAATGTTGACAATAAACTCTGCCTGAATTCATGAAGTCAAGCGCAGCCAACTTAACTTCATTACGAATAAGTGGCAACGCTGGTAAAATTATATATAAATTTATTTATTTACGATATTATTTATTAAGCAATTTACCCATTCAATAATTTATTTATTTAAAAATGTGTTTAATCAAGAATTCATTTATTTATTTGTATATGAGTTTGATTAGGTATGAATTTATAGATTTATGAATTTATTTATTATGGAACTATTTATTAAACAATTTCTCTTATTTGTGTATTTATTAATTGAATTAATTAATTTTTTAATGAATTTATTTTTTCAAGAATTTATTTGTTTATGACAACAATCTTAATTTTTCAATATAATATATTAGCTGAGTTACCCAGCTCTATATTAAATGTATAAAAATTACTAAATTCCAACGCATAAACTTCACAATAGAAATGTTTTCATTTTTCCTGCGATTCCTTCTGCGCTCTGCTATTTTGTTTGCTGAAAATTGAAAATGCGCAAAGCGACTGTTTAAGCATTTCTATTGATATCCATCAGCAAAGTGGCGCAACAGAGTAAAAAAAGCAGAACAAAATATATATTTATATATATATATATATATAAGTATATATAGTGTATAGAAAATAGAAAATCAATTCAATCACGCTTATCACAAGCAATGAGCTGGCTGAGCGGGGCTGAGGGCTGCTTAGGGAAAAGCGACAAACGTCAGCAACAGCCGAGAGAAAGAAAGAAAGAAAGCCCGAACGAGAAACGACAAAAAAAAAATAGAAAAAATTACAATTCAAAAAGCATTTTCGGTATGTTTACTGTCGCAGCAAAGTAGGCAAAGAGAAAGAGAGAGAGAGAGAGAGAGAGAGAGTAAAGAGAAAGAAAGAGAGAGAGTGACGACAACAATAAAAATTGAAATGGAACCTCTCGAGTTAACGTTTGTCATGATTTACGGCTGCTAAGATTTTTATCCTTTTTTTCCCGCTCTAACTATGCCGGGGTGTATATCATATAGTACAGATACATATATAGATATATACATCTAACACATCTAACCAACTGGCGGCGTTTTAGCCGCAATTTCTATTCATCAAAGTGGCGCCAGAGAGTCGCATATTTATGCCACTCACTGTAGTGGCACTTCTCATCCCTCTGCCCCCCTCCATCATGCTTTTCTCTCTTCTCCGGAATGTTCTATTCTATTCGAATTGTAGATGCCTGGCTGTGTGGGTGGGAAGAGAGAGATAGAGACAGAGAGACATAGAGAGATAGAGAGAAACAGAGAGAGTCGCATTAGCCTGGCATTGTTGTGACAGCGGCTTACTTAAATGTTGGCTTATTGATTTTGTTTGCTTCTTTTGCATACCCTGCACAGTCGAAAAATAGGGTATCTTTCAAACAATTACGTTTAAAATTAAAATTAAGAGGCATAGCTATAAATATCTATTTTTAATGCAGCTTCAAACTAATGTCTATCTAACTCTCCACATATTAAAAAATTTGCAAACAGTTTTTTATTAATATAAATTATATCAAAAATCTGTAAATACTAATCTTGCAGTATTTTCGGACAGGAAATTTTAGAAAATTTTAATTATCATGAAATTAATTATAGCAGTTAAAAATTAATATACAAATTACAAAATGCGCTGCCTAAACTAATTGAAATTAATAAATTTTATTGTGTGCAGGGTATCTGAAAGTCTTTAACTTTTTATTTTCACCCGTTCAATGGCTTTTTTTTATTATTTGATGTTCTATTTTATATTTTTTATGGCTTTGGAAGTGCGTCATGAGCTGCACTTGCCAGCTTGATTGCTGAAGTGTGTGTAGCAGGCAGCTTTGTGCCGCCGACAGACCGACGTAAGCTGCCCGCTAAGTAACTGCATAAACAGAGTTGCATTTGGCAACATTTGCAAAGCTCAAGCTGCAATTGTTATGCAACACTTGAGGTTGAAATAAATAATACAGCTGTTTGCATGAAAACATTTTAAATTATTTTTTAACCATATGCTTAAAGCATGAGTCCGTACTTTGGCTGGTCACACTTGACTGGCTCATTTGGTATCTGAGCACACACAGACACACAGACACACATACAATGTAAGCAACTTTTCAATCACTTTCCAAGCGATTAAACAATCAACGGCAGCATAATCTCAGCGCTCTGAGAGTCATATCTCACACAGTTGCAGTTAAGCTGGCGCTGTCTCGCTCTCTTTGTATATAGCTAGCTCTTTCCTTTCTCCCTCTCCCTTCCCTTCATGCTCTTCACTATTTGCGAGTGTCAAGCATGATTTGCATATGCTGCGGATTGTGTCTTGTGGCTTTTGCTTTTGACTAGCGATTACGGCTTAGCCGTCCCTCTCCCTCTCTCCCTCTCTCCCTCTCTCTCTGTCTCGCTTTAGAGCTTTATTTCTAGCTCTTTCTTGACAGCAATTAAAAACAGGCTAGCAATTTGTTTTGGCCATACATTTATAGCGCTGTCTGCGATTATGAATGGCTCTTTTTGAGTTTTTGCAGCTTTGACAGCAATCTTAATGTCATAGATGCTTACAAAACGATTTCCTGTCTCTCCAACTGTTATCTAACATACTTAAATCAAACCGTATAAACACACGCACAGAAGAGACATAGGCGAGACTCAGAAGAGTGAGAGTTTTAATTCAAGTGACTTATTATGCATTCATTTAAATGACATTTATTGTCAAAGGCCCCGACGCCTGAGACTGTGTGCTGGAAATGGGCTTAAAAAGCCATTATTGTCAACATTTATAATAGTTTCAAGAGGCCCAAAGCCAAGCGTAACGCAGCAAAGAGAAGAGAGAGAGAGGTAGAGAGGGAGAAAGAGAAAGAGAGAAGGAATTCAGAGAGGCAGGCAAATGCGTCCTTTGCTTAGGTTTTCCTTAGCTTTTACCTTTTGCCTCGGCGGCATTGTGTGTCTGTGTTTGTTTACCTTACACTTGAGTGGCATAAAAACACTCACACACACACGCACACCGACGCACACCGACACACACCAACACCTGCTTACGGCATTAGACAGACTCAAGTGTCAGGGCGAGCGCTCTCTCTGGCGGCTTGAGCGCCTTCATTGAAAACAATTTGGCCTATGCGGCGTATGAGTAATATATGAAGTGTGTATGTTACCATGTGTGTGTGTGTGTGTGTGCGTGTATGTGTGTTTGTGTGCTAGGGAAGTGAAAAGGAAACCAAAACGTAGCTGGCATCATAAATGTCAACAGCTGCGCGTGTCTCCTGGCACCCTTTATCCTCCATTCCTCCATTCCTCCATCCATCCTGCATCCTTCCTTCATCCCTCTGCTTCCCACGCCTTCCGTGTTAATGTGTATTGGTATTTATGCATGTGTGTTATCATTTAATCGCAGCTGGCGTACACTTTGTTCGCCCATTTGATTTAAAATGCCGCTGGCAATGGATTGGCAGCTGTTTGAAATGACAACACATTGATCTTTCTCTATGGTTTGATCTTAGTATAAACTGTATTAAAATTTAATTTAATTATATTTAATATTTCTATTTATTTAATATATATTGTATGTTAATTTATATAATATTCAAATTTTATTTTGTGTATATTAGTTTATTTTTATTTCAATTTTATTTTTGTTTTATTTAATTAAATGTTATTTAAATTAATTTAGCCATTTATATGTTCTCTTCTCCTCAACTATAATTAGCTTAGAGCGCTGCCTCTTTCTCTTTTCTCTTACCACTCTCCATCTCTATCCTTCTTTTATGTTTCTCTTTGCGCTTTCGCTATTGCACCTGTTTAATTCTCAGTATTTCTCTGTGTCCAAGGCGAGAAGTTCATGCATAAGTTATACTATCTTGCCACAACACTTATGCCTCCCACTCTCTCTCTTCTACTTACTGGCAAATTGCTTAACAATCTGCGGGCAAGATGCTTTTACAGTTGCAATAAACAACAAACAGCAGGAAGAGGCGATGATGAAGGAGAAGGAGAGGGAGAAGGGCATCAGTTTGGTGATATTCATCAAGTTACCCATTGCCATTAAATGCCCACTGTTATTTGCCAGTTTTCCCGCTTCCCTTGGGCTTATTACGGTCTTCGTAGTCACTTGACAACTTGTGACAATCTGTCTGCCACTCGTAATTATTATTATTATTGTCATTATTATTTTCATTATTATTATTATTTTCGGCTTAAATCCTTTCATCGCCAGTGCTGACAGCGCGCTCATTGCTTTGCAGCTTTAAGCTTAATGACAAGCGTCAACAATCTGCCCAAGTTCGTTTTCATCAACTTCCCACTCTCTTGCTCTCCCTCTCTTTCTCTCTCTCTCTCTATCTCTGTCTCCTTTTTCACTTCCCTCTGACAGTTGCTCTGTCTCTCTCTCTGCTGCTTTTAATCGCACTTTTTAATTACTTTCCTTTAATTTCGGCAACTTTTGCTGCTGCTATTTGTCTTGTCACCAATTTTCCTCTTTTTTTGCAATTATTTCATAAATTCTTTCATTGCTCAGCAAATGGAATAAAAATTATAATTTTTTTGCCTTTTGCTCTAATGACTTATGGCCAAAATGTTGAGCAAAACATGTGCGTAATTTTCTTAATTAGAATTAATTTTATTTAAAACTTGTTGAGCTTCTATGCAGATTTTATTTATTTTTGATTTTATTTGTATTTGATTTTCTTTAAATTTCATTTTATTTTTATTTGTGTTTAATTTGTATTCTATTTTATTTGTATTTGATTTTAATTATATATTATTTCATTTTTATTTTATTTAATTTGTATTCTATTTAATTATTATTTTATTTTATTTCTGTTTTATTTTATTTATATTTTATTTAATTTGTATTTTATTTTATTTGTATGTTATTTCATTTTTATTTTATTTAATTTGTATTCTATTTTATTTGTATTTTATTTTACTTATATTTTATTTTATTTGTATTGTATTGGATTACAATTTTTTAATTAATTTTGTATGCTGATTGTTGCATTAATTTTGCCATTATACAACAACATTTAGGCAGTTTAAACAATTCTTTTGTTGAGTTATATTCAGAGTTTTAAATAAATGTGACACAATTTTATTAAAACCTGAACCCAATTTCGAAAAACACTTGGCAACTCACGCTGATCAAATCTATATAATGTACAATTCCCATTTGTTGAACCTGCAGCTTAATCTTCATTATCTGAGATTTGCCAGTTTGGCTTAAATAAGTTTTGGGGTCCTTGGGGCTTGGCTCTGGCTGCAGACGCAGAAATAATTCAAGACTTTGCTGAAAATGAAATTTAATTGTCACATTAAACGTCAAGGAATTGAAAGACGGGTCCCTTAAGCAACCTCTCCCCTCCCCCTGCCAAAAACACACGTACACAAACACATTCCAAGCAGAGTGCATGAGTGTGCGAGTGTATGAATGTGTGTGTATTTTTGGGATATTTTGTTGTGCCCTAAGGAGGCAGCAGCCCACATGCCGATGCTCATGCGAGAGAATTTAACCTATTTACACAGTAATTTATTTGCTTATAAACATAAAACCACTTTCCTCGAACAATGTGTGTGTGTGTGTGAGCAGAAGGCGGGGGAGGCGTGGCAGGGGGAACAGAGTTACTTAATTTAATAATTTTCACATTTATTGAAACAAAAATGAGTACAAGTGCTGGCAAAAGGAGCAGCAGAAAAAGGGAGAGGAAAGAATTTCTCTTTTTGCTTCATTTCGTGTCGGTTTTTAATTTTGCACAATATACACACACACATACACATACACATACATTATGCATGTGTGTGTGTGTGTGCATGGGTTGCAAACACACTTAAAACTCAAATATTTGCATACACTCGAGCATTGTTTGCATAAAAATACCAAAAAAAGCCAGCAAGAAATGAATGAAGGAGCAGAGCAAAAGAAAAAGGCACAAGCAGGCAGCAAATGGCAGGAGAAAGGGGTCGGAGGAGGGGCAGGGAGTGTAGGGATTGGGTCTTTGTAGTTGCAATCCCCCAGTTGTTGCCTTAGACCAAAGCAAATTTATTATCACACAAAAGGCAAAAGACGCTGCAGACGCTGTGCAGAGAGAGAGATGGAGAGAGGGGGGCAATCTATAAAAAGTAGCAGAGACTGCCTGGCACCAAAATGTAGCAAAAGGCGTCCTATACCCAGCACAGAGAGCACAAAATCAAACGAAATGAGGCACACACGTATAGAAAGGGGGGAGGGGGAAAAGTGAAGTGCGAGCAGACGCAGGATGCAGACACAAGGACTATGCGGAGCGCACGCTTTGTGCAAATAAAGCATTTTACAGGGGCTCGAACAAACGCAGGCTATAAGCAGCATCGCAGTTGGCGCTGGGGAGCCCAAATGCTCAGCAGACAGCGGCGTAGGCAAGCCAAAGTGCAAAGGGGGCGGCCTTGCATTTAGGTCTATAATTAAGAGAGATATCATGCATCAAAGTTTCATCAAAACCGTTCATTTTGACAATCATTACAATAAGCGACAAGTGTAACAGCATCACCTACCGTTCAGCGTTGCCAGATTGTTGAACGGTTTATTAAAAAAAAATTATTGATTAAATTAGAAATTAAAATTTTAAAAATTATGCATTTAAATTTATATTATTTTGTGGAGAAAAAGTAATGTTTTTAATATCTATTTATTTTATTTATATTTATAAATTATTTATATTTATTGTTTATTTATATTTATTGTTTTTTATGTTTATTTATATTTATTATTTATTTATTTATATTATTTTACTATTTATTTATATTTATTATATATTTGTTTTTTATTTATTTATAAATTATTTATCATTATTATTATCATTATTATTACGATAACAAACAATTTCGTATGATCAAAAAACTATAAACCATTTTAAAAAGAATCTGTTCTTAATAATAAATCTTGCTTTGTTCTAAAAGTCTATTTTATTTGAGGCTCAAATCTGAATGAAGTTAAGAATAACTGCAAAAAATAATTTAATTAAGTAAAAGTCGTAAATTATTTCAATTTTAAATTTGAATATATAAAAAATTTCTCTCTTAAATGAACAATTTGCTTTCTCATTGAACTTTTAACACTGCAAATTCTGATTTCAAGTACAAAATTTCTTTAAAATTCCTTTCAGTGTGTTTAGTATTGTGAATCCTCTTTAGTTGCGCCTCTGGCTGAAACTAGATTGTAACATTTAGCAGGGGGTAATGTATGCCAATGCACATGAGACCCCAAATGCGTTCGTTTGCCAGCCCCTGCCCCTGCCCCTGTCCCTACCCCTAACCTTACCCCTACCCCTATCCCTTCTGACGGCACACGGCAGGTGTGCCACAATTTGCATAGCTCTAGCGTCAGTGTTGCCAGCTTTGGCTCAGGATGAGGCGGCTCAGATAGCAACAAACAGCCAGCAGCGCGGGGTTGGGGGGAAGATAAACAAACACACACACACACTCGCAAAGAGAACGTGCTATGGCAGCAAAATAACAGCAAACAGCTAAGAAACACAACAACAAAAGCTGCCAAAAAGGGGGGGAGAAAAAAAGAAATAAAAAGAAAAAATCCCAAAAGCAGCATGCAAAGAAAGCGTTAAGTTTAGCGCAAAATTAAACAATCTTATTGCCCGGATTAGTGACAAAATTATGTAACAGACAACAGACAGCGGGGCAGAGAGAAATAGGGAGAAAGAGAAGGGGAGAAAGAGTGAGGAAGGGAGAGAGAGAGGCGGAAGTGAGATAGCGTTACGCCAGTGTGGTGTGAATTGTGCCAGGTGACAGGCTCTGTCTGTCCCCTACTTGTGTGTATTTTGGTTCAGACTTATCAAGACGTTAACTGCAAATGTAACTGTAACTGTAACTGTAACAGTAACTGTAAATGTAGCTATGGCTACAGCCGTAAGCAGGGTTGCCACCTTGAAATTAAAAAAAATAAATAGAAATAAAAAACTGTTTTCTTATAATTATTATTATGAATATAAACTGCTAAGATTATAAAATAAATATAAAATAAATGCAAATAAAAGCTGTGCAAATTATATATTTAATATAAACAAATTAAAATAATAAAATAATTTGGTATAGTTTATTCTCTAAAAAAACAAAAAAATACTCAAATTATAGATATTTTAAAAACAAACCAGGTGTTATTTAAATTTTCATAATTGCTCAGATAAACTGCAGTTTAAGCTAAGCATTTTTTGGAACATTTTGTTAATATTTTAATTATTTTAACAAAACACATACTAATGTTTTTCCAAACATTTTTAAAATTATGCCAAACATCAAAGTAATTCCAGCTAAACTACAAAATAAATATTTTTAAATACATACTAGTTTAACTATTTTCTAACATTTGTAACAAATGAAAATATTCATTAAAATATTTGTATATTACAAGAATTTTTAAAGAATATAAAGCAGCAAAGAGCATTAAAAAAACACCACTTTTAGCACAATTGTGGCAATTTTGGCAATCGTGACTATAGCGTAGTGCTGGCAATTGTTTAGGCCATTAGCAGTGCGGAAAAGCGGCTGAAAATCTTGTTAAGCTGTAAATTGTGGCGAGCGGAAGCTGCTAAAGGTAGCGCTGGATTTGTAAATGCTGAAAATACATACAGACACACATTTTTCTGGCAATTTGAAATTTGGCGCTTAATATTTCGAGAGTTTCATAAGCATTTAATATGCTGTGCAAGTGCTTTTTTATGGCCACTAATTAATTTGGCTCAAATATTTAAGCAAAAAATTTAATGCTCAATTTAACAGCGCACCCACACACACACACACACAGAAAGAGAGTAACAAAAGAAGAGGCAACAATAATTATGCAAATTACTGTAGAGCAAGGTAGAGAGCGTGCGAGAGGGAATGGGAGTGTGGAAATGGGAGATAGAGCATAAGGGAAGCACATTAAGCGTGCCGATAACATCAGGCAAATGTGCTGCAGCTACAGCTGTCGGAATTCGCGTGTTTCCACAGAGGAGCAGCGGAACAGCGGAAAAGCGCATAAGCCGCGCGTTGACGTTGCGTATACGCCGCGTGCAACAGCAGAGACAACAACAGCAGGCAAAAACAACAGAGATCTGAAACAAAAACTAACAAAAAAAGAATTAAAATCAGTAAGAACGTAGCAGTTTAGTCGGACGTAAACGACAGTAGAAGAGCCTGTACCTCTTTGCTTAAATAATATAAATAATATTAAGATTTAAATTTAATATAAATTTAATATAAAGGTTCACCTAAGACAAACTTGATCAGCGTACTCTAGCTTTTATAGTTTGTGAGATCTAGTTGGTTATACGGCCATCGTCATCCTGATCAAGAATATATATAATTTGTCTGATCTTCCTAGCCTGCTTCTGGCTGTCACAAACATATTCTATTTGCTTAAATTTTATAGACCCATTTGTACCTATCTTTAAGTGCAGGGTCAAAAAAGCAGCTGGAGTGTCGTCTGCTTTCGCCTGCGGTTTTCATTTCCTTTGCTGCCATGACACCATGTACAGCATACTCGACTGGGCAACCTTTGCACCCTCGCTCTGGCTGCTGATTTAGTGCAAAACATTTTTCTTGATTATTTTAGCTGTATGTTCAGCATTTCTTGCGTGTCCTTAGACTGCCGCAGGCTGCCACATCTTTTCCGCTGCTTGCCATATCAGCGTGGCGCCATCCGTTTGCTCTGGCTCCCATGCTTTTTTCGCTCTCCGTCTGTCCCTCTGTCCGTCTGTCCGCCAGTCGCTGCGGCGCTTTCTCTTGGTCTCGCTGCGTGAGAAGTCATAAAGCGATTTGTCATATTTATACAAGTTGATAAAATTATAAACAGCGTCATCATACCAAGCCAAGCCAACTTCGCCTCACCTCTCCCCACTTCACTCCGCTCTGCTCTGCCCTTTGTAGCTCTATCTGTGTTTAGCTGTAGCTAAACTGTAACTGTTTTTCTAGTACCTTCAAGCAGCTGAGTTGGCGTGTCGACGCTGTGCAAATATTTCTTTTTTTTTTTTTGTCCGAAATAACTGAAATTGTCAGAGAACAAGCAGAGCTGCTGAAATCTGAAGACAGCGTTTTTATACCAAACCGATAAAGTATGCTACAAATTTTTAAAATGAAATTATAAGAACTGTAAAAGTTTATAAATTATTTCTATAAATTTTATTTAATTTAAATGTTTTTAAAATATTTGTATTTTATTAAATTAAATTTTGAATTTTACAGATATTAAATTGTAATTTGAAATTTTTAAACAATGAAATTTAATTAATTTTTTATTTTATTTTATTTATTATTTTATTTGTTTGTATTTAATTTATATGTATTTTATTTATAATTATTTAAAATATATTTATTTAAGTTATATGTATTTTAATTTATTCATTTTCTATTTAATTGTTATATTGCTTTAATTTTATTTACTGTTCTTGTAATGCACTTTGTATATTTTTATAAAATTTATAAAAATTCTCAAAGTTATTATAAAAAGAACGCTATTGATAAAAATTTGTTTGATTATAAGTTTTTTTTCTCTTATTTTTTATTACAAATTTACATATCTCTTATTTAAATTATATTAAAATTTTTACAAACATTTGTTTTCAAAAGAAAATCGATTTGCGAGTCATTTTCGATCAAATCTAGAGCTCTTTATGCGCCTGTTATGCTGTTATGCTGGAGTTTATTGCCTTGTCTCTTAAGTAACTAAACCAATAAAATCTTTTAACAATTTCCAGCTACCCGGCTGGCTGCCGAGGCATTCAAATTACATGTAAAATTACTGTCAGTGCGCTTAAAGCGTTTAACAGCCAGCGACATTTGTCCTAGCCTCCTGGCCTGGCCCGCTACCCTTGCCCACCTGCTACGTCTTGCGTGTCTGCTTGTCTCGCATAACAAATTTTATTTTAATATTTATTGTTTTTCACGGAAAGCCAGCAGGCAAGAGAGCGCAGCGCATCTGTCCTCAATGTTGGCCAAGCCGAAGCCAAAGCTGAAGCTGAAGCTGAAGCCGAAGCTGCCGCCAGGCAAAGAGACACAAAGATGTTGAAGCTGAAGCTGAAGCTGGCACTAATGTTGATGAGCAGCAGACAGAGGGGCAAGAGAGAGGGGCAGGGGTTGTGACAAAACCAACGTTGGCAGCCAAATTGAAAACGAAAGCAATGCCAAATAGAAAATGCTTTTCGCGCCCCCAAAAGTAACGCTCGCTATCCCTCAGGCTGAGGCTGCTGCTTGTCTCTATGCTCATTTTGCTTGGGTGTATTTTGTTTTTGTTTTCAATACCCTGTACCCATGAAAAAACAGGGTTAATTGGTCTGAAAGAAGGTATTTTTGAAGTGTATGTAATTCAAGTTTATTGCAAATAAATATAGAATACATTTACCTATTTAAATGATACAAATTTATCAACATAAATTCTGTTTTTAGTGGTTGGTAGAGGATTTTAATAACTACCAATTAATTTAATGTAAATTTCATTACAATTAGTCCATAATAATGAGAGATATGATGCATCAAAGTTATGCTTATCTCAGAAGCGTGATAATAAATTACTTATTAAATTACTATTGCTTATAAATATTTTTTTGTGGGATATGAAATGTTTATGTTTATTTAAATGTAAATGTTAAATGTAAACAATAAATTTGATGGGAAAATTTTTTTTAAAAATTTTTAATTAAAATATAGGGTACAGGGTATTCTTCAGTCGGATGATTCGCTTCGCTCATGCTGGTTTTTTTCTTGGGAGTACAAACGACATTGTCAGCATTGTCGGCATTATGTGCCAGGCAAATTGGAGTTAACCTGCGCCCTTAGCACCGCTGTGGCAGCCTGTAGACTGTTGTTGTAGTTGTTGTTGCTGTTGTTGTTGTTGTCGTCTTGTTGTCTTACTCTAAGCGTAATCATTGTCGTTTGTCGCACGTTTGTTTGCCAGCCAAAAACTCTGGCGAGTCAGCCACATGGAACTTATTACTTTCATTTGCCTGCCACGCCCCGCAGATAACGCTACATAAATTCATAACAAATTCATTGCGCGCAGCGAGGCATTTAAGAGATGCGGCAAAAACAAAAGGCAAAGCGAAGAGAAGAGTAAAAGAGGGAGAGAGAGTGTGGAGAAAACTGTCCAAGCGCTGCTTCTAATTTTGTATTTGCTTAGCTCTGGCGTCAGTTTCAGTTTCAGCTGCCGTTACACACGGCGTATGCGTAATCTAGCCTTATTTTGCCAGCAGCTTACACGCTTTAACCAATATTGTTGCCCTACCCCACGGTTGGCGGCTGCCTTACGGGAATTGTCAGCGCTTCTTTATGCGCACGTCGAACTTTATTAGGCGTTTTGCTTTCCCCTCCCCACCCCTCACTTTCCACCATACCGTTCTCTGCTGTAATGTTGACTGGTTCCACGTACATTTCCTTTTATTTTTATTTAGCTGGAAATCCTATTGAAAAGTTGTCCAAATCTGCGAGACAGCATTTCCCATTTCGGTTTTATTTACATAATGTCATTTAATGATGATGCTTATGTATGCCACGTAGCATATGTGTGTGCGTGTGTGTGTAAGAGTGTATGTGTGAGAGTCTGTTTATGTTGTGTTTTCACTTTAAGCTGAGTTTGGCAGCTGCTAAGCTTCATTGAGAGTCTACACAGGGGCGTGTAATTATTTTTGCTCTGGGAATTATTTACTTTGCATGCAAACACATTTATTAAAATGGCTCTTTCATAAATACATTTTTATAGTACATTTTTGGATTTTTTTTGTGGGAATTATTTATTTGGCTTGAAATGAATAGATTTAAATGACTATCATATTTTATTTTTGCTGTTACTTATTTATTTGCCACGAAATTGAATATATTAAAGGGCTTCCTATAAACAAATATATTAAAATATTTAATTTTTGCTTTGGAAATTATTTACTTGGCATGCAAATAAATATATTAAAATGGCCTTTTCATGAAAAAATACTTTTAAATTAGGAAAATAAATGACAAAATAACCTTTTCATAAATAAATTTATTACAATTTGTATTTTTTTTTAGCTGTGGATATTAATTTTTTGCTTTCACAAATAAATATAGTTTTTAAATTTGTGTTTTTAATAGGAAACTAGTAAAATATATTAATATATTGTTAAGCTGCTGCTTTAGCCACACTTACACTAATTCCCTGCTGTTTCTCTACTTGTTATTTATCTCTCTCGCTCTCTTACCTACTTTCTATCATGGCTATTCTCACACTTTCTCTCACCCTTTTTCTGCAGCTCTGCCCACAATCTTTCTCTCCCTCTTATCAGCTGCCCTCAAAAGTAGGCAACACTTTCTGCCATTAAGCAACTCAACTTTAAGTCGAAATTCATTAAAATTATAGCGAGTTCTCCCCGCCAACTCAGCGAAATTGCTCGACGCACATTTTGTAAATGTGCCAACCCCAAGAAATGGCCAAGTTTACTTGCCTGCCTCCACCCTCTCCCTCCCCCAGCTGTCTTAACTTTTCACATTCCTTTTGGCCATTCGCAGACATTTGGCCGCTGTTGTTTATTATTATCTCGCGCTTGCTTTGGCGCTAATTCCAAATTTGAAAATATTCCATTTACTATTTTGAAAAATGATTGCAAGCAATTTCATTTCCGCCGGGCAACGCCCCCACACTCAAGCCGCCCTCCGCCCAGCCACACAGCCTGGAAAAACTAATTACAAACACATAAAACTCAGCGGGGGAGTTTTTCGAACTGTAATCTGCTCTCAACTAGCTGTGAAAATTTCGTGGGCCAATAAATGTATTATTTGTGTAGAGCAGAGGGGGGAAAGGGGAGGGGGTTGGAAGCTAGCTCTATTGAAGCAGATGCAACATGTGATGGAACTTTTGTTATTGGGCGGCGCCTGTGACACGCCCATCAAACTAAATTACTGACAGCCGGACGCATAAAAAGCAAATGCAGTCCACGTCCACAAAACCGAGCTGAGATTCCATTTGGGTATCCCAACCATTTATACGCCCCCTCTCCCCCCTGTCCTGCTCATTTCACTTGAATTTCAAGTACTTTTTTGGTTTTTTGTCTGCTTTTTTATTGCTGGCTGGCGGGCACATTAAGACAATGCCGCAGTTCTTTCAGTTCCGGGAGCTGCCATTTTGTGGCCTTCGCAATGTGTTTTAAAGTGCCGAAAAAAGTTTTCCGTTTCCTGTTTTTTTTCTTTTTTGTTTATTTTTTATTTTCCTTTATTTTTTGTATTTTGTATTTGGTATTTTGTGTTGCAGCTTTGCGCACTCATTGTATTTTGCTTACACGGCAAATGATTGAGTTTTAAGGGGTATACAAAGAGTTAGGTAAAAAGATTAAAATTTGCACTCTTAATTTGCATTTCTTAAAAAATAAATTTATGCACAATACATTTATAAATTGATATTAAATATATTCATTAATTTATTAACAATATGTTCATTTATTTATGTATGTCAATGCAAACTTATTTAGCATATTTTTTAAATTTTAACTCAAGCTACTTGTGTTCAATTTAATCGCGCTTTCAATATTTTAATTAAATATTTAATTTTTATAATAATATTTTTATTAAATATTAAATATTTTAATCTTTTAATTTAATATTTTTTCATACAAAATATAAAATTTAATTTCTCAAAGGACCTATTCATTTCTTTTAATTTATTTATTCGTTTTGATTTATAATTTCGTGTTAATTATTTTATTAATTTATTTTGTTTGACAATTGTATTTACTTTTAAAAAACTATGACTTTTATTTAAAAAATGAGATACAGGGTATCTGTATAGTCGAGCAAAACACAACTTTATGCATTTTATTTTGCTGTTTTATGTTATGGGAGTTGTGCAAGTTTTTCTGCAAGTTTCGCTCAAGTGCCTGTTCTGATTCGAATTGGTGCGTGAGGGCTTGCCACTCGGGGCATATCAAATTTGATGATTGACACCTGGCCTGCGACTGGAGGCGAGTGGCAACAGAATGGGGCTAACGAGGGGAGAGGGAAGGGGGGAGTAAGCGTGAAGTTGAGCAACTTTAAAGTGGCCCCAAAGTATGCAATGCCGAATGCGAAATGCGAAAGCTGAAATGACATTAATGTTAAGCTAGAAGTTGTTGCTGTAGCTGCTACTGTTAATGGCCCCAAAGATGTTGTTGCGGCTGATGTGTATGTATGTGTGTGTGTGTGTGAGAGAGTAAGAGTGTCAGTGTAGCATTAGAGGCGTTGGTGGGCGTGGCACGCGCAGCAGCGTGTGACCTGCTGCAATTACCAATTTTCTTGTTACATTTTATAGTGCGCCTCAGAGGCTGAGAGAGAGAAAGAGAGTTAAGATAGAGAGGGAGAGAGAAGGATTAGGAGAAAGGGGAAAGAGCGGGATAATGCCTGTATAAGTTGCACATTAAGTGCGCTTGATGCTGAGCGTTGGCTCTTAAGCCCAAATGCAAGCGGCAGCCGAAAGCAAAGTTGATGCTGATGACAGCAGCAAAGAAGCCAAGGCAGAAATTGAATGCAAGGGAAAGAAGAGACAGAAGAGAGAGAGAGAGAAGAGAGAGAGTGAGAAGAGGAATGAGCTAGGCCATTACCGCCTGCGAATGAGACAGAGAGTGAGAGCAAGACAGATACCGAAGAGAATTCACGTAAATGCGAAATGCAGCCAACCTCAGGAAATGCTGAGGTGTTTATCAAACAGCAGTTGATAGTGCCAGCATGCTGTGGGTCATTAGGGTTGCCGCATAGCAGCCAAAGCCAAAGATAAGGGTTGCCAGCTTAAGCAAAAATCTTAAATTAATGCGGATATTTAAAAAGTCCCAAATAGATTACCATAAACTCTTGGTCTGTTGTTTATTTGTTTATTAATTTTATGTCAACTACAAATTAATTAAATTAAATTAAGAGTTTAAAAAATAACCAAAAAATCTGGGAATACAAAATCTAAAATTAATAAAAATGTTTTATTATTTTAAATATTTTAATTTTCCATATAATAACAACAGCGAATTATTTAATTAATAATTGTTAGATAATTTAGTTAAAATATTTAAACTGTTTTAATTATCCGTTAAAATAATGACAACCGATTAAATTTTAGTCACTTTTTATACCCTTTATTTAAGCTTAATTCTATTTAATTAATTAAGGCCACTAAATCGTCGCAATTTCAGCACTTAATTAATCCATGACTTTCTCTTTTCTTGCAGGTATGTGAAGCACACTTTAACTATTTACACGTGATGTAAGCCGTAAGTAGCATGCCACAAGTGCCTTGCAACATGTCAGCCGGGGTAATATACATAAAGGGTATGGGAAGGGGATGGGGAAATGGAGAGGCAAGTGTTGAATGGGTAACGTGGCACTCGGCACTTGACAACTGGCAAAGATGCTTCATTAAAATAATCAGCTCAAAAGAAGTTGAAGCGAGACTCTAATGCGAGCAGGGAAAGTGTGAACAACAAAACTGATGATGGAGCAGGCCAAAAAGGGCAAAGCAAGAGCGAGACAAACAAGTGGCAAGTGTTGTTTCTCTCTCTCTCTCTCTCTCCCTCTCTCTCTATCTCTCTCTCTGTCTCTGTGTGTGCGTGTGTAAACAGTGTATGCAACACTCATCAAAAGCTGCCAAGTTTTGGTTTCTTTGGCTTTTGCTCGCATCGCATCGCATCGCATCTTCAGTCTGTCTGTCTCCTGCTTTATTTCTGTTTTCCGTTTTCTGTTTTTGCTTTGCTATTTTCACTAATTAATTATGCAGTAACAGCAAACAACTTGAAATGTAAGGAGATTAAAACGACTTAAAAGGCATTTATGCAATGCCAGCAACAACAACAACAGAACAAACACAGCACAAAGGGAGCAGACAGAGAGAAAGAGAGACAGAAGGACAGACAGACAACACAACACAGACAAGTGTCAAGCATGTTTGTCAGCGAGGGAGCCAAGACTGCATGTGTGTGTGTGTGTGGGTGTATTTGAGTCTGTGTGTGCGTGTGTCATGTCAAGTCATGTTTAACAAGCTACAAAATAACGTAAAAGTCAGCTCAAAATTCTTTAGAAAATAATTTAATAAATGCAGCAAACGTCAAGCAAGCAATATATGCAATAATTTAGGAAAAAGGTTAATTTAAAGGTTAATTAAAATTAATTTAAAAGAAAAATAAAATAATAATAAAGTTATTAGAGATTAATGTGCCAATCAAATAATATAATATTATATAATAACGATAATATAGTAAAAGATCATAAAATTTGAAAATAAATTTTTTAACCAATAAAAAAAAATTTAAATCGGAGGAAAAATAAAATAATAAAACAAATAAAACATAATAAAATATAAGTATACAAATTAAATATAATAAAACAAAATATTGCCTAAAAATCATATTAAAAAAAATTTTTTAATGTTAGGAATTCAATATTAATTACATCCGCATATTTTTAAAATGTTTTAATAATTTGAAGACAATTATTGATATGTCATTTCATCCAAATTCATTTAAATTAATTTTAATTTTCAAACTATTTATGTTTTTAACTTTTATCTCCCTCAATAAATGTTGTATTGATTAAAATAAATGGAATGTTTAAGCTCTCAATTAAATGTGAAACTAATGATAATTGCAGGGTCTTACTAATATCATTAAATTTAATTAGAGATATTAAGGGTTATTTATTATAGAGTATGTAAAATCGTTTAGTTTCATTAGGGATATTAAAGGGTTTTTATTCTAGGGTAGTTAGTCAACACATATGTACACTGCCCAGCAATAGAATAGGGACAAATATTTTTAAATGTTTCGTTTAATTTTTCTCTTGATATACTGCAGCTATTGCTACCAAACTTTTTATTTTATGATAAAGAGAGAATAGACAAACTGTAGAGATAAAAGAGAGACCTTGAAAATGTACCGTTATTTTTTGTTTTTAATTTTGCTCTGAAGAGGCTAAAAATGGTGTACTTTTTTGCATGCAATAGAATAGGGACATGTTGGATTTCTCCGTTCTAAGTAAAGTTTCATGGGAATAAAAAAATATTCTAGCAACATTTGAATGTTTAAATTATAAAAAAAATACAATGGGACGCGGTAAACCAAAAATTTCCGTTAAAAAATTCAAAATAGCGCCGTATAAGACGTGTAACCTAGTATACAGGAAAAATGTTGAAAAAAGTTTTAAAAAGCAAAAGTGTTATATACCATTTTCTTAAAAATCTATCGTATTGTAGAAATAATGTCAAAGGACGCCCAAAAAAAGGACTTTCAGATACCCCCGAGCGACGTATTGTTCGAAAAACGTCAAATTTACACTGTCTAGCTGCGCTAATTAATTAAAAAATAACATTAAAAATTTTTTTTGATACCGTAAAGATAGATATTCGTAAAGCCAAATATCTAAAGAAGTGTAAAATAAAAAAAAAACCAACACTTAATAGCCAACGTAAACATTCTCGGCAAGTTTTTGCACGACATCACATGGTTGGCTGCAGGAAACCAGTACAGTGCACTGCAGTGGACCAATCCTGCAGCCAACCATGTGATGTCGTGCAAAAACTTGCCGAGAATGTTTACGTTGGCTATTAAGTGTTGGTTTTTTTTTTATTTTACACTTCTTTAGATATTTGGCTTTACGAATATCTATCTTTACGGTATCAAAAAAATTTTTTAATGTTATTTTTTAATTAATTAGCGCAGCTAGACAGTGTAAATTTGACGTTTTTCGAACAATACGTCGCTCGGGGGTATCTGAAAGTCCTTTTTTTGGGCGTCCTTTGACATTATTTCTACAATACGATAGATTTTTAAGAAAATGGTATATAACACTTTTGCTTTTTAAAACTTTTTTCAACATTTTTCCTGTATACTAGGTTACACGTCTTATACGGCGCTATTTTGAATTTTTTAACGGAAATTTTTGGTTTACCGCGTCCCATTGTATTTTTTTTATAGTTTAAACATTTAAATGTTGCTAGAATATTTTTTTATTCCCATGAAACTTTACTTAGAACGGAGAAATCCAACATGTCCCTATTCTATTGCATGCAAAAAAGTACACAATTTTTAGCCTCTTCAGAGCAAAATTAAAAACAAAAAATAACGGTACATTTTCAAGGTCTCTCTTTTATCTCTACAGTTTGTCTATTTTCTCTCTATCATAAAATAAAAAGTTTGGTAGCAATAGCTGCAGTAGATCAAGAGAAAAATTAATCGAAACATTTAAAAATATTTGTCCCTATTCTATTGCTGGGCAGTGTATGTAGCAAAGGCTGCAACTTGTTTGCCTCTTACTTTATGATTTACAATTTGTCAGGCTGTTCATATTAATTTACACTTAATTAAAAGCAGCGGCGATAATAACAACAACAAAAACAACAAGAACAACAACCACAACCAAAGGGCTGACACTTTCTGCCGCCATCAACTGCAGACATTACAGCAAAAAGTTACACACAAAAAAGTGCCAACAAAAATGGAGAAATTTGTATTTATGAAAAAATAAAAAAAAAGCAAAAAAAAAAAATGCTAATTAAGTTACAAAATGCGCTGACAAAATGAAAATTATAGACAAAAGGATTGTGCACACACACAAACACACACAACACACACACACAACACACACACAAACACACACACATGACGCCACAGCAACAACAACTGCCTCTGTTGCCCTTGCCTCCCTTCCTCCCTCTCACTGCTGTTTATTCTTTTTCTCTCCACTTTGCCGCACTTTGCGACAGGTGGTAAAGCAGAAGACAATTGAGCGACGCGCTTAAAAGTGCGCTCCCTTCTGTACCCCCTTTGTACTCCCCTCTTATCTCCGTACTCCTCTCTGTCCTCACATTTCTGCTTTAACATGTTTGTCGGTTTTGAGCCTCTGTTGAGGTTTACAGCGAATTTGTGCTTACCCTGTAGTTGAGGAAACAGTAAAACAGCACAGTTTTAGGCTTCATTTTACTCCAAAAATATTTAATAAATGCTATGAATACGATTTTAAAGGAAAATAATATAATACAAATTAAATAAAATAAATTCACAAAATTTATTAAATTAGCTTAAATATATTTTGTTGAATAGAAAACATATATCAACATAATTAAACAAATTCAGCTAATAAATTTCAATAACATAAATATAGTTTGTTAAATATTAAATAATAATAAAAATAATATAATAATAATGTAATAATAATATGATCAAAATATAATATAAATATAATAATAATATAATATAATAACAATATAATAATAATACAATAATATAATATACATACTAAAAACAAAATCAACAAATTTAATTCTAATAAATAATTGAAAAATACCCATACAAAAATAAATAAATAAATTGATAAATAAATAATGTGATAAATAAATTAAATAAATGCCATACAAATAATTAATTTACTATTCATATGCATAAATATTTTATTAAAATTGTTATATTGTTTGTGCCAAAAGCAAGGATATTTTCTAGGCTGTCATTTGTCAGATTTTGTCATGCTTAGCTGTTTTATGTGAAGCTTGACACGTTTGTGTGCAAAAGTTGCCAAGTCTACCTGTATGTCATGGTTATATATAAATATATATATACACACACACACACACACGCACGCAGGCAGACTTGATGTCTACGTCAACGACTTTGCGCCGCCATCGGCGCCATATTTGAGAGTTTTAAACGTAATAGTCAAGGCAGAGTTTCACATTTATTTAGCCCTCACACTGCAAAGGCAACTTGGCAACATTTCGTTGTGTATTTCTCTATAAAAATAAAGCAGAAAATGCCAGCTCTTGTGATATGCTGGGGGGGTCTGGGGTCGTAAATGTTGCTCAGCCTGACTGACAGACAGTTGCAACAATTAAGCGACATTTGTTGCAACATTTTGTGCATATTTGGCTCGTTCGCTCTCTTGTGTGTTGGCCAAATAAATGCGAATGACATTTTCATGACCACAAAACGAGCAGAGGCAGATGGAAACTGCACGAAAATGCTTTTTCGCTCTATCCAGGGACAGAGCTTGATGGACTAAAGAATTTCATTTTATTTATTATTGTATATAAGCAAAAAAAATTGCAACAGCTGACAGCATATGTTATGCATAATTCAGTTAACAGTTATAGCTGTTAATGCCGCTGTTCAATTTGTAACATTTGCCATCTATATTTAAAGAGAACTCTTTAAATTTGAAGAGGGGGCAAAAGCCGCTGCGCTGGAAAGTATGCAATAATTTAAAGCTCTTTTGCGGTTGCCCTAAAAGCGACCACAAAGCAGCAACAACAACAACAGCAACAAAGAGCCAAAATGAAGGCAACTGCTGTGCGTTTTTATTGCGTTTTTCATGTGTCTCATGTGGTTTACTACAAATTGAATCTATTATTGTGTGAGTGTATTTACAATACACACAAACACACACACATATACAGCGTGTGTTTTTTTCGAGTGTAGTTGTTGCTGTGTCGCATCGTTTGCTATATCGGTTTGGCTGCTGGCGATTTGAAAAACACAAAACTGATTGCAAACACATTCGCTTCCTCTACAGCCATTTAGGCCTATGTTGAGTGCAATTTCCGTTGGTTATCGACAGCGAGCGAGAAAGCAATATGCAGCGAAAGAGACAGCGAGAGAAAGAGAGAGAGAGTGTGTGTGTGGCATATTGAAATTGCAATTACAGTCACATTTGTTGCCGTTTGTTGCAGTTGCTGTTGCACTCCAATCAATTGTTTAATTAATTTTATAATGAGTTAATTTCGCATAGCGCACAATCATTTGAAAACTTTTCCTCTCCATTCGCCCCATTCGGGGTATTTAATTGTTGCGCAACACAACATTTGCCACTGATTTCGCTGCGTACTAAATTATAAGTCCAAATCGTAGCACAAAAAAATTAAATCATATAAAACAGCACAGCATTCGCCTGTGAAATTCAATTATAAAATGCTTACGTTGCATATTTGCTGCAACTGTCTGTCCGTCTGTGTGTCTGTCTGTCTGTCTGTTTGTTGGGTTTATAAACATTTGGCATGCTCAGTTAAATGTTGCCTAATTTCATTTTGAGGCCATTGCAATTGTGCTGTTTGGTTAGGGTATTCAAATTATGCCATGTGCCTGTCTGTACTTGTGTCTATCTGTCTGTCTATTACTTCTAATGAATAGCATCAGGCATTATGCGCTGTCCATTTGCATTTAATGCACATGTTTGATCAGCAGGCTGTCATGGCTACAGCTCAATGAAACTTCAAAGTATTAACATTATTTGTGGAAATAACTTAAGTATACTTAGCACAGATTTGCAGCAAAATGTATCTCATTTTATAACGACATTTTATTCTAAAGACTTAGCTATTAAAGCAAAAAGATGAAAGGAAATTTGAGAAAAAATATAAAGTAAAGATTTACTTAGCAAAACATTCTTTGATTTGCAGTTTATTATTCGATTGATGAAACCAAATTTGACTTTATTTTCAATTATTTTCAATACAATTTAATAAATAAATTATTTATTAAGAAATCTGGCATAAAAGCTTAATGATGTACTGCATTTAAATGCAATAAATAAATAAATAAATAGTGACCAATGCAATAATTTATAAGTATAATTACTTGTAGCATTAGGAATATACATCTTAAATAAATAAATAAAATAAATAATATAATATTAACTTTCGTTGTCGGTAATTGATTCTCTCCATGTTTAGCTCTCATATTCAAAAACTTGTAATAAAAAAATCTTTTAAAAAAATTGTAAATAAATTAGACTTTTAATCTGTTTAATAAGTTGAGAGCTGCTTAAGGCCTGACGACCTGGGCTGCTTCTAAAATGCATTCCTAAAGAGCATCTACACTTCAATGCACTTAACAAATGTCAATTCACTTTTAATTTCTCGTATTTAAAGAAACTACGTCAAAGAAATTCTCTTTTAAGCAAAGATAAATTTGTGTCAAATTATAGTTCTCGTAAAGTCAAATTTCTTGGCTCACAGCCCACGGGCTATGGTGAAAGGGGAAGGGTTGGGGAAAGCGAAATACAAGTCGACAAATTTGTGTGGTTTTATGTTTGTTTTATGTTTTGTTTATAAATACTTTACGTGGTGTCTGTGTGCAAATTTTAAATGATTTTCATGTGTAATTGGCAACGAAAATAGAGACGTGTATTTGGCACTTGCATAAATATTCTCTGCATTTATGTATAACTATTTTTAATTGCTTGTGGCAACATTGATAAATTTATTAGAATATTACAATGTACAGTTGCTGAAATTCCAAAGTGTTTAATTTCCAGTGCATATTAGGATTTGTGAGTGCTGTTTTAGTGTAGTATTTGATTAGATTTTTCTGCAATTGTTTGTATTTATTATTTATTTTTTCAAGCAGCTATAATTAAATGCATTTCAAGCCAATTAATTGTGAAGCTAAGCTGCGGCTTTCTATAAAATATTTTTAATAGGATTAGGTCTAATTAAAAGAGAAAAAAGATAGAAGCGAAGTTATTTGAATTGTATTTAATAAATAATAAATAAATAACTTAAAAAAGATGGAAATAATAATCAATTAATAAAATCAATAAGGAAACTTTATAAATAAAATACTTAAATAGATGAGGCCAATAATTGACTTGAATAAAATAAATAAAATAATTAACTTAAAGAAAATCAACCAAATAATGGCTTAAAAAAGTAAATAAAATAATAGACTTAAAATAAATATACATATACATAAACATATACATATACATATACATATACATATACATATACATATACATATTTGCTTAGAAATAAATATAAATAAATATGTATCAATCAATGAATATTAAATTTAAGTAATATAAAATAAATATCTATTACCAAGCGAAATATTGTAAATATTTCAGCTGTCTAGAACGCAGCTAAGAGCAATTATTTCTGACCAAAACATGCGCTATATCCCTGCATTACTTTGAAGTATAAAGCATATAAGGCATGCTATATCCCACATCTTATCACTTGTGCGAATCTCAAGTATTTCCATTTAAATGAAATTCTTGGAGAGTGGGAGGCGGACAGCGAAAGAGAGCGCTGAGGGGAGCCACATAATATGGCATTAAGCGCATTACGCTGCAAGATTCCGATTGTCATTAGGTGCCGTTGGCTGTTGTATTTACAGGCACGCAGTCACGCCCACAACAATACCAGCCCAAAGGCAGACAGAGCTACAGAGGGACAAAGGGACAGAGAGACAGACAGCTGCAGTGACCGCAGTTTTTCTACAGTTTTGGCCAGGATTTAGTTGAAGGAAATGCCGCTGCTTCGCTGCGTTTCTTGCCACTGTCTGCCATTTTGCTTTAAGCGCCGTGAAGCATGCTGCAATTTTTCATTTAGCTGCCGCTGTAAATTCCAGCTGCTCAGTAGCTCTCGCTTCTGCTGCTCTTGTCTGTAGAGGCAAGAGGAAGCTGGTTACAAAACTTGGTCCTTTTGCCGCGTGCGATTAATGCGACAAGCAAGACAGCCTCTCTCTGCCTCTCTCTCTCTCTCTCCCTCTCTTAACTTCCAAATTCGCTGGCATTTCCTGTGAGTTTTTCTTTTCGCCTTGTTCCACGCAGCGCGAAATGCCACAAGGTGTAAAATTGAATAATTGAAATGAAGCGGGCACTGTCGAGCAGATGCTCGCTCTTACTCTGAATCCGAGTCTGAATCGGAGTTGGAGTTGGAGTCAGAGTCGTAGCAAAATTGTTGCAACAAAGTTTTGTTAATTGTGGTTAATTCTGATGGATTTGTGCGTAATTAGTGCGTAATCTAATTTTGCATTTCTTTGAAAGTTTTCGGCACACCGCCAGCTACAAACTCAAAGCAAAACAAGTCCAAGACAATTGAGTGAACGCAAGGCCTGGCCAAAGTTTGTCAACTTCATAAAATATGAATTGAAATTGACAAAGAAATTAAACTAAACCGGTAAGAACAGCGCAGATCAGTTGGACGGAAGGCTACAGTCGGACGTAATGTAGCATTTGATGCTGTATTTTGTGTTTTCATAAACCCCAATCGAGCGATTTGTCTTATGCATTTCTTTGATGTTTTTTATGTATCTAATTAAAATGTGATTGAATCTGGGAGTTTTTAAATGTATTTTGAATTCTGTGCAACATCTTGGCTTTATTAGCGGCAAAAGTTGTTTTTTTTGTGAAGAACAGCAATCATGGCAGCTACTGTTCCCAGTGGGAACAGTGCCTAATGAAATGTGACATTAAGTGCTGATGTTGTTGCCACTTCTACTTCCACTCGGAAAAAAAGTGCCCCAAAGTGGCGCACTTTTAATTGTTGCCACCACAACAGCAACAACTGCTGCTGCTGCTGATTCTTCTCTTTGCGGTTGCTCCCAGAGGCAAAATGCTTGGGTTTTTGGCAATCGCAGAAGGGAAAGCCCCAGCAGACCCAAACAGCAGCGTCAGACAAGCGCCAGCCAAAAGACGCATAAAAAATAAATACAATAAAGACGCGGGCACCAAACAAAACAGAAAACAAAAAAACAAAAGTAAAAATCACGCAAAGCACAACAAAAAGAACGCCACAGAGAAAAAAGGGAAGCCGAAAAAGAGTGCAGCGAAAAAAGTTTTTAATTAAAAAGTTTTGTTTAAATCTATGGATGTGAAATGCTAGAAGCTGAATCGCAATTTTTTCTGCGTTCTGTGACAGCTGCAGGGCGGGAGCGTGAGAGAGGGCAGGGAAGAGTTGAGTTGAGAGTTGTTGTGGCAGCTGCAAATGAAATGATTAGCTGCAAATTTAGAGTTAATTAGAAAAGATTTATTTTAAACTAGATTAATTATATATATTGTACAAAATTCATTTATTTGTGTGACAATTGCTATTTAAACATTGACTTGCATTTGTAGATTGGGATTTATATTGAATATGCAATTTTGTATAGATTAGAGCTCCGAGTTGGGCCAGCGAGATGGGCCAACAAGAGTGGGCCAGCGAGAGCTAA
>JAWNNJ010002325.1:0-171669 GCA_035045125.1 Hypselothyrea guttata
ATCACTTTCGCCTACTTTCGCTCGTTCGCTTTGTCTGTCTTGCTCTGGCCATGATGCGGGGGGCACGATGCCAAGGGGCGGCCAAAGGAAATTGTTAAATTAAGTGCTTGCCAGGCGGTAGGCGGAACGAATTGAGCAGGCCCTGGTTGAGGTACTGAGCTGGCGTCAGTGCAAACTTGAAGTGCAAGGCGTTGCCCTGGAAGGTAGCAAGTGAAAGTTTTTAATTTACTATATCACACGCACACACTCGCAAGCACGCGCACACGCGCACACACACAGACAAATCGGCATTGCAGCAGCGACAAGTTTTATCATTGCCTACTTTTTGGGGCGCCGCTAGCAGTAATCAACGCGTGGTAAGGTCTTGCCAAGAATATATATGCCACAATGCCAAAGCAGCAGCCTCTGAAATAAACCCAACTCTCGTGGCAGCACTTCCTCTGCTGTTTTCGATTTCATTCTCATTTTCGCCTGTGCACGACGCATTCGTGCGGAAAATTAAATTCACTGACTGTCTGCCTGCCTGGCTACAGTGGCTGCCCTGAAAGCGTATCCCGAACCGAATCCTAGCTCCAAATACTCGAAACCAGCGCCACAGTCTTTCTAGACCCTGAACCCACGAAATGGGTGAAAACAGGCATGATAACTTCGTGCGAATGACACCACAAAATATATATATATATAATCAAATTCAGTGTTTACTAGTTGGTAGAGATAATAATCGAAATCTGTGCATAATTAGGAGCGATGTGATGAATCAAAGTTTTGCTCATTTGATAAGCAGAGATTTAGCAACAGCTTATATATATGTGTATAGCATGCACAAACACATAAATTTATTATTTATTATTTACTTAATTAGGATTCCAGGTATTCTGCATTCGAGCGCGTTCGACTGATCTGCTGCGTTCTTTCTGGTTTTTTTTATCCTTTTTTTGCCCCAGTCGCAGCCACGCCTTGGCACCGTGCCTTTCTGTTGCCGTTGTTGTTTCCGTTGCAGTTGAAGCTATAGCTAAAGCCAAAGCCAAAGCTGATTCTGAAGTCGTGCGCTTTCATTCAATTTTTAGCAAGTGCTGCCTGCCACTTAATTTCCGCCAAAGTTTGTAATTTGCCACTGAATAGAGTGTGGGCCAGGCTATATTCTCATCGCCGGATCGAGAGCTGTGGAGCTGAGGAGCTGTTGATGATGGGGAAGGCATTGATGTTGGTGAAGAGGAGTAAAGAATGGCATAGTTTGGTATTGGAAAGTAGTGTAGTAGATAAAAGTATTGCTGGCTCTGAAGCAATTGGCAAGCGATTCTCTTTCAAAGACAAACGTGACGCTGACGTCGCCAAATTGAATTGTAATCTGTGTGCCGCACACAGACACACACACTTGCACACTTACAGCGGCGGAAACGGAAGTTTATAAGAATGCAGTGTCGCGTAGGCATACCACAAAGCACAAACTGCCTCAACATCACAACCGATTATTGACGATTCGTGCTGAGCTTGGCTAAAACTGAACTCAACCGAACCGAACCGAACTGAACTGAACTGAACCGAAATTCAGGCATCCAGCGAAGCGCACAAAATCACTTCCGATGAGATTTCAATTTAGCGATTACCTAATTGACACTCTATGTAATGGAAGCAGCCTTCCTGTTGTCCCACCTGTCTGCCTGATATTCAGCCTCTAGACTTGAAATAAAGCTCGAGCTGGCGCAAATTTAGTTATGGCTAAGGCCCAAACATCACAAGTCACTTTAAATCGCCTGTGGGCTGACTTATCAACAGCTACCAATGAAAGTCTCATTAAAACTTAGAACTTTGCGCTTAATTAAATGCTAAAAGCACGCTTTGAAATTTGGAAAATTGTTATAGAACACAAAGTAGCAGGTGAAGCACGTGAAGCGATTTCTAAAAGCATCATTTATGTTAATATACCAAATAATTATAAAGCTATAATTATACTGCTGAGCAAAGTGCGCCTCAAGTAAACAAAAACACATTACGAGCAGAGTTTATTTAGCTTTTCTGTAAGTGGAAGCAGTATTATGTTTATAACTTGGAAAAATGCTTAGTCTCCTTATTTATCTGCTTTTATCTCTTATACCTCAAGGAAATAAGTATATGTGCACACTATTTTTAAAGAAAAAAATTATTTAAACTAAATCAATTCAATTAAAGTTTATTTTATTATTATAGTACTTAGGACTATAAAACAGAAAATAATTAAAAAACTTTAATTTGTTGTTAATAAATAATAAATTTATTTGTTAATATGTCGCCGCCATAGGAAATAAGTATATGTGCATTTTTCATTTACCTTCTTTATATAATATTTAATATAGGAATTCCTTATTTTTTTTAATTTCTAATAACTAATATGCTTTACTTTTGCCGAAATATCCACATTGGCATACAACAACAACAACATTTACAACATTAGTAGAGTTGATGACGTCATTTACTCCCATTCCGTTACCAAAGCGGTGTAATAGCGTCAAACTGGGATCCATTTTTGTAATCTCTAGTGGAAAGAGTTTCACAGAGGTCTTTAAGTGGATTTAAGTCTGGCCTTATAGCCGGAAAATCCAAAATCGGGAAATTTTTGGATAAGAAATAAGGTTTAGGGGCGCGGGAAGTGCGCATTGGGAGCGTTTTCATGCTGAAAAACCCACTTTTCTCCGTGAACATGTTTCGGAAAACTTATAGTCTTCTGTCCTATAACTGTATATAGATCTCCAAATTGGTTTATGTTAGATTAAAGCAAATCCGAGACTGTCCAGCATTTCAGAAAGTAGCCTAAACCATTGGTGGCCCTCCACCATGAAGCCTCTTATGGGGTGTGTCCCGGAATTACCTTAAATCTCTCGAATTCTTATAGGAGCCGTCGGGTCTACCTAAATTAAACCTAATCTGGTCAAAATAATCCACTTTGTAAAGTTATTCTGTCCAAAACATATATTTTTCAGCATATGGCATACGTGCGCTCAGGTGGCGTGATAATACGCCGGTATAGGCTTCCGGGAACCATATCAAACGTTATAATTTCTAACTAAAAGTTTATGCCCAAGCTTCCTAGATACATTAAGCTTCAAATTAAGTCCAATTTCATTGCAAAACATGTTTTTGTTATCTGTAAGGAATTTAATTCCTCGTTTTCCCCAGCCTTCGATGTGACTTTACGCTCGATTTTGCCGTCGGAATCCGGGTTTTTGAAAATATTATTTGGTATTATAGTGCAGGGACACTCTAGAAACTATTTCCATAATTGTATTACCTCCTTAATACAATCATTTTATTCGAAACCGATCATAAAATGATAAGCGCATACCACGCGGCATATTTAGCCAAAAAAACTGTTTATTTCTTATAAAGCAGCATCATAATATCTCATTATTAACCTTTAATATACCGTAAATAACTTATTTTGTATAAAAATCACAAATTGAATCAAATTTAATTAAGTTAAAACGGACGAGCTCGCCCAAATTGTAATTTGCACATATACTTATTTCCTATGAAACTGAAATCACGCAACACAAAATTGTGATAACGGTACTAAGAATAACGGGAAAAGAAGAACCTGGCATTATAATCTTTAAAACCAATCTCGATAACATATAATTGCATACTAACAATTTATTTTCGATTCCGATTTACACAAAATCAAACACTTTTTGTAAATGCACATATACTTATTTCCCTGAGGTAATTCTAATCGAAAGCCTAAGTTTTAGTGTTATATGCTATTACTAAAAGATCTACATTGACCGACTAATGCATTACAGTTATGATATAGAAACTACTAAGCTATGATTTATTCTTTGAACACGAAAGCTGTTATGCTTTCACTGGTTAATTCATTTATCCGCCCATCATATTTATATTGTCATAAAATATTGCGCATCAGAAAATATTGTTATTCCGTTTAATGTAAGAGAAAATTATTAATTAGCGGAAAATCAATTGCAAAATATGACAAATACATGCAATAACACCAAAAAATAAAATGAAAAGAGAAAACAAATCGCACAAGCTGCCCAACAATTTCAAGTTAATTATAAATTTAAAAAAATGCATAGAGTGTGCAATATTTATGTGCAAATTTGTTCGTACTTGGCATGTTTTTTGTGCATGTGTAAAATATTATTATATCCTTTGGCAACGGCAACAGCGGCGGAAATGAACTAAAAATTAAATCCTCATATTGCCGCTGTGCCCGTTGTTGTTTCTGTTAAACATTTTATGATTTCACATTTAAAGAGAGATCATAAAATGGTGTCAAGCATTAAAATCTGGCCATAATAAAATTCCAGCTATAAACAGCTGCGCAGCAGCCATACAGCTGATCAGTGGGGCGTACTCGACAGCATATGTCACGAATACACACACGTGGTTGCGCCTGCCACGCCCCCAGCCATTTCCAGCCATTTGCAGGGTATAAATTTGCTTATGACAGCCACCCAAATCTTACACCCTCCTGCTGTTTAGGCGAGTTAGCTCCACGTGTTTCGTTCAATATGAAAATTAAATTTCACGCTTAAAAATATACACAAAGCGTACACAACATCGCATCTATAGAGAAAGCGCAAAGTGCCAAGAAAGGACCCATCCAAGAATTCAAGGGAACTTCCTGAAAGTTTTATGCCTTGTGTATGAGAGCGTTTCCCTGTACGAGCGTGTGAGGTGAAAAAGGTGTTGTCTGCCCTGTCGCATGCCCCGTGCTAAATCGACTGCAAAATTTACAGGCAAATTTGTAGCAACATCAGTGACAGTCAGGGCCAAAACAAAAGCGCAGAGGCAACAACAATGACAGCCGAAAAGCGAAGAAAAAACAAACGAACCATAACTGAATAATAAAAACAATAATGTGTCGCAAATTGTGCGCGAATGAATAAAACAAAACGGAAGTGGGACCATAAAAACTGCGTTTAAGCTCGCCGAAAACCCAACACCATTCGCCAAAAATATATATGCAAATGCCTCTATAATATACGATGCTTAAGTATACTCAAATGTATATCCTGTCATTTTGTATTTAGTTTAAATAGGCAACACATGCGAGTAGCTTAGTTTAATATAACAATTATGGTATTTATATCACTTTATTCTTATATCCAATCAGTATGTTATACACTTACGCTATTTAGAGTTCCGATCAGGAATTCGGACAGACGGATATGGCTATTTTGACTCAGCTTGCCGTCCTAATGAAGAATATAGTATATACTTTGTGAGGCCTGCCACGCCTCCTTATGCCTGTTTCACACATCTCCCACTTGATACTCTATCAAAGTGCAGTTACCAAAAATACGCCCTAGGATATGCAACAGAAAATATGTTTTCATCTGTTTTGTACCAAAATGTTTTTGTAAAGTCAGATTGGCTTGGTGTTCTGGATGCCTAAGAAATACTTACATTTAATGATGTTTCTGTCATTTTTACAGGGTGAAAGGCCAGGGAAGTCCTCACAAAAAGCCTTGGCTGGTCAAAGCTTTTGTTTTTATTTAGCTTTAGATAACTCCCAACAACAGTTTCAGGCAGCTCCGAGCTGCCCGCACGTCCACCTGACCCGGATTGTGCCTTGAGGCGTCTAATGTCTGGTAATTGTTACAAAAGATGCTCGTAGGGGCCTGTATCCGAGCATGTCAGTACGTCTGTCTGTCTATGTATTTGTGCTGATTGATGGGCTGTCAATGCTAGGCTCTGACAGATTCCCAGCATCTTGACAGATACGAGTTTGGCTCATAGTTGCCAAAATGTAATTGGCAAATGGGAAATGCGAAATGGGAAATGGTAAATGGCATGCGGATGGCAAACGGATAAGTGAGCATAGGCATACACTAAGCATAACAGCGTATTTAAATTAAACACTTAAGGATTCAAGTCAATTTTAAAGTGAGTTCATGCTCAACTAACAAATGCCTATAGTGAAATCGAAAATGCTTTTCACAAAACTCATGCGCAAACTGCAAATTAACTGGCAGGTGGACAAACAAGCGATGGCTAATTACACACAGCCATTGCAATTAGCTCTAAATGCAAATGGCAGTATGAAAGACTGAGGATTATTGCGACATTTTTGGGGTTTGAAACGGTAAACATTTCTGTTTCGCTTTGGGGGGGGGCCGGCAAATTGACAATTTATTCACACGTCGTTTGTTTCCACGTTTGTGATGGAGTCGAGCGCAAGGACTAGCAAAATGGCAGCACTTGCAGTTGATAACGATAACGATAACGACAACGATAACGATAACGACGGCAATGACAATGGTGATGACGATGGCGATGCTGGTAATGGAGCTGGTGATAATGAAGATGGTGTTGACAGTGGCTCAGAGCCAGGCTAGAACTAGAACAATGGCGACACAGCAATAACAATAACGGAGCGTTTACCATTCAAACGGAATGAGACAATCTACTAGCCAATTTAGTCGTAATAGCAACAAAATGTCACTTGTGTCTCTGCTGCAACATTGCAAACAGCAATAAGCGCCATAGGCAAGAAACATGAGAGGCAGCCAAAGAGCACGACAAATTGAAGTACAGCAGAATGTTAAGATTTTTTCCAGCTCGTTGCTGTTTCATTTGCTCTCCCTCTTGACTCTTTCCGATTGTCTTCTTAGGCGTCTGTCTCCCTCTCCCTCTCATTCTCTCTCTCTCTCTCTCTCTCTCTCTCTCTCTCTCTCTCTCTATCTGTGCTCTATTTGTCCTGCTCTCCTGCCGTGCCTAAACACTGATAGCAACAACAACAACAACGACAACTTTCAGACATAGCACACGTTTATGTGCGTGTTGACATGAAGTTGTCGCCCTCTGTCCTTCCTGGACCTCACTTGTCATCGGCTGCCAGTGCACTATGGTCAAAACACCGCATTTGATGGAATAATTAATATTTCCCCTATTTTATATAGCCCCAAAAGCAGCCCATATAAAAGTTGAGGCTTATTGAGTGCATATCTAAAATGTGAATGGCAAATACGAATTACATTCTTTTGGACTTGCTAAATAAGCCAATTGACTGTAAAATACCCAGCATGTTAAAATTTTAATATAATTTAAAAAAATGGGTATAAACTATCGTGTTTATTTTGATTTTGCACACATACATTCGCTTTTCCAAAACACCAATTGTTTATGATAAGTTTTGCAACTGTTTGATTGCAGTATTTTAATATAAACTTTATGTAAACTGCCCATAGTGCAGCGGACAAGCGGAAAGAACTTTTGCTGCCGAACGGGATGTCAACAAATGTTTTTGCAATTGGCCCCACAATTGGATACGTATTTGGCCATTACCAGAGCAGATTTAAATTTATACTCGACTGTGCTAACAAATATCTTTAAGCCCGGCACAAAAACTGCAAATACTACAAACGAGTCGTGTTGCCCCTTGGATTAGCAAGACTAAGCATCAAAGCAGCGGCAACAACAGCAACAACAGCAACAAAAGCAACAACATCGGGGCTAACGTGGCAAGTGTCAAAAAGTTTAAAAATGTTAGCAATGTGGTGTGCCACAGCCCAAAAAAAGAACATAAAAAATAAAAAACGGCAGGAGGGAAAAGGGAACAAAGAAAAAGGGAAAAGACCCCAAAAAACAATTTTCAACCACTTTTAGGCTTGTAAAGCAATTCGTTATTGTTGTCGTTGATATTGCTGTTGCTGCTGTTGATGTTGGTGCTGTTGATGTTGCTGTTGCTGTTGTGGCAGCGACTGTTGCTGCTGCTACTTGTGTGCCAGGATGCGTATGAATAATGACAATTGCCAGTCGAAATGGCGTGCAACAATTTCATACAGCCATCAAGCAGAGTCAAAACTGAAGCTACGCTCCACGGTTAACATTCTACGGTTAAAAGCGCCTGCAACTCATTTTCTGTCAAAATGTGTGCTTCGCTTGGAAAGTGTTTTTGGGTGCCGCATTGGGGGAACTACGTCTACAAATGCCACCGCTTCTTTTGAATGTGGGTCACTGCTCCGCAACTGAAGTCAGCTCTGCTCGTGTGATATCCTATAAAAGATCAAGCAAGAATAGCACATTAACTACATAAATACGTGCCACAAATAATAGACAGTAAATACGATAAATTGAAGTTGAAAACTATCAAGAATTATATTTTATTTACTTCCAATATCCGATTTATAACAGCTTGAATTATTTTGCAATCTAGAATTTAATTATTTAATACATATATTTTCAATTATTTACTTTTTATACCCTGTACCCATTTGAAAAATGGGAAAAACAGGGTTAATAACTTTGTCAGAATGTATGTAACAGGCAGAAGGAGGCGTGACAGACCCAACAAACTATATATATTCTTGATCAGGGAGACGAGCTGAGTCGATTGAGCCCTGTCTGTCTGTCTGTCTGTCTGTCTGTCTGTCTGTCCGTCCGTCTGTCTGTATGAACGCTGAGATATCCTAAACTATAAAAGCTAGAGAAGCCGTTTTGGTAATTTTTGAAAGGTGTATACCATACGCAGATCAAGTTTATTTCAAATCTTGGATGCCACGCCCCTACCGCCCACAACGAGCATAAAAAGAATTCATTCGCCAATTTAAGAGACACAAATCGAGTTATATAAATTCTGTTTTTAGTTTTTCGTGGGTCTATATCAGGCGCAGATAGGGCTTTTTTCAAATTTTGGATGCCACGCCCCTTATACGCCCTAATTCATAAAAATTGAATAACAAGCGTAAAATTGATCATAGAACGTTGTTATTCGGTAAATATACTCTCTTCTATTATATTCAACTTTCCTGAGAAGCGCATTAAAATCGATCAATAAACACTGGAGTTATAGGCGAAACAATATTGCAGGCAACGCCACGCTCGCCCACTAGCAGCGCGGCCAATTAAGCAGCACATATAGGAAACGTAGCAGAGAAAGCATTGCTGCTACGCTGAGTATGACAGTTTTATTAAATTTTATAAAAAATATAGGGTACAGGGTATTATACAGTCGGGCCCGTCCGACTGATCTACCCCGTCCAAATTTTTAGATATGTTATCCTAATGCTACAAGTATGAAACTTATAAAATATTGCATTAGTCACTATACAATAAACAACAAAATTAAATAAGAAAGATTTGAATTTAAATTTGAATTAAAATTAATATACATTAAACTATATTGTCTTGGCTTGAAAATAATTTACAAATTTGCCATTTGCTAAAAGAAGACAAAATAAGAATGAAAGATTGCTTAATAAACAAATGGTTTGAAATAAATAAATAACTAAATATCAGCTACAATTTCATTCCTTTAAAAATTCCCGATTATCATTATGCAGTTCAAATCATGCTAAAATCAGGAACTGCAAAAAATAATAATGAGCTTAAAAAATGCAGTTTATATATTGAATGAATTGGAAAAAGAAATTTAATATTTTTAAATCAATAAACAAATTTTCTGTTATAATTTGCATTTTATAATATAGTATTTACTTTTATTTATCATTGCAATTTATATTTAAATAAGGAATATATTTAATTTTTAATAAAATTATATATAGATAATAAAGCACTCAGTTCATTATCTATGCATGCAAAGGTGTTTGTCCCAACTGATTCATTGACTGACAAAAACTGAAGAAAGTACAGAAGGAAAAAATGCCCCACCAAATAGTATATACCCGATAAGTTATATGTTGACTATTTGCGGGGTATCTAACAGTCACAACCCGAGAGTGAAGCAGCAGAGTTTGCCTGAGTAACTTTTCAACTGTCCCGTGCTCTTTTCAACTCGATGTGCTCTAGTGTGTGTCTCTTCTGGTATTCCGTTTCTCCGTGACGTCTGTGCTCAATGCCCGATGCCTGTGATGAGTGCATGTGTTGATGATGGCGTTGATGCAACCAGGCAATGTCAAGCTCATGTCAACTGTCAGATTGTTATTACACACACACACACAAATGTACACATATACATATAGTATGCGGAGCACTTGAGCGAAGGGAAAACAGACTGAGGACAGGCATAAATACTGTGCCACATTCCTGACAAAAATTCGTAATCAAGCATGTGCCAAATTCTGGCACAAACACGTCTCTGCATAAATGTCAGGCGTCTACTTCTGCACAGTATAATCAAAAATAATCATCTTAAGCATTCTGCAGCTAGATCAACACTCACAGAGATGCATTTGTGTTTAATAGGCTGCTGGCCCTACTCTAAGCTCTCTGTGTGTGGACGATGAAGAAGTTCATCCCAGATGCACAACAAAAGCAGAATTCTGCTTTGACAATAATCTTAAATCAGCACAATGTCAATTGAAAGCAAAGGAACTGCAACAACAACGAGTAGTTGTTCAGCCAGGTGCACCCGACAGTACAATATCCTACCTGTTGGCAGTCAGGGTTGATCTGTCAACTGATGATATTAATAGCTTCTTATCACAGGGATATTTGGGTTATTCTGATATTACGATTTTATGAACTTGCTTCTCAAATATTTATCATTCTTATTTCTTTGAAGTAAACATTTGTATTTGTACACATTTTAAATAAAATACACCATTTGTACTTTGGATACATGGATAGAATAAATGGTCCAGTCAAAGCACACATGTGGTATAAAAAATCCCAGCTGCTGTTAAGTCCTGCATAAGTGCGCGACAACCAAAGCCTAACTTGGAGTTAGAGTTGGAGGCAGAAGCAGGAAGCGCAACATCACGAGCAACAGGAAGAGCAGCAGCAACAGGAACAACCAACCAGAGTCATAGTCGGAGTCGGAGTCGGATTCTGGGTCGGAGGCAGAGTCAGAGTCGGTGAACGGGAACGTGAATAACGATGGCATTTTGGCTTCGGCCATGTTGCTGGCGTGCTTGACTTAACGCTACCCGCATTGAAACATGCTAAAACATTGGTAAACTGCCACACAATCAACAGTCAATGGGCAGACGACCGCAGCCAGGACAATAACAACTAAAGCGTTGCACAACCAAAGCCAAAAAAAAACCAGTAAGGACGGGGCTGGTTAGTCGGCCGGAAGGCTATAGTCGGACGTAACTGACAGTAGGAGACCTTGTACTTTGCGCTTTCATAATCAGTGTACAAATATAATTGGGCGTATGCGCAATCCAGAGGGGAGGTCCAAACAAACTGTCTGTTTCATATCTTCGCTGTTTTCTACATGCCCAAAATGGGGTCTCTAGCTCTTATAGTTCGTTAGATCTAGGTCGTTAGACAGTCGGTGAGATGCATATAGCTTGATTTATTAATTAATTATTAATTATTATTTTTTATTTGCTCTACCTTAATAGACCCTTTTGTACTTTGTTAAAGTACAGGGTCTAAACAACATGGCCAAAAAGAATGTGCAACTAAAATGGCCTTTATAGCTGGCAGTTGTGAGTAGTAAATTCAATACAGACGGCGCGGGGCCAATAGCGAAAACTGCACACAACTAACGAGAAATGAAACTATGAAATTTATTGTGCAACCCTGGCTGCTGTTGCTGTTGCTGCACTATTTGAACTGCCAAATTTTTATGAGGTCCCGCAACGAGAGCAACAGCACCCGCTATTGACAGGCGGCAAGCGATGACGACCAACTTTGGTGCCCATCAACCTTTTCTGGCAACGAACAGCATAAGCGCAGATCTGGCAACCTCATGGGCCTACACAGCAAGAAATTCGTTTATTGATTATCTCTACTTTACACTGTTAACAATATTTAAAATTACTTTACCATATTTTAAAAATAATAATTCCTGTTCTTTATTTATTTTATTCTACAAAATATTCCTTAATTCGAGTTCATTTAAATTCAATTCGCAAACGCAGTTTTTCTCGCTGTTTATAGGCCTATGCCTGTACCACTCCCTCTCGCCGTAGTCCTCTCCCTCTCAGTCATTCTCTCTTCCTCGGTCTCTCTTTGACAGTAAATTTCAAATTGAATTTATGGCTTTTGGGAAACTGCTTTGCGCCTCTTGCCTGGCTTTATGCATTTATGTTTATTTCCATTTTATGATATGCACTGGCGCCTCTTTTTATGAACCGCACGTGGTTCATTGAACCGACAGTGGAGCATACAACCCAGGATCCAACTCTGCGCACAGTTACAGCATAATCGTAGCTCCAACAAAACGAAGAACAACAACAACAGCTGGTCAGGACTCCGGTTTGATTAGTGGCCCAAGTTGATTACAAGCTTTAGTTTTTAGTGCCGACTTCGGCTTACAATTATCTGTGTTCGTTGGGTTTATTCACTTTGAATACTCTTTGTGGGTGTGTTTTTTTATATCTGGTTGTACTAACTAATTCATATCATGCACGTTGCATTTGTACTGATTTGTTTGCTTATCAAATGTGGGGTAATTGGTGATTTAAATATATTACAAAACTAAACTTTATTGTTTCACAAAACTCAAAACTTCCAAGTGTTCTCGATGCGCTATAACATTTTGTGAAATATATTTTGTATATTATAAATTCAAAATTAGCTTTTGTTTTAATGAAAAACGAATGTGCTCAACATTTTAAAAATGATGTGTGAAACATGCTCCTTGCGGTATGCAACAAAATTATGTTTTCTGTTATATTGCTCTAAAATGATAATAATTTGCTAAATAGAGAAAGCAAAATATTAGTAAATCAGGAAATCTCTTTGCTAATAAATAAAAGGTATTTGCCATTCGATATGATTTCATTTGGCTATTTATGTCTGTCATGAAAACTAACAACGGATTTGTATTTCATTCTCTTTGCAGGTAAATGATAATTACGGAAATGTGCTGGGAACATAAATAAAAAAACCAAACAAAATCGGCATAAAGAAGCGGAGAATGTCTGCGAAAATGTAACTAAAACTGGGTGAGCCGTAGATTGTGCCTGAGTCTGATTCCGGCTCTGTTGCTGAGTCTGAGCCTGTGCCTAAATAAGCCATTTGTTAGGCTTACTGGAAGCGTTATCTGCAAGAGCCTAGTGTCTACAGCACTCCCTCTCCCTGTACGCCTCTTTCTGTTCTCAATACTACTCGACTCTTGTGCTCTATCTATCTCTTAGCATTCTCTGTTAATTACACAGTCTGGCGCAGCATTTGCTCAGCTGGACAACAGTTCACTAGTTCGAGCCATTCAGCACATGCATTGTCATGTCCCAGTGCAAAACGCAAAAACGATAACAAAGATGCCAAAACAAAACCAAACAATGCACAAAAAAGAAATTAAAATCAGAGGCTTTAACACGACAAACATTCGTTTCAATTGCCCCAACTGGGGGCTGCTTTGTTCGACACATGGGCCGCCTATGCGAAAGCGTGCCTGCCAGTGCAAAAAATGAAATTGTAAAATATTTCGCAACATATTTTTGTTGGCGCGATGTCTCCACTTTAAACAATCCGCATGACCATAAATCCACGCCACACTGTGCTCGTAAAAGCCAACACTCCCTGGCCACATAGCAGCCTCATTCCCCATTCCCCCAATCCCCCAACACCCGAAACCAGTTGAATCCAGCACCCCTCCACCCATCGGTTGGGGCCTGGGCAGCACCCATCGCTTATGCTACACATTTTTGCAACGCCTGCCTCTTACTTGCTGTTTTTTGCACTCTGCACCCATAAAATGGGTAAAAACAGGGTGTAATAACTTTGTGCAAATGTACGTAACAGGCAGAAGAAGGCATATCGATTAAGCCCTGTCTGCCCATCTATAAGCCCGTCGGTCTCAGCAACCAATAAAGCTAAAGCAGCCATTTTAAGAATTAAGATACCTATATATTTTAGCAGATCAAATTTATTTCAAATAATGCATCCGAATTACTAGCGTAATATTAAACATAGAATGTTGCGGTTCAGAATATATACTCTCGAGACCTATATTTATCTTGAAAAGCTCACTGTAATCGATTGACAAACACAGAAGTTATTAAAAAAAAAATATTGCAGAAAGAAGAAGCATTGCTGCAGCGCTTTGTATTATATTTTAAATATATTTGTCAATTTTATTTAAAATATTGACTGCAGGATTTTCTACAGTCGGGTGCGGTCGACTGATCGGCTGCGTCCTGGTTTGTCTTGTTTTTCCTGTTACTTTTATGACGCGTCGCACAACTTTTGACCACTTGGCTGACCACGACATTTTAATATCCACAGCCCCCCGGGCGGCAACGGCTGCCAGGCATCAGGCCAGACTTTGTCCACAAAATCAGCTGTAGTCTAGCTATAGCTATAGCCATGGCTACGGCTATAGATATAGATATAGCCAACTCCTACAGCCCGGCACTGCGACGAGTTGCGGCATCTGCCACATGCTTGTGCACGCCTAAAAGTATGCTTGGTCTTTGCCAGATTTTATATGGTGCATGGTAAATCGTGTGTTCTTCAGGACACGCACATGCTGATGCACAGAGAGAAAAATGGGGAAACAAATTATCCGTAATAGAGAATATTTAAATAAGTTGGCATAAAATAAAATAATATAAAATATCGTAAAATGAATTGCAAATTATATATAGAGCATAAAACAGTTACATTTTGGGGAAACATTTATAATTGCTTCGAATTTTAAATAAGTTATTTTTATTCCTATTCTATTTTCTCTATATCCATAGCTTTTGTATAGCAGGGATCCAGTTCAGAATTCAACAGTTTTGATTTAAAAATGTTCAAGCATAAATATTCAAACTCAATCATTGATAGCAATGCAGTTATTTTGGTTGTGCTACTTTTTAATAACTCTACGGACAAGTGGAACATGAACAAACCTACAAGTATAACAAGCCATTAGGCTGGTATTGAAATCAAATATTATTTATTGCAATCACAGGCAATTAATTGTGATTGCGATTGGGAATGGGAATAGAAATGGGCATAGATGGTGTCCAAGTTATTGGACTGTACGCTGCAGAAGGTGGAATAATCGCTTCTCCCACGACAGCAACTGCAACATGAAACTTTATCTATGCTGATAATTTAGCCCAAAACAAAATAAAAATAAAAATAAAAGAATACGCCATAAATTGTTTTGTTGCAGCAGCTGGCGAAGTTTATTGAACATGCTGCATGCCACACGAAAAATATGCACGGCCATCCTTGCTTTAGGCTATGCAACAAAAATATGCGACAGCAAGCTCATATTTCAATTGTTGTTGGTTGGACAGACAAAGAGAGTGTGTGAGAGAGAGAGAGAGAGAGAGAGGGAGAGACAGAAAGAGAAGAGAGAGATTTTTCATTGTGGTGCAACTTTGTTGTGGCCATGTTATTTTGGTGTTGCAAGTACTCGTATTATCATGAACAGCGCTTTGTATTATGCAACGCACAAATGACAGCAGCACAAAATTGCTCTTATTTGCTTCTTATTCCGAAAACACATCATATAGCATCCAATTTCTATCACATTTTTAACAACTTTTCAAATAATTATTGCAGCTTTTGGCACAAAGTTCAAAAACAAATATTTCCAATTTACAAGCAATTTTCATTTGTTTATTTAGTTGATGAAAACTCACAGAATATTTTATCTCTGACGGTTTGCTTTTAGATTGCAATTTTGTTGGATTTTATAGATGCGCATTTTCAACTATTACAACGCTTAAAACAGCTCCAAAATATATATATTCATGATTGAGACCTAATTTTGTATTCAATTATTAAAATATAGGCTAGAACTAATTAAATTTAATTTTGGCCCATTTTGTTTTCGTACTAAATTAATAACACCAGAATAACCTTGCATTTGAAGTTGATTTTTGACTATCAATACCACAAAATATTTAAGTTTAATAAAAAGACATTTCTTTAGGTTCTCTATGTAAAGAATCACTCTTTTGAGTTCAGAATCCTGATTTTACATTATATTATCTTCATATTACCTCTTCTGAATATCGCCTTGAAATCAGTTAATAAACCCGAAAGCTATTAAAGAAGCAATATTCCAGGCTTTGCCTCGCTTGCTTTTTGGCAGTTCGGTCAGTAAAGAATGGCACAGACAATAAAGTAAGAATAAGCACTTCTTCTGCGCTTCGTATGATTATTTATAAATATTTTCAAATTATGTTTAAGTTATGTAGGCCTGCATTTTTAAGAAGTCCCCGTCTAGTTTCTGTCAATATGGCCAAATACTTTAAGCTGCGAGGCTAATTGAACTGCATAACTTGGAGCCCGTCACATGGCATGTCAATAATAGTCAGACTTCGGCCAAGTATACTACGTTCGACATAATTTCAATTTGACAGATTTCACGGGTCATTTGGCATGCAGCCAAGCTCCAAGAGCGATAGCTGAAGTTAAGCAGAGGGGGAACAGGGAAGGCGGGGAAGAAGTCGGGCTATAATGGTTCACAGATCGTTGTGACTGGCTCCGATTGACGTTTATTTGCATTTAATTAATGTGACATTTTAAATCAACTTCACTGCAATGCCTTGCAATGCGTGGGGGCGTGGTCGTCTTGTTTAATTTTGATTTGCGACACATTAACGCCATCAGTCGTTGCCCACTGTCGTTACCGGCGCACAGTGGTTGCGTTTCTATGAGCAAAGTGTTCAAAAGTATACTTCGAATGCACGAAAGAAAGCTGAAATGTGTCTTCACACTTGTGCACATTTATAATTAACTCTGTATATTTTTTTGAAGGTGCCTCTAGCACTCGATTGGTGACTGTTTGATATTTCAAAATTGTTATATATATAATCAAATGGAAATATCCCATTTAATCCAATTAAACATGGGATAGCGTCCAGCCTGCATTCGGCTTTTGTCGGTATAAAAGCAAACAATGAGTACAGTGCATTGACTTTTTATACCCTGTGCCCATTTGAAAAATGGGAAAAACAGGGTTAATAACTTTGTCAGAATGTATGTAACAGGCAGAAGGAGGCGTGGCAGACCCCACAAAGTATATATATTCTTGATCAGGGAGACGAGCCGAGTTGATTTAGCCCTGTCTGTCTGTCTGTCCGTCTGTCCGTCTGTCCGTCTGTCCGTCTGTCCGTTTGTATGAACGCGTCGATTTCGGAAACTACAAAAGCTAGAGATGCTGTTTTGGTTGCTATCGGTAGGTGTATTCAATACGCAGATCAAGTTTATTTCAAATCGTTGAATGCCACGCCCCCTTGACGCCCAAAAATCAATAAAACTGACATAACCTCGAATTTTTAACACAAAAAGTTGAATAACAAGCGTAATATTAAACATAGAAGGTTGTTATTCGGAACATAAGCTCTCTTGTATTATATTTAACTATCCTGAAAAGCGCATTAAAATCGGTTGAGAAACACAGGAGATATAAGCTTCACAATAGTTGAATTTAAAAGTTCAGAAACAAGCGTAATATTAATCATAGAATGTTGTTATTTGGTATAAACGCTCTTTTTTATTATATTTAACTAATCTGAAAAGCGCATTAAAATCGATTAATAAACAAAGTAGATATAAGCTACGCAATTGCCAGCACCGCAGCGCAGCTGGCGCACGTAATAAGGGAAGAAGAAGTACTGCTGATACGCTTAGTGTGACAGTTTTATAAAATTGTACATAAAATAAAAGGCACAGGGTATTCTACAGTCGGGCCCGTCCGACTGATCTGTCCCGTCCGACTGATCTGCCCTGTCCAAATTTTTCTATTTATTTTTGGACACTGTACTTTGAAAAAGGTTAGTGCAAAGGTTAGTAGCAATTGGAAAATAGGCGTGCTACATCCCCCAAAGTATAGTTTAGTCACAGCAGCCGCAGTTTGTAGCCTAGAATCGTTTCTGTGAATTTCATCACGATAAAGCGAAGATATGCAACAGAAGTATTTTTTATCGAACTAAGATCTGCTATAGATTCCATTAAGAGTAGAATTTGTAATAAGTTTTCAACTACTATCTTAATATTCTGCGAAAAATAGTTGCAAAGTTTGTATGCAACATTCGAAACTTAAATTGTTTTCGACCCACTGTGCAACGTTGCTCTCTGCGTTTGTACAGGCAATTTTATTCAATTGCACCTGCCAACGGACAACAGGACAAATGCACACTCTGTCATTCAAAGGATTGGTGGTTAGCAGCCCCCGTGCCCCCGTTGACCCAGTGGCCCCAGGTGCCTCTCTGCCCCCTTTGCCGCCATGCCCACCTTGCCACACATCAACAGACGCTCCAGCACTTGTTTAATAAACTTAAACACAACCAACTGCTACTGTCTGCCTCAATGTGTTTGTGTATGTGTGTGTGTGCGTGTGTGTGTGAGTGTTTGTGGACACGTATGCGTCTGTCATGGCGAGACAAAGTAAACTTCGCTGCGCAGACACGCGTAATTAAATGCAACAACAGCAGCCCCACCCCCTGCACACGCCCCTACACGCCCTGACCATGCCCTCCCGCTTGCCGCGCTTTCACATGCACTTGTGTTGCGTCCATGTGTGTGACAATTTGCTACAAATCGTTGCGACATGAATGCAACAGCCAACCAAGCAAACGACCAGCAGCGACCTCAATGAAGCAGCACGCCCCTCCCAACCCTCCCCCACTTCCACTCCCCCCGTTCCACCACCCTTTACCCCTTTCCACGCCCATTGGGCAGCCACACGCCTAATGCGCTTTTGTCGTGCATTGTTAACATGGGCACAGCTTCATCGCACCCGTTCTCCCTTTCCCCCGTTCCCCCTTCCCGGCACACTCCCGGATTCGTGTTCTTCTAGTCATCTGGTTGTCGTTGTCGAGGTCCTCATCATCATCAACGCTGTCAACACGTAGACAAGCCAGGCAGGACAGGTGAGGGCTGCCCCTGGTCTGAATCTCCTCTGTTCTCCTCTCCTCTCCTCCCCTCTCCACTGCTCTGCTCTGGTCACAGCTGTGCCGGGCCCATTGACAAAGTTGTTGGCCATAGCAGCTGGAGACTTCAGATTCCATATTTGCTACACTGCAAGAAAAGAGTTATTCAGCACTTTCGTGTTTTATTATTTATTTAAAATAGAAATCAGGTCCAATTTTAACATTAGCTTTGATATTATTTAATTAGTTATGATTGATTTTTTAAATGCTTAACAAAATATTGTTGAATTAATATTGACTTTCGTACTGGTAGATTCTCTTAAGATTTCGATAACAAAACTTTTCATTCATTATTTGGTTTTTTTTTTTAGTGTATTCCTATCATTAATCTCAACCAAAATTGTTTTATTTTTTGTTAAGTTATCTTATTTAGTACGACTAGATGACATTAAATATCTCAATAAATAAATAGTATTTAATTGTGATGCAACCAATATTGTAATAAAATCTCAAGCAATAAATACTTGAGTAAATCTGGATTATCCATGATTTACACTTGCCGTTTCTTTGATTGAGAGTAAAGGTGTGCGAATATTCTCTCAGTGTCATCGACAGTTAGCCTGCACTGTTTCTTCCGCTCGGTTCCTTTAGTTGCAAATGTGTTGCTTTCGTCAATTTGCAACGTTATCTGCGCACTGCTAACCAGACGGTCCCCGACCAAGACCCAGGCGATACACCAACACACACACACACGTACGCACACTAGTGCAGGCACACACGCATAGGGACACGCATACGCACGTGAGCCCGTCGCTGGATTCGTGTCGGGGTTTTGTACATTTTCATGTTAATTTCCATAATTTATTTATGGGTATGCGCTGCTTGCAAGCATTAAGCTTAATCACAAAGCAGCAGCCACAGCCACAGCAGCAGCAGAGTGGGACAGCGAGATGGAGAGGGTTAAGGAGAGGGAGGGGAGAGGGAAGCAGCTGCACCTAGAAGCGGAGCAAGTCTCCTACCTGTAATTGGGACTCATGTAGCATTGATTGCAATGATTTCTTACCAGCTCATAACTGCAAATCGGGCAAAACTATAGAGTCAATCAAATGGTATGATTTTATTAACTTTATTTGCAAACAAGCTCGAAAAATGTATTATTTTGACTACGTATTATTGACGATTATTGGAACTACTTAGAGTACACATCTGTTAGAAATTAACAGCACTTCAAGTTTAAAGTTTTGACTGGAGCTCATTTGTACTTAAGCGGCTTGAATGCTAGCCATTTATTTAAGATATAGATTGAACAAGTTTATAAAATATCATACAAAGCACAGCAACAATTCTTCTTACTTTTTTGCTTGCTTAAATAGCCGGAGAGTGAGAAAGCAATATTGATTCTTTAATATCTTCTATGTGTTTATTTACCCATTTAAGAATTGATAAACATAATAGCAGGAAGCATATCCGTTGAATAATCACCAACTCAGGTATTAATTCTGTTTTTACCCATTTCACAGTAAGGGGTATAATAACAATAAACTTATTTTTAAGAAAGTTTTTTTTTGTGCACTTCAGAAATAATTATTCTGCTAAAATCTCTGCTGCCAGTTCTCCCATTATTGATACCATATGCTTTTCATTATCTTAAAATAATTGTTCCAATAAAACAATTTAAACATAAGATAATGTTAGAGAAGCTACCAAAAACATATGCCTACTTGAAATTGTTGCCCATTATCTAATGTTGAAAGAAATTCAAGCAATAAACTCACGTCAAAGAGTTAGCTTGTAGATTCGATTAGGCAATAGTCTATAAATTGACTAATAATATCGGGTGTAAATTAAATAAGGGACCCAGGGGGAAATACTAATAAGAACGTCAGCAGTTGCTGGTTTATCTTTCGGTTTCATTACGCCTCGCAGAGCTTCTTTTTATGGCGCCCCTAATTTGCATGCATACATATTTCAAAAGGGCACAACTACAACAAGTGGCAGCATTCGCGGCTGCCCCTTTGAACCAACAGACAGACAGACAGACAAAAGTACCCCCGCCAAACACAACAACGGCTGTCCCAAAAGGTGGAAAGAAAGCCTTGCACAGTGTGCCAAGTGCTAGCGTAAATAAATATATAGTTTAATGAAAATTTAAACTTAAGGTTCCAAAATCACCCAACATATATTCTGAAAATGTTAATGACCTGCATCAATTATATCGTATAGGTTTTATATTTTATTTATTTTTTAAGATATGTATTCCTAATGCTACAGGTATACAAACTTATAACTTAAATTAAATTGAATTTTTGGGCATAGTGTTACGAAACCAAATTAAACACAATTTCAAAGCTTAAAATCTAATTTTATTCCGCTAGATGTGCCATTTGTGCCACTGTGCGTTGTTTTGAAAGCTAATACCTTCACTGCCACATGAGGTGGCAAGCAGTGCGGCGCGTTGTTGGTTCGGTCAAATGCCATCAAATAAAATGTAATGAAAGCCTCAGCCAAATGAAATTTTAACACTCACACACACACACACACATCTAGGGGTTGCGTGTGTGTTGTGTTGTGAAAGTTTTCAATTACTCCGCTATGCGAAAGCTAAAATCACACGCAGAGGGTAAACACTTTGTAGCGTAAATGCTCGCCCCTTCCCCCTTCAGCCACGCCCAACCACGTGCTCTGTGCAACCAAATTGCGGCGGATGCAGTCGAAACAGTGAATGTTAATATTCCTCATTGCTCCATTTCGTTCAACTCCCCCAATAAGACGTCACAATTATTGCAATATTGATTTTCTTATCTGTCTATTAAGCATAAAACAGTAAGTAACAGGAGCAGGTCAGTCGAGCGGAAGGCTGCAGTCGGACGTAACGGCCAGTAGGAGACCCTGAACTTAGTGTTTCAAGTACATTGTCTGTTGCTTATCTTCGCAAAACTTGCTGATTTTGCCAAAGAACTGATTGACTTATTTACTTTGACCTTAACTTTAATTAAATCTCGAAAGAGTTGAAGTTCTACGGCAGCTGTTAATTCTCTATGACAGATGTTCTTCTACAAAACTTGGTAAACACTGCACTCGTTATGGAAAAGCAAAACTTGCATTTAGCATAATACTGCCTAAATGCGTGCATATCCGGATGTATGTGGTGAGTGGCAACGTGCAACATGCGACAACTTTACCTGCTCCCTCTTATTGTTCATATTTGGAGTCTGTACTTTGGAAAACAACCAAAGGATCTATTTAGTTAGTGCAAATAAGAAATATGAGTACAAACTTGTAATGTCGTATGTGCGTAGCTTATGCCATTGTCTGACGGGATGGGAAATAATGAAGATATGCAACAGAAAATTGCCTCGAATGGAGGTAGAATAGTTAGCCTTATGTAGCTTGTGTTTGTATAATTAAAATACGATGTGCAGCGTCGTTTTCTTTCAGTTACGTCCGACTGTGGCCCTTCGATCTACTGCTCCGCTTTGTCCTTCCTGGCTTTATTTTTTTATTTTGTTGTGTCGTGTAGGGCAGGAGAGTGAAGCATGTTGCAAGTTGCCTGAAAGCATGCACCGGCAAGTTTTTTACTCGCTAGCTAGGCGTCAAAAAATGCGCTATTTGCAACACTATTTAATGGCAGCCACAGCAACATATTTACATACAACAGCGACACAAGGAGGTGCAACAAGAACAATGCCATTTGCCTGGGCCTTTTGCCCACGCCCACGCCCACGCCCATGCCCATTTCCATTCCCATGTTGAAAATTGAATTCAATTTTTATGCTTTTGCTCGCTTAATGCGCTCCAATGCTGGCGACTGTGGACGCTGCTATTAACTTTGCTGTTTCTTGTTGCTACACTTTTTGGCATAACATAAAACAACAGCAACAACAGCAACAGTAGCAACAACAACAAGAAACTCATTTGCTTTCCACTTCACACGGATGAGAACGCAGCTCCCCTCACCAGCTCCCAGCTCCAGCTCCGGCTCCGGCTCCGGCTTCAGTTCCAGCTCCATCTCCAGTTCCAGCTGCAGTTGCAGTCACAATTTTTAAGAACCCGATGCGTTGTTGCCTGCAGTCTGTGTCAAGGATCTCGGTGCTCCAGTTTTTTGTGTCTCCTACTCCTCTATCACTGCCCCCCGACCTCCCCCCGAGCTCCCCTCGCCGTCTGCGTATTTGCTCAGCCTGCTCCTTTTTGCTACTACGTACTCGTTTGCATTTAAAGTAAAAGTTGCAACGTTCATTTATTGTTTGTTGCAAATAGAAAGTATTAAAATACAAGCCGAATAGCACGCTCGCAGCTGCTCAGCCGTACGCACTCGACTGCCAAAAGCGTCACTTTGCAGTACGAATTAAATTTCTTGTTGGATGGTTGTGTTGATATAGTACTATATAAAATATAAAACCAATTCTCTCCTAAAATGTCGAGAAGTTGTTCTGCTTAAAAGTTATATACATCGTGAGCTCACACGTGCTTCTGTCTTGCATTTGCACACACTTATTATACCCGTATTTCACATTTTTTAAAAGGAACACGATATAAAAAGGAACATAAACACTACTAACAGCTACAGCTGGGCACTAAAACTTAACAGTGTCGCCCACAGTCGCGTCTGGCGATATTATACACACACTGGTAGAAAATTCAATATTTTCAAATAAATATAAATCCATTTTAATTAATTTATGCAACTATTGCTCTGGAAATATGCAATCAGTTAGACACAATAATACTTCACTTGAAGGGAAAATATAAAACAAACAAAAAATATGATACATATATAAAAAAAACATAAATAAACAAATAAAAATATTTAAATAATTGTTAATTGACATTTGATTCCGAATTCATCTTCGCTATCGAGAAAAATATAATTTGTTTCCTTAACTTTATACTCAATAAACAAAACATGCCCCTTGCAGTATGCAACAGTATATTTAATATAATATTTTTCCATTTAATTGTACATTTTAATCTGTTCCGCATACAAATTAAGTTCCTTTAAATAAATTGCTGTTTAATAGAACACATGTATTTAAGCATTTGATTAAATACCAAAATAAATTTAAATGTGTTTTTCAGTGCAGTCACAGTTAAACGAACTGTGGCAACCCCCTGCCAGGGGGGCCATCTTTCTCTTGCCCTCTTTGTCTTTCGCTCTGTTTACTGCTGCATTTCTTGCTGCTGCAGTCAGACGCTTGCCACATCGGGGCATAAATATGCATAAAAATGTCGCCTCATTCAAGCTTTTATTGCATTTTACGTTGGGGTCACTGCCTGTATGCATGGCTCTCTCTCTCTCACTCTCCCTCTCTCTCTCCTTTCCTCTGACTTTCTCACTCGCTCTTGTACGAACTATATTTTTATTGTTTTTTTCCCTCAGCCCAGAAGCCGGGCATGCGTGCGATGGCCCCTGCTAATGTTCGATTTAGCTTCGCTATTTGTGGCCATTGCATTTGCCAGTAGATAGATACCATCGGCTGAATATTATGATATTATGCCATTACGGCATTATGCATGGCAAATGTAGATACTATACCTACTCAAAGTGTTGTCATTTGAAGCGTCACATACAGGAATTGCAAGTTCGAGCCCTTGCCCCGGGTTGTTGCATGACAAACGAAGCCACAGACAAGCGCCCCCAAGACGGGAAGCCTCTAGACGCAAGCACGAGGAGCACTTTCTTGCAGCCACTGATGCCAAATTCGCTTTTTACCCGTCAAATCTGGCTGTTTTTGCATATGCTGATAGAATTGTAAAACTGTTGCAAGCTGGAACTCTGCTTTTTTTATATTTACAGTTTTTGTCAGCCTATTATTAAATCCCAAATTGGCAACAATTATAGGTCTGTTATCATTATTTTGATCTATATTTTCCACTAATATCATTTAATTAAATCTAAATATCATCTGCAGCAAGAAAACGCACAAAATGGCTAAATCTTTTGTGGGAAATTTATACATATTTTTGCTGAAATAAATTTTTTAGCGAAATTATTATTTTTGGAGTAAAAACAATTATAGTATATTATTATGCAATTGCAAAGTTCTGAAAACAGTTCGGACGTAGCCGATCAGACGGACGCACCCGGCTGTAAAATATCCCGCAGAGCAGAACACAAGAACAGATTTTTTCCGATCTCGTTTACCATCTTAATTCCATCAAAATCTTCTCCCATCGGTTTGGGAATTAACTCGAGTCGCAATTTAAAGATAAAGTATAAAAGTAAATGTTGTGAGAATCTTGGGTTTGTGATGTCAATTATTGAAGAATAGCAAGGAAAATATTATAAATAACTTGGCTGTTGTCTGTGTTTCTTAAATGCACTTTTGTTCAGCTTTTTTCCCGCCAACACTGTTTGAAGCTCTCCAGCTACTGCCTCTAAATGCATGGCATATGGGCAAAGAAACTGGTAAACGGGGGACGCAGGGAGGGCGGCGAGGTATGGGCACAATACTGAGCACCTTTGCATGCCAACAAAACATTTTTAGCTGGCGGGGAGCAAAACTTTGAAGTGCCAGCGAATGCGGAGCTGCTTGGAGCTCAAGTGCATTAGTTTGCAATTTACTTTGCAGTTTATGAACTGCCTCAGGTTGTGGTAATGTGCATTATTTTGGCGCTGCCAGTGTGACCAAGCCATAAATACAGCCATGCATACATTACATACTTGCTCCACCTTATCGATTTTCTAAAATAAAACTATCATATTGTATGTACGCTACGGTATTGTAGCAACTGCTATAACAAGCCCCCAAGCATGGGCAATAAAAAATCGCAATGAGCATTCGATAAAATACTTTTCATGTAAGAAATAATATTTCAAGAATTTTCAAAGTTCTTTTGGTAATTGATATTTTATTTTTGAGACACTGCACTTAAAAGTAATACAAAAGGCATTTTGGTATTACACATTTTCCATTAGGATAAGAAACAGCGAAGATATGTAATAGACAAATTGCTTGAATTTGTAGAGGGGGTGTATAGTATCTCATAAATGCGCTCAGTGTGTACGATGCTTAAAATAATCGGTAACAAAATAATTAAATTACTGTGATTATTGAAACAAAAAGTATAGAATTACGTCCGACTGTAGCCTTGCGTTTTACTGATCCGCCTCGAGTTAAAAAACAAGCTCAAGCCGCAAACCAAAATAAATAATTTGGTATACGTATATAATATTAAATTTCCAAATCTTCTTAAGAGAGCTGTAATTATAAAATATTTCTCCACCAAAAAAAAAAAAAAAACAAAAAATCAATCTGCTAACGATTGTTAGCAATGCTATTATCTAATCGAAATTTTTAATCGCTCTGGGCAGACAACAAAGAAACGTAATTATTATCCATTTCAACACACATAAATTCAATTACGACCAGGTAATATGGGCAGCGTGTGTTGAGATAGATTTATTCGTAAGGTCAATTGGAAATGTCAAGTAAATTGTATTTTGAAGTGTCTATGGACTGCATGCAGTTTGGACAGTTTTCGTTTCTTTTTCGTCTGTGAAACGCTCAACTCGATGCTCATGCATATTTGTGGTAAATATTTGCAAATATTCAAGCTTAAAGCGCAGCTTCTGTTGCTGTGCATAGACATGACTAGAATTCGCTCAAACATGCATAGATTGGTAGATATGTACAGAGTTTAGATATGTAGATATGTTTTTCTATACAGATATATAAATATAGTTGTTGCTTTTGTCAGTTATTGCCATTGTTGCCGGAATTCCTTAAACGTTTTGCATATTTCATAAACCGAAAATGCTCGCTTAGAGCGAAACACACGCACACAAAAACAATTGTCATGGTCGTTGTCAATGTTTCCCTGTAACCCCTCCCCCACCCCTTCCCGATTGTCCAGTCGTCTCCCTGCTACATGCTATCCAATCTTAATCCCTTATCCAGCATGCCAGGCGCCCATGCCAGATACTCCCCATTGCCCCCGTATCCGAGTTGCTTGGCAACTGACAACTCAAAGTTTTCATTTTGTATTTTGCATCACAAAATATTCATAACAATAATTTGGTTTTAATTAAAATTGTGCCCGGCTTTTTGTTATTTATTTATTTGGGTCAACGCAATCGACAATTTCACAGTTTGGCCAAAAGGCAAGCACTTGGCAAAGAGTTGCCTTTTTGTTAACCACACACAACAACAACTGGCATGCATAATTCGCTTTTCAGCAAACAAATATCGCATACGTATCGCAACTACTACACACATACTTATGTATATTTAACTCTTTGTCCTAACTGACTGACCGACTGACTTGCTAAACGGTAGAGCCCAAAAGGCGGCACAATATCATTAATTTGTGAATTTATGTACGCAACTCAGCTTACAGCTGTTTCAAGTTAAATTATCGCATTGATTTCAAAGTTTGCAATATAAACCAGTAAGGAGGGTGCAGATTAGTCGGACGGAAGACCACAATCGGACTTAACTGACAAAAAAAAACCCTGTTCACCCATAGAGGCAAGCAGAAATCAAAACCCTAAAAGATTCAGTAAATTTTCTGTTGCATATCTTTGCGTTTACTTATCAGATCGTCATACAGATCACAGCATCGATGGAGAATAGCATAGGCTACGTTCACGACAAATTCTAATTCTCTGGCATTCAAATTGTTTAAAATGAAGAGTATATATAGTTTGTGGGGTCTCCTACGCCTCCTTCTGGTAAAGCGAAAATTCCCAACTTCATGCTAGATTATTTGGTGATATAACTTAAGACGAAACGGACATTTCTAAGTAATTCCAGCAGAACTGGCGCTTTCAATTTATGCGCAACTAAACAGATTAACATGTGCAGCGAATTTTATGGGAAAATGCAAATGAGTCCGAAACTTTGCATCGAAATTTCGGATAGCATGTTGCCTATGGCGTCCGCCCTCACGCTCACGCCCCCACAGATTAATGCCTTGAACTTTTTGGCGGATGCGGAGGGAGGGAAAAGCGAGCAGATTTGACCCAAAGCCATGGCATTTGGGGTGCGGGCGAGAGAGAGGGAAAGACTGATCGAGCGAATGGCGCTCGAAATTACCAACGCCGCCGAAGCGGAAGTGAAAAATAACACTTTGTGCGCCAAAGTGGCGAATTTAATATTTCCGGTTCACTGCCCACGCCCAAAGCTGGTCACATTGGTCACTTGCCAGTCACAGGGATAACCGTAGTCCATGCAGCAGCTGCAGTTGCAATAGTTGTTAGTGTTGTTGTTGCTGCTGTTGTTGTTGTTGTTGTTGTTGTTGTTGTTGCACCTGTACCCCGTTTCTATGTTTAACCTGCTTTTTTAAGTAATGCCCCAAGCAGTGGCCATTAGATCAATCAGCTTATGTCAAATCATCTAAAAACATTCCTTAAAAAATACAAATTTAAGGACTGGCAATTAATTTTTTTTAAGTTTTTATATTTTATTTTAATTTTTTATGGCTCATTGATACTATTCAAAATAAGCAATATAAATATATAATATGAGTTCTCAACAGAAAAGAAAAAAATGTTTTTCCACTAATATTAGTAATGTGCAAAATAAAAGAAATTATACAATATAATAATAAATGAAATTACTAAAAAAAAAAAATATAAAATTTGGGGCTTACTGTTATTTTTCATAATACCTTTTAATTTATTTATTATATTTTTAAAACAGAATTAGTTCAATAATATATTAAGCATAATTGTTGGAAATACTCTTTGCAATTTAATTATTTTATTCATTTTTATATTGCTTGTATTTCATTTATTTTATGAAAGCTTTTTAAATTTGGCGATTAATTCGGCAACAATTTCAGGCATTTTCCTTAAGTTATGTTTCATGAATTTTTGAATTTATGGACATGTTTCACTATATTTTTGGCTCATGAGAGCAACTTGCCCTTATAGATATGCAACAGAAAACATATATCCTTCGGCTTCAGTTGCCCTCTTGGGTATGCAACAATATTATTAAAATTAGGCAATATTTTACCTGGCTGCTTTCTGGGACATATTTGCTAAAATTGAAGCTACCTTTGGGCACTTGATTCACGGCTGACTTGAATAGAAGAGAATTGTTGCTTCGGTGTGTTGTTGCAGCTCCGTTTGTGCAACTCTGCGGCAATTGCTGCTGCTGCTGCTGTTGCTCTGGTAATTGTTGGTTATCCTTTCCGACGGCGTTGCCACTGCCGCCGGTGGACATGTTTTACATTTTGCGGCCGAGTGCATTGAAATTTTGGCCCAGTGCTGACCCGCTGTTGTTGCTGTTAATGGCCAGGCTCGGGCTTCTGTTGCTGCAATGAAGTTGGCTGGTTGGCCTGGCCTAGTCAAATAGTCGAACCGACAGGGCCTGCAACAGTTGCCCCAGGGCGCTGCAGCCATCGATTATTAACACCAAACACTACACAGGAGTGCCAAGTGGCAAGGACAAAGGCAGAGGCGCCGAGCACTGAATGGCAGAAGTGGCAAGCGTTGAACCGCCTCAGCCTCAGCCTCGACTGTTGTGATTTGCATACATTCTGTGCTAGGGGGCAGAGCACAGAGCGACAGAGAGAGAGGGAGAAAGAGAGAAGCGCTTCGCATTATGAGTCGAGGCGATATTAAGGCTTTAAACTTGGTCATGGCCAATGCATTTTCATCAATTGCAGGCAATTAAAACGCAAAACGCAGCAATTTTCAATAATACGCAGCCGGCGCCTGGCTGGCAACCAATTTATTGCCATGCCCCCAGCAATCGTCTGAATAGCGCCAAAAGCAGGCCAAATTGTTTGCCAGCCTATGCTAATGCTAATTTTCCGCCGTCTGGCCATAAACAACAAAATCACCAACAACAATAATAACGGGAATGTGCGAAGCAGACAAGTCAGCAGCGCCCGACTGCAGAATACCCTGTAAACTATATCTGAAATATAATTTTCAAATACTTCAAGGTTCATTTTAAAAATGTTATAATTTCTCTTACGCTTTTGTCAGATAGCAAACTTCACAATATTATTGCCTCAATATTTTCCGTGTTTGATGATCGTTTTAAATAATGATAGAGAGTATATTTTTTTTTTTTTTTGAAAACTAACATGTACTGTTTAATATTAAATTTGGTATTCGGTGTTATTGATTCGGGGGCATATCATCCAACATTTGATATTAACTTCATCTATTTATGGAAAATTGCTGCTCTAGCTCTTATAGCTTTCGAAATCTCAACGTTCATCCAAACAGAAGGACAGACATACATGACTAGACCGACTCATCTGATCGTTATTATCAAAAATATATCTGCCACGCCTTCTTTTGCCTGTTATGTACATTTCCCCAAAGCTATTAACCCTGTTTTTACCCATTTTGAATGGGTACAGGGTATCATAGCAACAACAACTGCCACGGACAACGCCAACAACGAACAACAACAGACGATACGCGGCCTATCGTGATTTCAATTTGAATGCGCTTCAAAATTGGAAATTAATGCGACAAATGTTGCGCACAGAAGGATACAGTTGCTCTATCTCTGGCTCTTTCTCCTGTTGTTTCTCCCTCTCTTTATCCTGCTCTTGCTCTTGTTGCTCTTGCTGCTTGGCTAATTGAATCGAGTGCAAGGCGGCTGCCAGTTTGACATTTGATTTAAGCGCCATCGACCAAAGGCAGTGACCAAAAAGTTTCCAGCAATACCAGCAACAGCAGCAGCCGCAAAAATAGCAATAGTAACAACGACAACACCAGCTACACAGTCAGAAATCTTCCCAAAATTTCCTTTTTTATAGTGTAGTCCAGGACTGCAATTACATGATAATGGTATTTTATGCAGTTTTTAAAACCTGTTAAAAAGTACAAAATTATCTGTTTATTTCTTTCTCCTTTTTCCGAAAACTACAAAAAAACATAGCAGCTTCATAGATCATAGCTACGAACAATATTTGGCCTATACCTATATCTACTATATAGATTAAATAAGAAACAGCGAAGATATGCCACACCAAAGTGGAGGGTCTCCTACTTTCGCTTACATCCGACTGTTGCCTTCCGGTCAGCAGATCTGTTCCGTCCTTACTTGGATTCGTGTTCAATTTAAGTTCGTCTGCAACTGTAACGCTTTTTCTCGCTGTGCACAATAGGAACGTTGTGCAATGAGAACAACAACAATCACATTAACCGCTATGCTACATGCAGCAGAATAGCTACGCAGACAACAAAAGACATGGCTGTCATAAAATGGCAGCTGCAAAAGACGCTTCAACAGAGTGCAGAGCCGCCATTGCGGCAATGTCTTTTGTCTCTTTCTACCTCTCTCTCTCTCTCTCTCTCTCTCTCTCTCTTTCTCTCTTTGTATCTGTGTGTGCTTGAGGCTGCTTTTCTTTTGGGTTTCTTTAGGTTTTCCTTAGGTTTTCTTTTTGCTTGCGCTGCTGCTGAACTTTACGGTGTCGCGTTGGCTAATGGCGTTGTCACACACAAAACACACACACACACATACACTCATACTCTCACACATGCTGTGCGAAAATGGCAGACGACGCGACCGGAAATGCTTAGCTGGGATTTCTAGACGAGCCAAAAGGCAGGCGCTGACAATGTCATTTGTTTCCGGGTACGTGCACTTTGCACGTGCTTGGTCAGCTTGTTGTTGTTCTTGTTGCTGTTGCGTTTGTTGTTGTTGTTGTTTCGGCTGTTGCTGCAAGTTTTTCGGGCCAAAAATGCCTGTCACCTGCTGGCTGCATTGCAACTTCAATTAAACATAATTTGTTCAGTTTATAAGCGCCAGCCACAAACAGTTGTTGTCTCCCTTCTTGTCTGTCTCCGTCTCTGTTTGTCTGTCCGTTCCCTGTCTGTTTGTCTACCAGCAACTCGAACCTGCAGCTGCTACGGTCACACCCACATTTACACACTCACACATACACACACTCACATATATATATATGCACTTACCTTGTGCTCCTCAGCAACTCTGCTTCGGCACGTTGTCTGCATCTAATTATGCATCTAATTAGTGACTGCATGCTGGCGCATTGCTCGTCAAATTATTTTTGCAGTTTGTGCCAAAACGCACAAAAGACACACACACACACACGCACACACACACACACACGCAGACACACAGACAATGCATACCTGATATTTAATTCAATAATTAACACGCCTGAAGTGGCGGGAAATGTTAAAGTATTGTGCGATTACTTACATCGTTTTGCATGCAAATGTCATCAGCAACTGTGGAATTACCATCAAATTAGAGCACATATTCCACTCACTGAGTCGATTTCACGCATCTTAACTCTTAGGTCAAGCTATTGCAAGGTGCATTGTTTAACATCATGGTGCCAATACTTAGAATTTTCATGAAAATCGGACAAAATTATTACTTCGAGCTTAGCCCAAGTTTCTACTTCACTCCAAGGTTTCTGCCGTTAAATACTATAATTCAATACATTATTTTGTTTTGTAAACCGTTAGCAAAGTTTCAAAATGTCGATGAGGTTTACATACATAAATACTGGAGAGCTCGTAAGTTTGGGTACTTTATTAATAGTAGTCTGCTTATCTGAAATATAAATAAAACTGTTTTTTTAGTAGTATCAAGAATTTCTCAATTTCCCTACAACTCGCGCTTTTCATTTCTGGGACTGTTTTAAGTAACCTTAAATTACGAAAAAATGTTACTCATAAAAAGGTTTTATAATAAGTTTGGGCAAATAATGAGATGATAATGAACAATTTGTGTCAATTGGTGAAAAAAAAAACCCAACAAACACATATGCAAATATCTGATACGACTTCTCTGTTGCATATCTTCGCTGTTTCGTATACGATCGTAATCAAATTCACAGCATTGATGCACAATACTATAAGCTACGTACATGCCGAATGACAAGTGTTTAACCTTCCAACTATGGTTACAGTGGCTTTATAGGGTTAACTGAGTTAAGAGGTATTAAAATATACTTTTTCGCAGTACAGTATCAAACTCCGCAAATGTAAAGTAAGATACAATATTAGGAAATGTTTGAATTTTTATGACTTAAAACGAATTAAATATTCCCAATATTGATGGAAAAGTAACAAATTGAAAATGTACATGGATTTAAAGGCGGTTTTCCCAAGCTCCGCTGCTGCACGGATAGTTTTGTTTAATGTGGTCCAAGATGACACGAGACGATGGTTTTTGGGCATTTTTGGCAACCCTTCCAGTTGGACTGTTCAATGTGCCGTATGGGTGAAAAACAACAGAAAAAAACTTTAAATAGTTGTTTGAAAGTATTTGGAACGGCAAGAGTTGAAGCATCATACCCATTGGTTACCTCGGCACCAGGACATTATCAAAATGCACGTTATTAGGTATTATGTTGCTGTTGTTGTCGCTGTTGTTGTTGTTGCTGTTGTTGTTGTTGTGTTTGCTGCTGTTATTGTTATGGTCGCTTTTGTTGCTGTTGTTGTCGTTAGCAGTGCTGCTTCTATTTGTTTTTATTGTTATGGCCAATGTTATGGTTGTTGTTCGTGCTGCTGCAGTATCAACGGTTTTAAAAGCTTACAAAATATTTGTAATTTTGTCACGTTTTAACTTTGGCGACGTCACTTAAAATTACATTTAAAAAACAAAACAATAACAAACAACAAAGCGTACGGCAAAAATCACTGGCAAAACCCAAAAAGCGAGCATGAGAGCAGAACGCGCCGGAAATAATGTTTGTCTGCCATTTTTATTCTCTTTTCTCTCGCTGGCAAGCAGATGGATAGATGGCTCCTTGTCAGCCAAATCTGAATCTGAGGGTCTGCGTGCCCCTATATGCTCCGGCGTGTTTGTTTGACTTCAAAGTTCTTCACGTGCCACACAGAATATAATGAAAATCCTGCTGGCCACGACTCCCGTAGTGATGGCACGATTAATGCCCAATAATCGGTTAATATGTTTCAAGAAACGGTTTAGTTGTATCGAATGAAGCGTTTCAATAAATCGAAACACGAATCGATTATTCCACGAAATTAATAGATGACAACAGCTATATTGGGACAGTTCGATTAGTGAGTTGAATCAATAATATGGCCGATCAGTCAGTAGGTACAGGATATAAAAATCAATCGATTGTTTCAATCCCTCTTCGCATTCTCTAAATTAGTTATTTGATTCAAAAATCGGTTATTGAAATACGTTGCCATCACTAGCCACGAGTTTAACCATTGACCTTTTATCGAGAAATACAAATAAATGGAAATTCAAATATATCTCACATACATTCGAATTCGACTGTGAGTGCTTATTTATGCTTTGATCGCCCTAGAAAAGTGCTCTGTCTTAAGCAGCTTTCCGCATCTAACCCAACTCGTAATACGCTTTAGTACTTTTTAACGCAATGCCTTTGCACAGATTTGTCATATTGTAGCTGCAATTTAGCCCAACATCGACTAATCCCCCCTTCCTGCCACTGCCAAACGGGCAACAAGCAGCTTATGTTGCATATATTGCATATAGTCGCAGTTTGCACATAAATCAATGTTTGCCGCTATAGAAAGAAAGCGATTCGTAGTCAAAAAACTTAAAAAACCGAATAGCCAAATGTTTTTGTAGCTTGACGACAACTAAATACCCTCCAAATTGTATTATTTTATATATATTTAGGTTCTTCTATGCATCAAGCAGATCAAGTTTGTTTGGATGATAACAAGGACATAATGAAAACAAGATGAAAGTATTATTCAAAGTTCTCGGTCGAATTAAATTCAAACTATACGTATTTATCTGCCAAGTATGTTACATAATGCCCATTCAAACTGGCATGACAGTGTGCGAAAGCGTGTGAACGTAGATAAATGAAAGTACAGTCGAGTGCGGAGTTTGTAGCGGAAAGTACGCGATGAATAGACACCATGGCGTAAGTACATACATCTGCAGACTCCTATTACCGAATATAACAAGCATAAAATCACTGATACTGTCAATGTGGCCGTGGTAAGCGATAAGAAGCAGCAGCCAGCAGCAAGCAGCAAGTGGCGTGTGGCATGTGGCAAGTGGCATGTGGCAAGTGGCAAGTGATAAGTGGTATGCAACTGCCTTGCATTTAAGGCTCACACAGAGACAGTCTCTTGCTTTTCGTTGGCAGCTTATCGTTCTCACTATGCTTCTTACGCTGTTCCGTCTGCGGCCATCATGAATTTTCATTACTTACTTCTGTGCAGCACAAGTTGCGACCGCAATATATAGCCACAAATGTGAGATATGGCCCGCCATAACGCTCTGCTTGGAACTGGGAACTGGGAGCTGCGAGATTCATCAATGAATTTATCAGTTTTTATAGGCAATTTATTATTTATTGATGGCAATGCGTCGTAGTTGAGGCGCGCCAGCGTCTGCATGGAAGGTCTATCCATCTCTCCAGCTAAGTCTGGCATATTTTGAGTGCTGCGCTCACTTTATGGCACTTTTTCAGCCAACATTTTTTGAATGATGCTCCAAAAATACACGAAAAAAGAGCGAAGCATGTGTGCCAGTGTAGGCGAAACAATGAAGAAAACGTGCGAGCAACAATAGAGCCGCTGTACAGTGGGCTTAATCGCAAAAAAAACAGGCATAAGCTCGTATGCAATCGAAACGGATAAAATTCAAATTCCTAGCTCCTTGCTATGCATTCATTGAACTATTGCCATTAACTATTCGATCAAATTAAAATCGACTTGATCTTTTGTATATACAATAAATACATCTAATGATGTTTCTAACAACGTTTTTCCCAATGACTGATGTATAGAAAGTTTAAACACCTTTGCTTAAAAGCTAAAGGTAACAAAAACAAAAAAAAACCATTTTAATAAAATAAATCAATCACATATTTTATTAATTTTTTTATTTATTAGTTCATTTTAAAATGTAATAAATTCAATTTTTTGCGCTCCAGCCCACAGTGCACTGGCGCGAACTTCAATTTTCATCCAATATTGAAGTTATGCGAATTTAATGAAGCTTTCTTTTGCTCTCTTTCTCTGCCCTAAGCTCATGAGCATGGCCAATTATTACAGTAATTGTTAAACGCTTCTTCAGCTTGTGCTTGGCCTTGTCCGTGTACAAATATCACGTATACGCCACTTGGTTTAACGGCCATATCTGTCTGCTTCTGATTTAAGACATAACAATTTGTCTGCTCGGAATTGTGCACATGGCATACTGATGATTTGATGATGATGACGGATGCCATTTTGTGGTGTGGCACATTGGGCATTAATTATTTAAAATGGCGCATTGATTATTAAAAAGCATAAAGTGAGCCAGGAATATGGCATCTGCCTATGTCACTTAATCAGAATTGTCAAATGCGAACAGTATTCAATTCAAACATTCTATATTCATTATAACAAGCCAATCAACAAACCACCATTTATAAATGTATAAAAATTAAGTAATAATGCTTTCACATGCCATTTGCACTGTGGTCATTTGACGAGTTCGGTTTGAACTCTGAATTCAAAATAAAATTTAAATAAAATACATTAGCTATCTCTCTAACCCCATATGTTTAATGACAAACATTAAGTTTGACTTTTAGTTACGAATTTTATTATAGAAAACTATATAACAATTTATATTGTACGACAACCCTTTTATCCCTTGCAATGAGGTGTAAAATGTCACCAAAAGACACACGGAACTTAATAAAAAGCAAATTAAATAAATGCAAAACATTAATATGCAAAATTAAAGCAAACTCACTATAAAGCAAAGACAAATACACAAAAAACCAACGCACAAATAAATACAAATATGCACACACATACACAAACATCGACCCGTCCCATATCCGAAATAAAATAAAGAAAATGAATATGCATTTAAATAAATACAGATTGAAGTAAAAACAGCAATGCAAGGAAGCTGTAGAGCGGGGATTATCGCCGTGTCCATTATGAACTCTCGATATGCATTGAATTCCCAATTCAATTGCTTTTATTATTATTTATTTATTTTTTTGTTTTTGTACTTCAAACATTTTGTCTTCTAATTTGATATTCATTGGTATTCTAGCTCATCAGTTGGTTAAACAATTATTGAAGTATTTATACTTTTGGCCTTTTTGTTGTCATTTTTGTAAGCAAAACTTACACAAATGCGTTTAAATTATGTGAGCTGTAAAATTTAGATATGTAACAAGTGCATGAATTGCGTGTAATAAAACTTAGCCAGGCTATACAGATATATCCAAAGATTTATACAACTGGCTCTTATTCATATCGGAGTGTAGCTTTCATAAATGTCGCATATAATTGTGAGGCCTTCATGCAATAAAAACTAAGAGTGCAACAGACATTGGGGCGCCACAGTTCGGACAGACAACTGACATAATTGCATGCTCACACATCAGGCAGGGCAGGCATTCAGGCAGGCTGTCTGGGTGTCTGACGGACAGACGGACAGGCGGACAGACAGACGGACAGACACGCAGTCAGACGGACAGACGGAGAGACAGAGGGGCCCTTCGTCCGGGGACTCATTAGCATGCACACAGGCGGCCTATTATTTTTAGCGTTGATGTGGGCGTCGTCCGACCGAGCTGCTTGGCAACTGGGCAGGTGGTTGCCAGCCTACACTGCAAAAAAAAGAGTGAAACTTCGAATAAGTTCAAGCCAATTTGCATTAAAACTTCCTAATCAGTTGCAAAACAAACTAGAGTGTTTTACGCTTTTCTTTTCTTTGCTGAAACACAAATTAAACATATATAATATTTGGCTGAATATTAAATCATTATTAAATATTATTCAATATTTTTAAAAAGCTACTTCTATTATTTAAATAACTGCATGTAAAGCAAGTAGAATATGCTTTTATGAGCAATGTTTTGAATGCTTTGGAAATAAAGCTAAGCAAAACCTTTATCGTATAAATGCTTTAAAGAGAACTTTACGGTTTACTTGATAACTTTTCTCTCTGTGCATGTTTGTACACGTTTGTGTGTACGCGTTTTTAAACGTAATGTGCAATTTTTTAAATGTATTTTTGATGACTTTTGCGTTCGATGAGGGGCACGAGGGGCGCCGAAGTCAGCGGGCGTACAGCTGGGACTGAGCCGATGCGAAATGCCATTGCATACTTCAAAGGGCCGCTGGCACTTATTAATAACAATGGCGGACGTGGCATGTGGCGTGTGGCATGTGGCCTGCTGCCACGTTGCAGAATCGCAAAAGTGCCTATAATTAATGACAAAAAGCAATTTAAATGCAAATAAAACACACCAGTTGCCACATACGCCCGACGAACTGCAACTAATTATGCCGCAGTGACACTCCCAATATAATATATTGTCTTCAGCTGCGCTTGAATCTTCAGCCTGTATCCGAACAGTGCTCAACAATTGCGGCTTAATTTGTTTGTCAACACTGCCAAACGAATGCGACAGGTTATGCTTAGCTGCAAAGAGGCAGCCAGAGAGAAAGAGAGAGACGCTCTCAGGAACCAGGAACCAGAAAGCAGGAAGCAGGAGGGAAACTCTGGAGGACGTCGCGACTCGACTACGTGCCGCTGCAGCCAACTGGGAAGTGACTCCATAAACACGTCCAGCCGTCTAACAACGGCGCCAACAACAATCACAACCGGGCGAACGTTATGTGACACACGGGAGAAATTAATGCTGCCAAATGCGCCGGCTGCGCTCATTTTTCCACTCTCTCTCTCTCTCTCTCTCTCTCTCTCTGCGGCACGTTGCCCAAACAGCCACAACAAAGGCAACAAAAACATCCAAAACAACAACAATAATAAAAGCAACAACAGGAGCCAAGAGACAACTGGTTTAGGGCTAGGCACAGCGTGCTAAAAAAAAAAAAAAACAATCAGTCGGACACGCCCGACTGTAGCATACCCTGCAGCCTATTGTGAAATATTTATAAAACATCATACGAAAGGCAGCAATAATGCTGCTTCTTACTTTTGTGCTTGTACCGCCAGGAGACGGGCGCGACAAAGCATACAATTTTGTTTCCTTAATAACTTCTGTGTTTATTAACTGATTTTATTGCCGTTTTTACTATAGTTAAACATATTGGTAGAAAATATATAGTTTTTTCAACATTCTATATATAATATTACGCTTTTTATTCGATTTTTATCGAATAGGACGTAGAGGAGGCGTGACATCTAACCTTTTAAATAACCTTGATCCCGCTAATGGTATACACCTACCGAGATCTAAGCGCTCATCCGGCAGGCAGACAGATAGAGGGACATTTCTATATCGACTCAGCTCGTCGTCCTGATCAAGAATACATATATATTTTGTGGACTGTGCCATTTGAACAAAATTATTAACTCTGTTTTTACCTATTTCACGGATACAGGGTATAAAATCCAGCCGAGATTTACCAACAAAACTTGGCAACTTTAATGTGTTGTGTTTTGTGTTTTGTGTTTTCTATGCCTATGGAACTTTTGCACAAGTCAGCTCTTTCTCTCTCTCTCTCTCTCTCTCTCTCTCTCTCTCTCTCTGTCTCTCTCTCTCTTTCTCTCTCTCTCTCTCGCTCTCGCTCTCTCTCTCTATGGTGCTTCAATTTTTCAAGACAATCTCGAGTGCTATTATCACTGTTTCAACAACGTTATAATCATAATAGCCATATGAAAGCCATGGCAACACTAGCAAGTACAAGCACCACGCTCAATTTCACAGCCAGAGGCGAATTTAGTTTCCACCTTTCATACCATTAATTGCCCAACAATCTTGTTTAGGGGTATAACAAGTTATCTTACATCAAATAGATCGAATGCAATCAAGGTCTTTCTAGGTTTATGTGTAGCCCGATTTGTATTAGTGTATTCAGTTCAAGAAATGCTATGAAAGTTCATCAATTCATTTATTAATTTTTGTGAATTCAGTTTAATAATTTAATATTCAGAAATTCCAAAGCAACCAAGTGGCAACGCCAAAGGTAATATCTGTTGTTTGATTAAATCGACATCTTTTCAGAACATAAAAAATTCATTGTAGCATTAGGAATATACATACATCATAAATCAATAAATAAATAATAGTAGTAAATAATAAAATAGTATGTCAAGTAAATACTCCCGGCTTTTCTTGACCATCTGGCAACTCTGGTGTTTGCGTATTTGAGAGTTCTTCAAATTCATCGCATGAACTTTGTATTTGATAAACATTTATTATGTTCTCAATTATCTACAATTTGTTGCGCTTGATAGACAGTTTGATCCACAGAAATCGAATCCTCATCAAAAAGAGTATTATGAAGTCTGAAATAAGGCCACACTTTTTTGTATAGTTTTCCACATCATTCTTTGTGGCTGTTTGTCATTGTGAGCCAGAGTAAACCTTAAAGTTACCTCGGCAACAAAGAGAGCTTTGTATAGGCATTTGTAAAAACAGCGCCCAAATAAAAGTTTATTATGTTCCACGGCGAACAGTGTGCGTTATATATATATACACATATATTTATGTTCATATATAGTTATATTTATATTATACATATACAGTTATTTTTCTTGTTCCTCTCCTATCGCTTGTTATTCGTTTCTGTGTGCTTCAATATTCAATATTAAAGTGCTCCTGCAGTTAACGTTAAAGTTCTTTTACTCAGTTTTATTTGATTAATTTGTGTTTGGTTAAAATAATAAAACACGCAAAAAATATGGGGTTTTCTTATTTAAATTTATTATTCATGTTTATTTCAATTAAAATAATAAAAAAGGGCAAATCATCGCATAAGCGAATATAATTTGTTTTGTGGTTAACCATTAAGTTTCGATCAACAAACTAATGTAGTAGATAAGCGGAAACGGAAATTGGGTTAGAGCCTATATACCAAAAATGGTGTCTCGAGCGTGATCTAGGTGTTTCTACAGACGTCGCGACGTCTTGATCAAGAATATATATACATATATGCTTTGTTTAAGTAGAGGGTCTAGTTATAATATTTCTATTTTTGAGAAAGCAAAATATCCCTATGGAAACCTATAATTTTTTTAAGAAAAGCAAATATATAACGATCGATATATTAATCCGATTTTTATTTTGTGTTTTGCAGGCGTGCGAGTTGGCGAGAGCGCGGGCAGCAGTTCCATAGCCGCCTCGAATGTGCCATGCCCACCGGAAATGTTTCGCTGCAATAACGGTAAATGCATAACGTCGCACTGGGTGTGCAATTACCAGAAGGACTGTGATGACGGCGAGGATGAGATGCAGTCGTGTCGTAAGTACAGAATAGCTGCATTCGTCTAGCGGTTAAACTAATATGCTCTGCACACCCTACTGCAGCTCCCCCCGAGTGCGAGGCGCCTCAGCTGAATTGCGGCCAATATGTCTTCAATAAGACGTACTGCATTCCGCCGCACTATCGCTGCGACATGATCGAGGACTGCGAGGACAAGTCTGACGAGGCGCAGTGCAGTAAGTAGACCGCATGAATATTTCAACAAATTCCCCTCGCATGCCCTCTCTTCCCCTCTTCCTCATCTGGGGTTCCCCGGTGGTGTCTTAGCACTCGTATCTGTATTTGTACTGGAATCTATGTATCTGCATGCGCTGCGCTCGCTTTCAATGCAAATTTGTTGACTCAACAAATAACCGTAAGCAGCAGCTCTCGCAATATGCACAGAGAGAAAAACTCAAGTTTTTCCCACTTACAAACATAAATTTCTATACTGATATCTCTTTTCGAATAGAGTTACATCGATAACTGGTAAACGATAATTGTTTAAATTAAATATATGATTTAAATACATTTTGTGAGAATATTTTATATTTATAAAAAAAAAACAAGTACAATTCAAATTACTCTATCAATTTTATGCGAACTTTTAATACAAATATATTTAAATTAAAAACTAAGTTGTCTTTATTATTTCCATATCTTTTTAGATTGATGCATTTATATTTAAATACATTAAAACCAATTTTTTGAGTTTTCATTCTTTTAGAAAACAAAACAAGTGCAAATTTCAACATTTTTGATAGTAATTAATCTAGTTATCTTTTTAACCACAAAATATATATTTATTAAAAAAAGGACATCTTTCTCACTGTGTAGCAGCATCAATTTACCCATTCCCTCACTTGTGTTCTCTTTCTCTCCACTCTCTCTCTACTCTCTCCTGCCATTTCTGTGGCCTTTTAAGTTCTCACAACAGTTCAGTTGAGTTGAGTTCAGTTCTATTTGGTTTATGTGTGTGCGCCAACAATTTGCTTAGCAAAATGTTTACATTTTATTATACCAATTTTATTTATGCAAATTTTGCCAAATTTACACACACACCCAAACACACAGACACACACACACACACGTAAAACCGCATTATGTTAGCTCCTGGTTTTTGGCAATCGCAGAATTCCTTCCGTGTTGTCAGAAAAGCCAAAGAGTTAAGGTGCGCCCAGCTTATGCCATTTAGGCCCCCAGTGATAAAGGCCACGTTTGCTCAGAGACAGAAGAGTTATGGCCATAGAGGGAATTAGTAAACAGCAGTTTCTGATAAATACCGATTGTGCCCTTTGAATTTATTATATTGCACTTATTAATCGCATTCAGGTAGAGTTGTTCTTAAGGCTCATTGGTAATATTAATTATGTGCTGTCTATTTAAGCCATTCTCTGCATATGAATGGCTGTTCTGAGCCTTTTTGCTGTCTGACAGGCCAAAAATTAATGTTATTTAGAGCAGCAGCTGAATGAAATACAAATTTCATTTGAATATTGTGCTGGCTTTTCGGGTTTTATGCAAATCGAGCTTAACCACCAATGGCAGTTCTCGTTCAACCTTAATCAATATTCCATGTGTACATAGCACATCAAAATTCAAATACAACACTCAAAATTCTTATCTCGAATGCGAAGAGTTTGTTATCCAATTTACCGTTTGCATCCTTTCCATGTGGCCAGTTCGAGTTCGATCGGAACAAGTATGATTGCATGGGAGAATGGGCCAATAAGAGTTGGACCAATAAGAGTTGAGATGATAAGAGTTGGGCCAGCGAGAGTTTGGCCAGCAAGAGTTATGCAGCGAGAGTTGGGCAAGCAAGAGTTAAGCAGCGAGAGTTGGGCCAGTGAGAGTTCGGCCAAAGGGAGGTTTCGTTCACATCCCACTCCGTAGCAGTTAATTCGACGACAAAAACACTCGCCATTGCCACCCTCCGGATCGCAGGTAAACTCATCAACGTTGTTGCCACAATTGTTCAGACCATGGCCAGCAAATGGTTATGAAATTATAATAAATAAACAATATTTTTTATAATAAGCGCCATTGCCACTTTTTGCACCCACCACACGTCTTAACCACACGATTGCACACACTGCACTGTGATAAGCATCACTGCAGTAGCAGTGTTTATAGTGATTGCAGGCTGCGCTGTCGTTATGTCGGCTACGTCCGACTGTAGCCTTTCGCCAGACTGATCTGACCTTACTGGCTTAAGCAGTTGCATTTCAATTTTATTGCATTTTTTAAGGTCAATACTCGAGCTAGATTTAAACAAGTAGGATGGCGCTGAACATGTTCGATTGCAACTTGTTGCTTCTTGGTAAAGAATTGGAAATGGAAATATCAAGCTAGTTTTCCTAAAATAATTGGCTGCAATAATCTGTTGAAATTCAAATCGCAAATGTTTTGGCATGCACTGGAATTTGAGGAGGTTTAGCGCATTTGCAAACTTGACTGCAACTGCAGCTTTGGCTGAAGAAAAAGTCTTTTTTTTCTTTCTCTTTTGTAACTTGGCTTTGATTAAAAACCCTGGGCGCACAAAGTAAAAGGAGGGCATGGCTGGAATTGAATACATCTTGCGCAGCTCGGATCTGAAGTGGCAGCATATATTGCTTGTTATTTAAGATTTATGCATTTAAATATCTTTGAGCGACCAATTCCTAAGTACCGACTTCCTTGCTTCTGCCATAACAACTTTGCTTAAGCTTTGACTGACGCTAGACAAACGTGCACAACTTTGTCCTCCGAGTGCTGCAAGTCCTCAAACACTCCTGCCTCCCCCACCTCCCCTGCCCCGCCCCTATCGTCTGGCTGCCAGACAACGTTGTTGCTCTTGTTGTTGTTGTTGTTGGTGTTTTGACTGCTGCAAGATGGCCAATTTGTTGGAAAGCAGTTGTTAGTCGGAGTCTATGGCTGAGACCACGTCCCACTTGTTGGCTGGCAAGATCAAGTTTAAATTTAATTTTAATTTAATAAGACGCAAGGCAGGCTCTTGCCGGGCTCCCTTGCTTTCCTACACTGTTCAAAATATTAGGTAACATTTTTTATTTGAATAAATATATATAAATTGGTATTATAATGCGTTGAAATTTTTAACATTATTATGTTATAAGTTATTCTTAATTCTTATTCCAAATTCTTATTATTGCTGCTTAACACTTGCTGGCCCAACTCTCGCTGGCCTAACTCTCGCTGGCCGAAGTCTCGCTGGCTCATAATAGATCTTTAATGTTTTATCTCTAAATTCAAGTTTTGGATTCAAGGTGTTTTTTGTTTTCAGTGTATACGTCAGTCTCTTTCACTCGGTTTGTCTGTCTGATGCGATGCTCTTACAATAATTTATCGCGCTTAAATGGCGACAAAATGTTCGCTCTTATTGCGTTCTTAACAAATTTATTTTGCGTACGTGTCAACGCAGCATCTCGTAACATACTTCCTCCCTTTTGGATGGGTCTCCACACCCCGTTCCCGTCACACGCTCTCCGTCTCTGTCTCCGTCTCCGTCTCTGTTTCTATCCCTTTCTCTGTCTCTGTCTCTGTCAGCTGTGTCGTCTTCTCTGCTTACCTTGTGTGTCGCCTGCGTTTGTTTGTTTAATTTATGGCATATAAATATTAGAGTGAGCTTATATCAACTATTTAATTACTTCAGGTGTGCGTTAAGATGTTACGTTTTCGCTGTCGCCCTCACCCTCACCCTCATCCTCATCCTTGTCCTCATCCTCCCACCCCCGTCCCAGGCTTTCTTCCCATTTCTCTTATTTTACCCTTGCTTCCTCTTTATTTTGCATGCCTAAGCCTCCGGCAGCTAATAGTTTTACAACAACACGGCAAAATAAAAAGCCACCGTAACCGCCATAAGCCAAAGTCAAAGTACGGCACAATCTAAGCAAATGGAAAGAAGAAGAAAAATGGAGAGAGAGTGGGAATATTGGGAGTGTGAGGCGCAGTTCAGACTTGCCATAAAACAGCAGCAATGAGTGTTTAATTAAAGGTCCTTATACGCAAGAACCCAGCGCCAGTTTTATAGGGTAGCTTAAAGAGAGCCAGTTCAGACAGCGCTGATCAGTCGGACGCGCCCGACGGTACAATACCCTGCACCCTATATTTAAAATATAATTCACAAATATTTATAAATTATCATACGAAGCGCAGCAACAATGCTTCTTCTTACTTTTTGGGCAAAAAGGACAAAGCCTGCAATATTGTTTTCCTAATAACTTTTGTGCTTATTGACCGATTTCAATTCGATTTCGAGGACAGTTGTATGTAATAGCAGAGAGTGTACATTCTGAATAACAATCTGTTTTTATCGATTAGGGCGTAACGGGGGCATTACGTCAAACCTAAACTTGAGCTGTATATAATACATAACTATCTACATTCCTAAAAGTATTATTATAGTTTTCGAGATCTTAGAGTGACACTCGAATACATACAATAATATAAGACTAAGAATACATAACTTTATGGGATCTGCCACGCCTCCTTCTCCATTTATATATATTTCCATAAAGTTAACAAGACTGTTTTTACCCATTCAATGGGAACATCGTGTACAAATAAGAGGAAAAGAGCACAAATGATGTAAAAAGAGTTAGCAGGCGTTGGAGTTGTTTGCTTGTCGATGTGGAAGCTACAATGAAGTACTTACCCAAGATGAAAGTTCTATTGCTCTTTTCCTTTCCCTTTTCAGTCTAATGAAGCTGCGTCAATAAAGCAAAGCAACCCATCAGTCTAACTTCTTTGTTATAGAGCACGGAGCTAATAAGGCAACTCTGACTGCATAAAAAAGTTTCAGACGCGTAAATATGGCCTAAGTATGATCAAGCCAAAAATACAGCACAAAATTCACATATTTCTACGTATTGGCAGACGGACATAACTGCTCAAGTATATACTTCCGAACTTTATGGGGATCTGTTAGACTACGCCCGACTTGCACAAACCCAACGAACCATTTGCACTTCTCCGAAGTGAAATAGTGATCAACTGTACCCTTTACTGTCCCTCTACCATTAGCCATTAGCCATTACCCATTAGCTGAACGCTGAGCACACTTTTGGCCATCCTTTTCTATGCCCTGTACCGGGCAGTACAACACTATCGCTAAGCATGCCGGCAGGTTCTGTCCAGAATCGTGTGCTCAAACTGTCGTAAACTGTCGTTGAACCCAGCAGAAGTTACCAACGAGTGACGTTTATTTGACTGCAGCTGTCAGGTCAGTTAGACGTGCAGAAAAGCTGAAGAGCAATTCGGTGCTTGCTTAGCCAGATGGGGGCTACACGGAGAAAAGCCGACAGAATTTCACATATTAAATCAATCATAAAAATTTGGACAGGGCAGATCAGTCGGACGGGACAGATCAGTCGGACGGGCCCGACTGTAGAATACCCTGTGCCTTTTATTTTATATACAATTTTATAAAACTGTCACTCTAAGCGTATCAACAGTATTTCTTCTTCTTCCCTGCGCTGCGCTGCTGCTGCTGCGCTGCTGGGCTGCGCTGCCAATTGCGTAGCTTATTAACCGATTTTAATGCGCTTTTCAGCATAGTTAAATATAATAGCATAGAGTATATGTACCAAATATCAACATTCTATGTTTAATATTACGCTTGTTTTCGAACTTTTAAATTCAACTATTGTGATGCTTATATCTCCTGTGTTTCTTAACCGATTTCAATGCGCTTTTCGGGATAGTTAAATATAATACAAGAGAGCTTATGTTCCAAATAACAACATTCTATGTTTAATATTACGCTTGTTATTCAACTTTTTATGTTAAAAAACACGAGGTTGTTTGGGTTTTATTGATTTTTGGGCGTAAAGGGGGCGTGGCATCCAATTTTCAAAACAAACTTGAACTGCGTAAGATAACTACCTATCTATAGCAACCAAAACGGCATTTCTAGCTTTTGTGGTTGCTGAGATCGACGCGTTCATCCAAACAGACGGACAGACGGACAGACGGACAGACAGACAGACAGACAGACAGACAGACAGACAGACAGACGGACATCGCCAAATCGACTCAGCTTGTCTCCCTGATCAAGAATATATATACTTTGTGGGGTCTGCCACGCCTCCTTCTGCCTGTTACATACATTCTGACAAAGTTATTAACCCTGTTTTTCCCATTTTTCAAATGGGCACAGGGTATAAAAACTCTTGCAAAGTTCTACTACGCTCTTTACTAGATATTTCTAGATTTGAGTCAAAAACCTGTAACAAAAATACTATAATTAAACATTGCAAACAACGATTCTTTTGATAACCATCAAGCGATAAAAGAGATAGGTTTAACAAATAATAGGATGGTTAGGAGAAAAATTTACATTACGAGATTGAGTTCATTTCTAAAATAAAAAGTATAGAAAAGATAAGAATTATTTTACACCAGAATTTATTTATCAACAAATGAGGATGAATTTCAAGTAAAGTTAAATTTAAATATACAAACTGAATAGCATGAAGATTACTTGAAACTCTTTTGTGGCTTAAACCAAGTTTAAACCTTTCGAATATTTTTCGCTGAGTGTAGAATGGAATGGGGATGGGGATTGGAATTGGAGTTGGAGTTGGAGCTTGTCGCGCGTAATTACACAAAACCAAGCCAAGACAGCGCTGCAAAAACACGCATAAAAGTCTCCGGGTTGGCAAGTTTCTGAAAGTCCGTTGCTTGGACTAGGACTCGGAGTCGGACTGTGAATGGTTGCAATAAAGCTTAATGCAGAGTTGCCAGACCCTGCCCTTTTTGCTGCGACAATTAGAAAGTGTTGCTCGGCACGGGGTCAGGTTGTACTTAGCAGGGAAAATAGTTAAAGCAAAGGCACTGCGCAATTTGCAGTTACACCAGTTGTTTGCCAGGCTACCAACTGTCCATGCCTCCTACAAGTCCCCAGCTCGGCGCCTCCTTGTGTGTGTTTATAAAGTGGCAACAAGGCTCCCTCCCCCGCTCCCCCCCTCTTGCCCTCGCCATCGCCCGCCAGTTAAAGTTTGTGTCAAAACTTTGTGCGAACTGCAAAATGTGAAAAATGAAGCAGCAGCAGCCAAGAGCCAACATTCAGCATTCAGCATTCAACATTTTTATGACCTTGCGCCGAAGTTGGTGTCGCTTGGGCATTCATGGGACACCCCTGCCACCCCCTCGTTTGTCATTATGATTTGTTTTTAATGTAATGCAACAGCATTGCCAGCGAATTTGCAACAAATTGCGCGCGTAAATCTTGTCAATGCAACTCCAACTCCGCCCCTGCCCCGCCAACTCAGCAGAGTTACAATCTCCAGGTCAAAACCCAAACACAAACCCAAACTCGTTCCCAATTCCATCCAACGGTCAGAGCCAGAAATGTAATAAAAATATCGATCAAATGGACATCGATGAGGGCTGTAACTCGATGTGCCAATGTTTTCCGATACATTTTAAGAATTCGGTATACCGTCGATAGATCGAAGGATTAAAAAATCTAAAACAAACTTGACCTGCTTACAACTTAGCAAAATCTATGTACATACCTAAAATTGAGGTTTATTTTTTAAAATTACCTAAAACTTATTAGTAAATTTCTGAATAGTTAATTTTGTTTTACAGATCGATATTTTTAAATAAATTTAATACCGTAAGCAATTCGTTTAAACAATGACCAGCAAATGCTATATTAAAATTCTGTATAAATCTATTTACACATCATAGATTTATATATACTATGATATATTTATATAGAGTATATATCTATATTGTAACTATCTATTTATATTTACACATTAAAGATATCGATACATCCATACAGCCTATGCATCAGCTATGAAATTTCATTGATAGTTCAGCTTGACGGTTCCATTGATTTATTCTACAAACTGAACGAACGAACTTGAAACCTGATTATAAATTTAATGTGTAGGTCAATTCGACGATCGACAGCTATAAAATGAAAGTTCCCAATTAGAAAAGCAAAACATATCGATTTATATCGATACTATATAACTAAGCAAACAAGTTCTCTCTTGCATCAAATTTCAGTGATTAACGACTCTATTTTAGTAAATATATCGGCACTGGTTGTATTGTACTATGTATTTATTCAGAGAATTGGCAATATTGACAGCAATACTTTATTTAACCGATTGAAAATATTTAAATTGCATTGATGTACATTTGATATTTAATATGATAAATTCAATCGGAGTTTATAGTCCTTGTTTTGTTTAGGCATGTATTCAAGCTTTGGTATTTCTTTGTAAAGTAACTTGAAAGTGTAAACCCCACAACTTGTTACTGTAATATCTTTGAGCTGCTGATAATGATTAGCAGATTGAATGTGTTCATCTATGAACAACTTTTAATGTAGGCACATTCCGCTTGAACTGCGAGATTTGTTGAAGCCCCCCTTAAATCAAATGCTGGCTTCGACCTTGGCTGGGAAATAGTGCCAGAAGTTCAGACATTTTCTAGAGCAGCGGAGGAGCTGGAGGGGCTGGAGGAGCTGGCAATGGCTACCTGCACACATTTTATTGTTGTGCTAGAAAAGTTTGTGCTGCCTGGGAATATTTATACAACTTGGCTTGTTTAACTTGCACTAATTAAGTTTGCTCTGGTACACTTGGCTGGCCCGGTGCGCCGTTAATGTGAAACAGCGGCTACAACAACATTATATAACAATAGCAACAACAACTGTTGGTGGCGGGGAGGGGGTGAAACGAACCAGGGCGGGGACGCCGGGCAGGCAATAAAAACCCTTTGGAAACTTTATTGTGCCTACGCTCAAAGTAACTTGAAAGTGGCATAGATCATAATCCCACTCTGTCTCTTGTGCTTGCTATTTTATTGTTTTAATTCCCTTTCTCCTCCCGCTTTTTTCTACTGAGGGTCCAGCATCTTGGTGCAGTTTAAAGCTAGCTTTACACTCAGAAAAACAGGAGTAGTTTAGCAGTATTTTAAACATTTCGTTCTTGCATTGTATAAGCAAGATTTGTTTTCAAATTCTTAAAATTGGTGAGCAACGAAGCTTAAATTAATTTGTTTAGTTTAGTAAACATAGGCCTTTAGGCTAATTTAAATATTTAATTTGAAATATTCTTGGGGCTTAAAATGAAAATACTGAACACAAAACATAAAAACTGCTAAAGATGAAGAATTCCACATTTTAGAATTTTTTCATCTGGCGATCATTTGGGTTTGCTGCTTGATTTCGTTTGAAGCAAATTTGACTGGAATTAAATGCGCTCTGTTAGTATTTTTTTTTTTTGAGTGTATAAACGGCATTTGATGCCACAATTTTCACTGAGCAATGGCCACCTCTTTCTTGTCGCCAGCTTGATGGACTATGGTCATTTCAGCAAGCAAGGAGAAAACGCTGGAACGAACAGGAAACGAGAGGCAAAATGTTGCAGCCAACTACTCGATAATTTATAGCACTTTGCTTGCCAACTCGCACACGCCCTCCCACCCACACACGCACAATCTATGCTACAAAACTGGACAGACAGACAAAGCAAGAAAGAGGCACGAAGAGAGAGAGAGAGAGACGGACAATCACACCCGGACATTTCTAGATCTCCATGCATTATGTATACGCCATGCGTGCTCCACAGCGTTTATCTCGTCCCAACTTGTACTCAGTTTTATGCATGTGTTGTATGTGTGTGCATTTGTATACACACAGAAAAAAACACAGTAATTTTCATGGTCTCCTTCTGTCTGTTTTCTGCCTGTGTTACAGAATTCATAGGCACAAAAAATAACATAATAATTGCGATCCCCGTTCGTGATTACGAGCAAAATTATTTTTGCCATGTGATTTTTCTGAGTGTACATATGTCTTTGGGGTAGGTGATACATGCTGCTGACAGGGGTCGCTCCAGCAGCATCGTGTTACAAAGTAGACTCTGCTGCTCTGCCTCCAGGCATCAAAATTTAATGCCTTTTGGCAATAGTTAGGCGCATGTACTTTGCAGACATTTTTAAGTTGGTCAGCGGTGAGTCGGATCTGCTGCCTCATGTTGCTCACAATGGCATTGAAACACAATCAAACTCAAACACTCACACGCCAAGCTGAGCAATGTTCCAGCCAGTGCACAGCGAGAAATAACCAAGAACTTTTCACTTGTAACCATTCGAACAAAACAAAATAAATTAAACTTTTTCAAGAATTTTCATCCAGCATGTGGATTGTAAACTGATCAGCTGAACAGACATTTTTAATTAAAATAAAAATAAAAAATAATTCAAAATTACTTTTTTCGTATCTATAAAATTAAAAAAAAAGTAAATAGTTTAGTTTCAAAATTTTGTATAAATTTTAAACTCAGCATTTTTTAATAAAATTGACAGTTATTGAATTGGTTTTTTCTTGTTTTTATAATTGTTTAAAGATCACAAATTCCTGAATTTAATGCGCTTTTCTCTCAGTGCGCACGCAAACCTCAGTGTCTTATGCATGTTTCCTTTGTGTCAGGCCTAAAGACATAAAGGTCCTGCCTCAGGTATTATCGCCTGCTGTGTGGTCAGTTTCCAGCTTCACTGAATTATCGCTCGATTGTCGTACGAAAGGCCATCGATGCCTCAATTGCCAGGGACGCTCTTAAAAGTTGCCAGCTGAGAAAGTGACAAGTGACAACCGAGAACCGAGAACCGACAACGGACAACCGACTAACAATTGGCATTTGACAACTGCCGTGTTGACATAATGTAAATTTGATTAACTTGTCTTTAGAATCTGGGCTATGGTTAAGCACCTTGCTATCCATAGGCTGCCATCCGTTCCACAACATAACAAGAACAATCAGCATTAAGATCTGACCTGCGGACAAGTCTCGATGTGTATCGATGTTCGTGTGTTTCTCTATAATTAAGTGCAGAGGTTTAGTGATCCCAGAATGTGGGGGTGTAGGGTGTAAGGACATACGCCCAATCACCTAAGCCAGCCAACTACCTAAAACAACTCCGGAAACCCCCCTTCGGGGTCAGCACTACCCAAACACTCGGCGCACAGACAGTTAATTTATGTGACAGCTTTGTGGGAGCTGAGACAAACTCTGAACGGAAATAGAAACAGGCATCCAGCGAAAAATGAAAAACTAGCCATGAGTATTGCAGTCGAGTGTACCTAGTCCAAATATACTACCCTAAACTCAATAAACGCTGAATGGAATATTAACAGTTGCATAACTTAAACAAATATTTAGATGCTTTGTTCCACAAACTAAAGAGTGTTCCGAATATAATATCACATATCTCAATCCATTTTAAATGTTAAACATACAAGTCTATAATTTCTGTTAAATGTACGATTTTATAGAAAACGTGCCCCCTGCGGTATGCAACAAAAATGCCTTTAGCTCTTTCTCCAAAATGTATTTAATTTGGGTTTCTGGATAGACAATAAATAATATATATATTTAATTGGTAATTGTAAAGCGTCGTATAATTTCTACAAAAAAGGGTGAAGTTCATTCAGTCCAATTGTATAGCTATTAATAATTTTAAAAACGATTTGCAAATCAATTTAAATACTCAAAACCGAAATTTATAAATATTTTTATTAACGCGGCCTTTGGATTTGAACTCGTTATAGAATCAACATTTATCTTGGAACTTAAGTTCATTTTACAGCTTGAAATACAACTTTAAGGCAATAATAATAAATTGTAATTAATTTTATCACTTCTTTTGCAAACAAACTGAAATATATTCTCTTTTATCTAGTGGCTTTGTATGCAGGGTATTGAAGCAAAAGGGATGCCAGGGCATGAGAGGAGGGGTGGAAAAACAGGAAAAGTTCTCGCTTAAAACTGAGCTACAATTTGATTTGATTTGGTTTACAAATTGCAAAGAATTTTTCCTTCTTGCTACACTTTTTGTTGTTCTTCCGTAGAGTAATTAAATTGAAAGTCCGCTTTTGTTTAACCCCCTCTATGCACCGTTTTTCATTTCATTTCACTCGTACTTCACTACACTTCACTTCACGCTGCCCCACTTGCCCCACCTGCCCCTCACTTCACCCCGACACCCCTTAACTTCATTTGATTGCATTTCATTTTGTGTCTTGTCGCTTCGTCTCGCACTCAGCTTATCGCAAATGCCAGCATACGGATGTCTTTTGCAACGCCCCCGCCGGCATCCCGCCCGCCGAGGGCAGCCGTCTGACCGGCCCCTGCGTGCCCAAAGAAAAGCGCTGCGATGGCTACCTGGACTGCCGCACCGGACGCGACGAAGATGGCTGCAATGGCGTCGCCTGCCGCCTGGATCAATTCCGCTGTGCCAACGGGCACAAATGCATCGACGCGGCGCTGAAGTGTAACCATCGCAATGACTGCGGAGACAACTCCGATGAGCAGGGATGCAGTGAGTATAATGAGAAGGCAAATCGCCTCGCATACACTAATGAAAATACGATGGGTATCTAAGTGAATTAACATACTCCATCGTTTTCAAGTATTTCCATCATTGATTACGCTTAAGGCGACATTATTTCTAATATTCCGCGTTGATTTAAATATCAGCATCTAGTTGAAGTCTATTTAAACGGACGTTACGGACAATCAAATAAATATCAGTTACTAAATAATGTTATATTATCGATATAAACGCAACCCTACACAGCCTACAGTGTTGTACACTGCACAACCTAAATACAGAAAAAACTAATTATTTTGAAATAAGGTCCGCAATTACACGATTTTTCTCATGCAGTTGTTTCCGGTTCAGTTTTAAACATCTTGCTGTCGATTAAATTTTTTCAAGCTGTTTTTTCATTTGTTATCGATAAACCTATGTATTATATTTTTTATTATCGACTGCTCCATTACCAAGCAAGATTTGTTTAGCTATTTTCATTTGTGTAAAATATAATAATATTGATTAGTTTAGTAACCTGATAACTGCGACAAGCGCGATATATGCTTATCGATAGCTTATCGATTACATGCATTCCTGTGCTTACGCGCGTTCAACCCAGTGTTTACAAACAATAGGAATAAGGCAAAGCGAAATAAGAGAGTAAAGTTTAACCAAGTTTTACAAAGTATTTCAGTATAAGAATATATAAGAATTTTGTGGTGAACGAACAGTTCAGTTAACGCTTCAATGGAACACAGTTTAGTTATATAGTTGCGTTTGTATTGCTAATTGTTTTTTGCCAGTGTAACTGAGTTGTTCCTTCTAATGCTCTGTCTCATCTTGTTTCTGTTTCTGTTTCCTTCACCAGACTTTCCCCCTTGCCACCATGCGCAGTTCCGCTGCACGAACGCGCTGTGCATACCCTACAACTTCCACTGCGATGGCTACCATGACTGCGCAGACGAGAGCGACGAGGCCAACTGCACGGCCATCGCCTGTCCCGATAACAAGTTCCTCTGCCCGCGTGGCGGCGTCAACGGTGCGCCCAAGTGCATACTCAAGTCACAGCTCTGCGATGGCAGGCGTGACTGCGAGGACGGCAGCGACGAGGAGACCGCCTGCTGTAAGTACTTGAATCAAGAATTTCGAGAATAAGCCAAAATAATCTTCATCCAAATACAAATATATTCGATTCAATGAGCTTTTAAAATTACAATAAGATACGATTCGCACTTAATGATCTGAATTGATCTGAATGAACGATTCTATACCGATTTGTAGACCAAGATTCATCCGATTTACATCATTCTTTATCTTTCTGAGTGTAACATCGAATAAATATTCCCTTCTGCCCACTTCCAGCTATTGCCTCCTGTCCTGCGCTGAGCTGTGAATTCAAATGCGGCCCATCTCTAACCGGCGGCATCTGCTATTGCCGTACCGGACAGAGTCTGGCGGCGGACAATCGCACCTGCGTCGATCTCGATGAGTGCGCCGAGTGGGGACACTGCGATCAGCTGTGTAGCAACAGTCCGGGCAGCTACAGCTGCCACTGCGCCCAGGGCTATACGCTGATCAACGACTCCAAGTGCATTGCACCGGATGCCAACAATCTGCAGCTGATATTCGCCCACGATCGGGCCATTATGCGCATGCTGGCCCACGATAGCGAACCCAAGGTGCTGGCGAATGCCACGGCAGCGGCTGGTGTGGCCTTTCACTATGGACGGAACACGCTCTACTGGTCGGACATCAAGACGCGCAAGGTGCAGTCGCTGCCATTGGATGTGCTCAATTCCGCTGTGGCTCCGCTGGATCAGACTCTGCCCGGCACCTGGGCTCCCGTGGCTCTGGCCGTCGACTGGGTGGGCGATAAGATCTACGTGGCCGATCTGGTTGGACAGAAGATCGATGTTTTTGAACTGAGCGGACACTGGCATGCCGTTGTCTTGGGCTCGAATCTGACCAGCCCGGCGGATTTGGCGCTTGATCCCACGGCGGGTCTGATGTTTGTGGCCGATGGCGGACAGGTTCTACGCGCCCATATGGATGGCACGCATGCCCGTTCGATTGTCTCGGAGGCAGCGTATAAGGCAAGCGGCGTCACCGTCGACATCATTGCCAAGCGCGTCTTCTGGTGCGATTCGCTGCTGGACTACATCGAGTCTGTGGACTATGAGGGTGGACAGAGGGTGATGGTGCTGAGGGGACAGCAGGTGCCGAGTCCATCGCGACTGGCGCTGTTCGAGAATCGCATCTACTGGACGGACGCCACCAAACAGGGCATCATGTCTGTGGACAAATTTGAGGGACCCAGCTCTATACAGGTGACCTACAAGGCCAAGGATATTCGTGAGCCTAAGGGCATCATTGCAGTGCATGCGCTGAGCCAACCGCAGGTGTCCAATCCGTGTGGCAGCAACAACGGTGGTTGTAACCATATGTGCATTGTGACGGCTGTGAAGGGTGCTCCCACTGGGCTGGGCTTCCGCTGTGCCTGCCACACTGGATACCAGCTGCAGACGGATCTCAAGAACTGCAAGCTGGTGAGAGAATTTCTCATGTACTCGCAGCAGCGTTTTATCAAGGGCAAGGTGCTGGAACCGGTTATCGAGGGTTTCAGCGATGCCATACTGCCGGTGGTGTCTCGACGTGCGCGTTTCGTTGGATTGGACTTCGATGCACGGGATGAGTTTATTTACTATTCGGACGTGCTGCAGGATGTGATCTATCGAGTGCATCGAAATGGCACGGGTCGTGAGATTGTGCTGGCCTCGCAGAACGAAGGTGTCGAGGGTTTGGCGGTCGACTGGGCCTCCAAGAATCTCTACTATATTGACTCTCGCAAGGGCACTCTTAATGTACTCTCCACACGCAATGTGACCCATCGCCGGACACTTTTGAAGAATCTGAAGCGTCCACGTGCTATTGTCGTACATCCGAATCGCGGTTATATATTCTTCTCGGAGTGGGATCGTCCGGCCAACATAACACGTGCTAATACCGATGGCAGCGGACTGTTGGTCTTCCGCAATGTTACACTTGGCTGGCCCAACGGACTCTCGATTGACTTCAAGGAGGATCGCGTCTACTGGTGCGATGCCTTGCTGGACCACGTTCAACATGCCAATCTGGATGGCACGGACATTAAGACGGTCAACTCACGCCTGGTGCGTCATCCCTTCTCCATTGTCATACATAACGATTGGATGTACATCACCGACTGGAGACTAGATGCCATCATTCGCTTGCACAAGCTCACTGGTGAGCAAGAAGAGATGATGGTCCGCGAGCCGCAAACGAACCGACTCTACGGCGTCAAGGTCTACAGCCGGGATGTCCAACGCATTGCCGAAACCCAACCGTGTCACCTCAACAACGGCGGCTGCCAGAAGATCTGCTTTGCCATACCAATCTCACAGAATGCCAGCGACCCCACTGCATCAACTAGCAGTCGCTTGCAATCCAGATGTTCCTGTCCATATGGCGAACGATTGGCCGAGGATCAAGTTAGCTGTGTGCCCGATCCTAGCGCCGAACCTCCTGTCCAGCCTTGCCCCAACTCCTGGGACTTCACCTGCAACAATCAGCGCTGCATACCCAAGTCCTGGGTCTGTGACGGTGACGATGACTGTTTGGACAATAGTGATGAGGAGCAGAACTGCACAAGTAAGTTGCAATTTTAGACCCTTTACTTTACAAAAGTAAAAAGGGTATATTAACTTAGTGCAAAGAGGAAATGTGTGTAACACACAGAAGGAGGCGTAACAGACCCCACATAGTTAATATACTCTTGTCCAAGACGACAAGACAAGTCGATATAGCCATGTCCGTTCGTCTGTCTGTCCACCTACCCTATAGTTTTTGAACACTTTTAACACGAAAGCAGCCGCAATATGTAAGCTACAGACTTGTAATTTTGCCATTTTCCACCATTGCTGTAAATTTCATTGGCATTCCTATAGCATTCCATAAGACTGATCTGTCCCGTCCATATTTTGAGAAATATTTTTAACTATTTTTATAGTCATAGATACTTCCGTTTTTCCTTCCGCGTAAGCCAACAAATTAACATTTTCGTGTTTCCCTTTCATCCACAGAACCCACCTGCGGATCAAACGAGTTCCAATGCAAGTCAGGTCGTTGCATTCCATTGAACTTCCGTTGCGACCAGGAGAACGACTGTGGCGATAATTCCGACGAGCTGGACTGCGGCAATGTCACCTGCGCCACATCGCAGTTCGCCTGTGCGAACGGACGTTGTATACCCAGCATGTGGAAATGCGACAGTGAAAACGATTGTGGCGATAGCAGCGATGAGGGCGATTTCTGTGCTGAGAAAACTTGCGCCTACTTCCAGTTTACGTGTCCGAGAACCGGGCATTGTATTCCGCAGAGCTGGGTGTGCGATGGCGATGATGATTGTTTCGATAAGCAGGATGAGAAAGACTGTCCGCCTATTAGTTGCCTGGCCAATCAGTTTAAGTGCGCCGATCTGAGGCAGTGCGTGGAAGAATCGTACAAGTGTGATGGTATACCCGATTGTAATGACGGCAGTGATGAGCTGGGTTGTCCGTCTATGGGACCGAATCAATGTAATTTGGAGAAGCATTTCCGCTGCAAGTCAACCGGTTTTTGCATACCGATTGCCTGGCATTGTGATGGCTCCAATGACTGTTCGGATCACTCGGATGAGGAGGACTGTGGCCAAATAACCTGCGCACAGAACTTCTTTAAGTGCAACAACTCGAACTGTGTGTTCAAGGCCTACATTTGCGACGGCAAGGACGATTGCGGCGATAATTCGGATGAAGGTACCGAGCATGCATGCGTACCTCCTCCTTTCAAGTGCCCTCATGGCCAGTGGCAATGTCCTGGCGTAACGGAACGCTGTGTGAACATAACATCCGTGTGTGACGATACACCCGACTGCCCCAATGGCGCCGATGAGGGCGAAGGCTGTGATCTAGCTGAATGCGAGCATCAGACGGGACAATGCTCCAGTTTCTGTCAGAAGACACCGAACGGCGCACTTTGCGTGTGTCCACCAGGTTCCGAAATTGGCGAAGATGGTTTTACCTGTGTCGATACCAATGAATGCGAACCTCCCGGTCTATGCTCGCAACAGTGTACCAACACCAAGGGTTCCTATTTCTGTTCTTGTACCGCGGGTTATGTGCTCGGACCCAACAAACATACGTGCAAGGCGGTCAATCATACAGCCGCCTTTTTGATCATTTCCAATCGTCATTCCATATTGGTAGCCGATCTGAAAGAGCAGGGTCTGGAACGTGTACCGATCATTGTGGAGAACGTGGTGGCTACCGCGTCCAACATGCATACGGGTACCATATTCTGGAGCGACATGAAACTGAAGAAAATATCTCGACTTGATCATGGAATGGAACCGCAGGAAATTATTACAACGGGTTTGGATCTTGTCGAGGGTTTGGCTTATGACTGGGTAGCTCAAAATCTGTACTGGCTAGATAGCAAACTAAACACCATAGAGGTTTCTGCTGAAAATGGCTCGAATCGTTTGGTATTAGTGCGAGAAAATATTACGCAACCTCGAGGTATGTGCATTGATCCCAGTCCCGATGCGCGCTTCATCTTCTGGACGGATTGGGGAGAGAATCCACGCGTGGAACGCATTGGCATGGACGGTACTATGCGCAAGACGATCATTAACACAAAGATCTACTGGCCCAATGGCCTGACCCTGGACATAGCCACAAAACGTGTCTATTTTGCAGATTCCAAATTAGATTTCATCGATTTCTGCTATTACAACGGCACAGGACGTCAACAGGTGTTGGCCAGCAGCCACTACCTGCTGCATCCGCACTCACTTTCCCTGTTTGAGGACACCTTGTACTGGACGGATCGTCAACTGAATCGCGTGCTCTCTGCTAATAAGTTCCGAGGCAAGAACCAAACTGTCGTATCCCATCTGATAAGTCAACCGTTGTCCATACATGTTCACCATGCGTCACTGCAGCCCATGTATCCGAATCCATGTGCCCAGTCCCGTTGCCAGCATCTGTGTCTGCTTAGTCCCAGCGCTAGCGAGGGCTACTCCTGTAAGTGTAAACCAGGTTATCGCCTGCTGAGCGAGGGACGCTGCATTGAGGAAGAGAATCCCTACCTGATGATAGTCAAGGGTACACAGATTGTCGATCTGCCGCTCAACGGTGGTGATGCAAGAGCTGGAGCTTTAGCACCTGTTATCGGTATTGAAAGTAGCACGGGACTGGACTTTGATCGTAAGGGTGAGACACTGTATTGGGTACAGGGTCGCGAGGAAGACGAGGAGAACTGCACCATTTATACAACACCGTATGGTGGCGGCAACAAGACCCTATTCCTTGGCACCGATGCCGGTATCGTTGGTGCGCCTTATACCATCGCATTTGACTGGTTGGGTCGCAATCTGTACATTGGTAATCGTATGGCGAGCAACATTGAGGCGGTGCGCGTTGATGGAAAGCAGAAATATCGCACAATTATACTGGCTAACGATGGTAGCGAGACCTCTGTGTCGAAGCCCAAGCAAATTGTGCTAGATCCCAGCGAGGGAAAACTCTTCTGGATCGATGAGGGAGTGCTGGAAGTGCCTGTAAAGATTGGCCGAGTCGACATGAATGGCCAGGATTCGCGTGTATTGCGCAAGGATTTAAAGCATCCGGAGAGCATTGCCCTGGACATCGATAAGAAAATGATTTACTACAGCACCAGCAATCGGGCATCGATTTGTGCTATGGACTACAATGGTGATGACCATACGGTTATACTTAATGAAGATCAGGCCATATCGCGCCCACGTAGCCTGGGTGTGCTAGACCATCGGCTTTACTATCTGGATCCCACTTATGAGAAGATCGTTCGTGTCGACTTGCCACGTGGCGATAATCCCAAAACTATTGTCGACAACGAACCCGATCTCCGCAGCATGATGATTTATAAGAAACGAGCCCTCATGCAGCATCCCTGTCAATCAGGCAATGGCGGTTGCAAACAACTCTGCATCCCTGGTCCCGCCGCATCACGAACATGTGCTTGCGGCATCGGTTACCGCAAAGAAAATGAGGTCAACTGTGTGGCCTACAAGACCTTTGCCGTCGTCTCACAACTCGATATGATTCGTGGCTACAGTCTGACTGACAGCGCTGAGGCCATGGTACCGATCAGCGGTCAGGGACATCACATACTCCATGTGGATGTCATGTATCGTGAGCAATGGATCTACTGGGCCGAATTCAATCGTGGCTACTGGAATGGCATCTTCCGTTCCCGTCCAAATGGCACCGATTTACAACATGTAGTGAAGGATGGCATTGGTAGCAATGGCATACGTGGTCTTACCATCGACTGGGTAGCCGGAAATATGTACTTTACAAACGTGTATCCACACGAGAACTACGTGGAGGTTAGCTGGCTGGATGGTAGCAATCGCAAGGTGCTGGTTAAGACCACCAATGATGCACCGCGTGAGCTGGCTGTGAATCCCATTAAGCGTCTGCTATACTGGATTGATTATGGCCAGCATCCACGCATTGGCAAAGCACTCTTGGACGGTTCTAAATGGCAGCCGTTGGTTACCTCAGGTATTTCACTGCCGCGTGATCTAACGATTGATATGCAGACACATGATGTTTACTGGGTGGACTCCAAGCTGGATACGATCCAGAAAATATCATACAATGGTGCCAACCGCAAGGTGATACGTCGTAATCTGCCCAATCCTATGGGCATTGCCATACACTTAAACGATGTGTATTGGGTCGATCGGAATCTGATGACTGTGTTCAAGGCCTCGAAGCTCTTTAATGGCAATGAAACCGAATACACTCGGGTACGCACCAATCTCGACAAACTGCGTGATATTGCCATCTATGACATCAACAATCAACAAGCCGATGACAACAATCCGTGTGCTCAGTTGGGCAACGGCGGCTGTGATCAGCTCTGTTTCAGTTTTCCTCCCGATTCGCTGGGACCCAATAACAAAAACTACCGCTGTGATTGTTCTACTGGCAAGCTGGGCTCTGATGAACGCAAATGCGAAACAGTTAACGAGTATCTAGTATTTGCCACACGCACGGAAATACGCGCCGTCAATCTAGACCCACACTCGACGGAGGTACCGTTCAACCCGCTGACAAATCTCACAAATGTGGTAGGCTTGGACTTTGATTTTGCCGATAATCGCATGCTTTACACCCAGATTCGGCCATGGGCCAAAATAGCCTATACACAAGCGAATAAGCCAAGTCACAACGACATCAATGTGGTGCTTAGCAAGGGTATTAATCCCGAGGGCATTGCGTACGATTGGACACAAAACAAGATATACTGGACTGACAGCTCAAATAATTCCATATACGCTATGAATCTAGTTGGAACTGAACTCGTGATGATTGCACGCGTTGAAAGGCCACGGGCTATTGTCTTGGATCCCTGCAATGGTACCTTGTTCTTTACGGACTGGGGCCGTTTCGGTACCTCCGGCAAGATCTTCCGCACAACTATGGCTGGATCGTTAAAACGTGCCATTGTCGACAAGGAACTGTCGCAGCCGAGCGGTCTGGCCATCGATTACGATGAACGTAAACTCTATTGGACGGATGCCGTACGCGAGAAAATTGAACGCGCCGATCTCGATGGACGCAACCGGGAGTTACTGGTGGCTGCTACCATCTATCCGTTTGCCATCACCGTGTTCCGTAACTACATCTACTGGACAGATTTACAACTGCGAGGTGTTTATCGCGCCGAGAAACATACGGGTGCTAATATGGTCGAGATGGTCAAACGTCTGGAGGATTCGCCACGTGATATACGCATCTACAGCGCCGATCGTCAAAAATGTAGCGTTAATCCGTGCCTCATTAACAACGGTGGTTGTGCCCAGAGTTGCCATCCAGCGCCCAACGGCAAAGCTGAGTGTAAGTGTGACGACAACTCCAAGGTAGTCAACGAGGGACGCATGTGCGCGCCCAGAAATAACACATGCGAGGCCAGCAAGTTCTACTGCCAAAATGGTAAATGCATTTCCCGCATGTGGTCATGCGATGGAGATGACGACTGCGGTGACAACTCCGATGAGGATCCCAACTACTGTGCCTACCATTCCTGCTCCCCCAATGAGTTCCGTTGCAATAACGGTCGTTGCATTTTTAAGTCATGGAAATGTGATCACGAGAACGATTGCAAGGACGGTTCCGATGAGCTCGGCTGCACTTATCCACCTTGTGTTGATGGTGAGTTCACCTGCGCCAACGGACGTTGTATTCCTCAGGCCCAAGTGTGTAACGGTGTTAACGATTGCAAGGACAATGCCACCTCTGATGAGACCCATGACCGTTGCCCTGTGAATACTACTTGCCCGCCCAATCACCTGAAATGTGAGAAAACTAACATCTGCGTAGAACCCTACTGGCTGTGCGATGGCGATAACGATTGCGGCGATAACTCTGATGAGGATCCGCTGCATTGCGGTCAACGAACCTGTCCTACCAATAGCTTCCGTTGCCCCAACCATCGCTGCATCCCGGCCACTTGGTACTGTGATGGCGATGATGATTGCGGTGATGGCGCCGACGAGCCTCCAGATTATTGCAAATCTGAGGGTCGCACCTGCTTTGGAGATCTATTTACCTGTGATAACGGCAATTGCATACCTCGTATTTACATCTGCGATGGAGACAACGACTGTCTGGACAACAGCGATGAGGACAATCGACATCAGTGCAGTAAGTGTATGATTCAACAAATATTATTTTACACAAATACCTTAGATTTTCAAGTGCCCTTCGGCTGAAATGAGATTATAACTTTTTATATTTTGATGGAAAATTCGTTGTAGAATAACGCATCAGATAAATTTATTTATTCAGAACGTTTATGTTATCAATCAATAATATTAATCTATCCATTTGCAGATGATCGCAAATGTGATGAGGAAACCGAATTCACCTGCGTGGAGAATAAGTCCTGGCAGCGAGCACAGTGCATACCCAAAAAGTGGATATGCGATGGTGATCCAGATTGTGTTGACGGTGCCGATGAGAATACAACCCTGCACAATTGTGCCACCCAACAACCCTGCGGCGAGGACATGTTCACATGTGGCAATGGTCGTTGCATCAACAAGGTAAGAAAATCTTTTTGAAACTGGACTGCAAACCTAACAATTTTTGTCGGTTCGAAAATGCAAACTAAAATTAAACGTAGGATGTTTTTGAACTATGTAGTTTTTAATTTAGTCATTAGTTAATTGACGGTTTACTTCGAAATTGGTATAACTTTTTCAAAACGTCGGGTTTGAACCCATTCAGAGGTCAAATTTTTTAATTATTGACATTAAAAGATTACATATTAATAAATATAACACTCGAACAGGGTTGGATTTGTGACCATGACAACGATTGCGGCGATGGCACGGATGAGGGTAAATTCTGTAACTCCAAGTACAAGACTTGCTCTCCGCTGGAGTTCACATGCCAGAACTTCAAGTGCATACGGGAACAATACAGATGCGACGGCGAAGACGACTGCGGTGATCATTCCGATGAAGTGGGCTGCAAAAAGGACAATGCCACCTGTCCGCAGGGACAATTTGGCTGCACGAATGGCCAATGCATAGATTACAGTTTGGTGTGTAACAAGGTGCCAGACTGCACGGATGAGTCGGATGAGCCGGCGCATTGCAATGTGGACGAGTGCGCCAAGGTGGAGATCAATCAGTGTGGCCACAAGTGCGTGGATACGCTCACTGGCTACTACTGTGATTGCAACGAAGGCTACAAGTAAGTAGACCCATACCTCGGAATGTAAATCATAATGAAACATCGATGGAAATTGACGTAACGATGTTTGTTTGATGGTTTTAAAAATGTTTTTCCTTATAAATCGCTTAATTTAAATCTTGTTTTTTTTACCAGACTACTGGCCGACGGCAAGGCTTGCGTGGATGTTGACGAGTGCCTAGAACAACCGGGCGCCTGCTCGCAGCACTGCTCGAATACACCGGGAAGCTTCTATTGCAAGTGCGATGAGACCTATTACGAGCGTCAGAACGATGAGCATACCTGCAAGCGCAAGGACAATATACCGCCTTGGCTGATCTTCACCAACAAGTACTACGTGAGGAATATGTCGGTGGATGGCCATCAGTACAATCTGATGCATCAGGATCTGATGAATGTGGTGGCTTTAGACTTTGACATTAAGGAACAGTACATGTACTTCTGTGATGTGACAGCTAAGACCATTTATCGTGCCAAGTACACAGACAATGAGCAAGATGTGCCCACGGAGCGTGAGGCTGTCATACGTCATGATTCGCATGGTCTCGAGGGCATTGCCATTGACTGGGTGGGACGGAAACTCTATTGGCTGGACAGGCATTCGAAGAACTTGGATGTGTCCGAGCTCAATGGTACCATGCGTCGCACACTGCGCAGTGGCGTTGTCGATCCGCGTGCCATTGTTGTGCATCCGGGCATTGGTTATTTGTACTTCACCTCGTGGCATCTACAGGCCTACATTGCCAAGATGGGCATGGATGGTTCTAATTTTACGCGCATACTCAACTGGAACGATGGCATCGCATGGCCCAATGCGCTTTCCATTGACTATTTCACGGATCGCATCTACTGGGCCGACGCCCACTTGGATTACATTGCTTATACCGATCTGGAGGGTCGCCATCGTCATATTGTGCTCTCCGGCAACCGTGTGCCCCATGTGTTTGCTTTGAGCCTATTTGATGACTACATCTATTGGAGCGATTGGAATCTCAAGGCGATTGTTCGTGCAAACAAATTCCATGGTGCCAACTATACGGTTCTACGGAATACCACACATCGACCCTACGATCTACATATTAATCATCCTCTACGCCAACTACCCTACAAGAATCCCTGCGGCAACAATAACGGCGGGTGCTCACATCTCTGTCTAATAGCTCCACCACCCGAATCGACCTACCTAAACATTGAGGGTTACATCGAAGAGGGTGCTCCCATCTATAAGTGTGCCTGCCCTAATCAATTCTATCTGGCACGCGACTCCAAGACCTGCATTGCCAACTGTACATCCGGTCAACATCTATGCGGCGGCCGAGACGAGAAGTGCATACCTTGGTTCTGGAAATGTGATGGCGAAAAGGACTGTAAGGATGGCTCAGATGAGCCAACGACCTGTGCCCCTCGACACTGCCGTGCCGGTACCTTCCAATGCAAGAATACCAACTGCACACCCTCGGCCACAATTTGTGATGGCGTCGACGACTGCGGCGATGGCAGTGACGAGCAAAACTGCGAACTGCCCTGTCCGCTATCTGACTTCAAGTGCAAGTCCAGTGGACGCTGTATACTCGATAGCTGGCGCTGTGATGGTGATGCCGACTGCAAGGATGGCAGCGATGAAGATCCAAATGTGTGTCGTAAGTGCTTCCATCTATTATCTATCTGTCTGTTAAGTTCCCATGTAATAGTCGAAGGACAGAACCTTTTCACCTTCTAAGCAATCTTAACCGAATCGAGACATCTTCTCTCATTTGTACTTTTTCTATTTAACAGATAAACGCAGCTGCGATCCTGAGACGGAGTTCTCCTGCAAGAACGGACGTTGCATTCCGCAGCTATGGATGTGCGACTTTGACAATGACTGCGGTGATGATTCGGATGAACCAGCGTACATGTGCCGTCAGAGGAACTGCACTACGGGCTGGCAACGTTGTCCCGGACAATCAAACTACCGTTGCATACCCAAATGGCTGTTCTGCGATGGCAAGGACGATTGCCGTGACAATAGCGATGAACTGCCGGAGAACTGTCCCAAGTGCTCGGCTGAAACGGACTTCAAGTGCGGCAACAATCGCTGCATACCCAAGTAAATGAGCCTGCGTGAGCAATTTGGAATTACATAACTAATGACAATATCTTTCAGGCAATGGATGTGCGACTTTGCGGACGACTGCGGAGATTCGAGCGATGAGAACGATGCCATTTGTAAGGGACGGTATCGCGACTGCTCCGAATCGGAGTTCAGGTGCGGCAACGGCAAGTGCATATCATCCCGCTGGCAATGTGATCATGAGGATGACTGTGGCGACAACTCCGATGAGATGAACTGTGAGGGTTATCAATGCAAAAACGGCACCTTCCAATGCGCCTCCGGCCATTGCATTGCCAGCTATTTCCGCTGCGATGGCGATCGAGATTGCCGCGACATGTCCGACGAGGTCGGCTGTCCCCCACGCTTCCCGGGCGGGCGTTTCTGTCCGGAGTCGAGATTCCAGTGCAACAATAATCTGTGCGTATCGTTGTCGGATCTGTGCGATGGCACCGACGACTGCGGCGATGGCAGCGACGAGGATCCCAAGGTCTGCAGTGACTTCAACTGCGATACCCTACGACGTTTCCAATGCGCCAATCATCGGTGCGTCGCCCGTTACCAGATCTGCGACGGCATCGACAATTGCGGCGATGGCAGCGATGAGAACAACATGACACTCTGCGCCAGCAAACAGAAGCCCTGCGACCTCTATACCCAGTATCAGTGCGCCAACAAACACTGCATCGAACGTGCCCAGGTCTGCGATTTCTCGGATGATTGCGGCGATGCCAGCGATGAGCTTGGCTGTCATCATACTAGCAGCTGCTCCGAACAGAATCGCGGCGGATGTCAGCATCATTGTCATAACCTAACCGATGGCGGTTACATCTGCACCTGCTATCCCGGCTACATCATAGCCGCCGATAATAAGAAGAAGTGCTCCGACGTGGACGAATGTGCCACCAGGCAGCACACCTGCTCGCATCTCTGTCACAACATGAATGGCACGTACTCCTGCAGTTGTCGCGACGGTTTCCGTCTTTCGGATGGCGCGAGCGGGGTGTGCAAGGCGGTTAAGGAGGATGTGGTGCTGGTGTTTGCCAATGGACCGGAGATACGGGCTTTGGATCTGCAGAAGAAGGAGGAGTTCGATGTGATCTCGTCGGAGAAACGCATCGAGGCCTTGGACTACGATGCCCAGCAACAGATCGTCTTTTGGGCGGATAGCTACGACAAGACAATAAAGCGTTCCTACATGGTTAACGCTCTCGATGGTCAGGCCAAGATTGGTTTCGCCCAGGACCTTAACATGAAGGGTGGATCAAAGCCAACGGCTGTCGCTGTGGATTGGCTAGCATCGAATCTGTATTGGACAGAGGTGGATCGCACCGGTTCGAAGCCACGTGGTCGGGTTATGGTGGCTAAGACGGACGGACGCTATCGTCGCTCGATTGTCAATGCCGGCCTAGAGGTGCCCACATCGATAGCGGTTAACCCGCAGTTGGGACGCATCTATTGGGCTGATGCTGGTTCGGCGCCCAAGATTGAAGCCTCCTGGATGGATGGCTCGAAGCGTCGTCCGCTCATCACTGAACAGATACGCCATCCAGCTGGCTTAACCGTTGACTATGCTCAGGATCACATTATCTACTGGGTGGATACCAAGCTCAATGCCATTGAGAGCATGCGTGCGGATGGCTCACGTCGCAAGTCGATTGTCAAGGGTGATCAGCTGCGTCATCCGGTTTCCCTCGATCTCTTTGAGTCGAACATGTACTGGATGACCCGGGACACGGGCGAGCTGCTGCGCCAGGATAAATTCGGACGCGGCGTTCAGGTGGTCGTCCATCGCAATCTCATTAATCCGTCCGGCCTCAAGGTGTATCATGAGAAGCGTTACAACACCTCGCTGCGTAATCCCTGCTATGAGTCCAGCTGCTCGCATCTCTGCCTGCTGGTGCCTGGCGGACATCGCTGCGCCTGTCCAGACACCTCCGGTCCCCTGCCCTCGCATCGCAGCACCGCAGAGGTCATCTGCGATGCAGCTGCCGAGCGTCCACGTCCCGCCCCTCGCATCTGCCCCTGCCAGAACAGCGGAGTCTGCAAGGAGGACGAACGTGGTGAGCTCATCTGTGAATGTCTCTCGGACTTCAAGGGCGAGCACTGCGAGCGCAGCACCACTGGCGCCTTTGGCCATGGCGGTGCAAACGTGACGGCTGTTGTGGTGCCCATTATGGTCATACTTTTGGTCATGATGGCCGCTGCCGGTGCCTGGTATGCCATACGGAAGCGTCCTTTGTAAGTATATGAAGGCATTCTTTTAGTTTAAAAAGCTTATTATTTAAAAATCCCCCATAACTTCAAATGTTAAAATTGAGTTTATTCACGACATTAAGTTGCTTTATTGTTCATTTTCGATATCGGATTTTCCGATTTTCAGACTGTTCGATTAATTTCCCCCTTCTTCCATTACTAATCCTCTACAATCTACATGTTCAGAATGAGAAAATTGAAATGAATTAAAAAACAAAATCAATTACGAAATTTAAGCGAACATCCTATCCTATTTAACGGACAACCCCTGTAATAAATTGCTCTTCTTCTCCTCTGTTACAGCGGGAAGCTGGCGCGCATGCCGGCGATGACCTCGTCGCAGAGCGTGACCTTCCGTCACGGGTCGAATGTGGAGTTCAGCGAGAGCGGATTTCCGGGGGGCTCAGGACCCGGCGGCAATGATATGGCGCCGATTGAAGGCTACAACCTGCAGACGGTGAACGCGAACAAGGCACGCGACTTTGCCAATCCCATGTACGATGCCGTTCAGTCGGGCACCACCACCGATCCGGGCATGAGCAATGGCTCAGGTAAGTGTCGAGAATTGCTGAGCTCAAATGATGAGCTGAAATTAATATATGTATATCCCGTCCCCCTAGGCATCTACGATGTGCCCCAAGAACCGTCCAAGTCGAAGGCCATATCCAGCTCGGGATCATTCACGGAGCCCGCATCGGCGATCATAGCGCCCAGCAGCATAACGCATAAATCATCGCCCCAGCTGCAGCTGCGCACCCGGGAACTGGATCCCTCGGCAGATACCGGCAAGGACACCCAGTATCTGGTGGAGGAGGACAAGTCGGAGTGCTGATATCAAGCTTGTCCGGCGGCAGTGTCGCTCCCGCTCGGCTGCCGACGTCAGCAGCGAGCGCAGGCGCGTCCCAACAGCTACCCGCTGCACACATAGCACAGACTTATCCAACAACAACAACCACAACAACAACAACAACAACTGCAACATGAACAACAACAACAACAGAAAGAGAAACAGAAACAGAAACACAGGAAACATCACAAATCGTGGCATGCCACAGCCGAAGCCGCCACAAAGCTAACCACAAAGGTCTAACAAACGCAAAGGTCACATTCCTAAGCCTTACCTCCCCCTCCCCCACCCCCTTACCCACAGCATGGCTTCCAGTGGGAAGCCCCAAACTTTACGTAAACATATCCTTGGAGACAAATGCGAAACTAATATGAAAACTACAAATGACATAAAGTAAACAAAACTGTTGCAATTATTATTATATAAATCTATATATAAATTTACACACTCTATATATATACATAAATATGTATAAAAAGCGTATACATATGTACACTATGTTCGAATAAGTTGGCTGGCGCCATCTCTCGGTTCTAAGCTGAAGCGTCGCGAAGCCAGAACACACTACACTTACACTGGTTGTAAGCAGCTGGCGCCCTCTAGCGGTTCTAAGCTGTAGCTTGGGCGCACTGCAGCAAGCAATACATACACTCACACACACACACACACACACACACACACACACACCATTTGAGCATAAAAGAAACTTTTTTTAAAGCCAAACTGTTTTTTTAAAGCTATTTTGCTCTAGACTGCAGAAGATGTAAACAAACGTAAAAAGATGTTGTAAAAAGGCATAGAGTATATTTTTCTGAACGCTAAATGACAATATTAACCATATATATGTATATATGCATATATGTATATGTGTATGTATATGTATATATATGTATGTATTGTATGTACTATATGTATACAAAATGAAGAAGGCAAGAAACCAACGCAAAGATATGTACGTGTATTTGTATTTGTTTTTTTTAAGCTAGGCGTCATTTTGTAGCGCAAAAACGATAAAAAAAACAAAAAAAAAAACAAAACAAAACAAAACAGCAGCAGCGACAAAAATCTAGCAGTAAAACACAAGCGAAACAAACAGTTAAGCTGCATTCAAATTGCGCGCCAAGACAGCATGGAAGAGCATCAAACCAGTGCTGCCAACTGTCCGTCTGAATTGGCAACACTGTTCACAGTACAGGCAACTGACCTGCGCTTCAGTGTTGCGAAATGAAAACAGCCAGAAAGAGCTACAAATCCATCATTTTGTATCTTTTTAACCAACAATTGAAACAGAAATATTTTTGTATTAAAAGCACAAAAAATACCAATTATTCGATGAAATATTCAAATGTGTAAACAAAGTAAAAATATCGTTATTCTGTAACAAAAACTATGTTTTCTCAACACCATAAAAATAGCTGAAAAGCCTGTAGGAAAATAATAAATTATCGTTTCCAAATGGTCAAAATTAGCTGTATGGGCAACACTGTTGCAGCCAGTGCTGCCAATTTGCTCTCAGCGCGCAGCATGAATGCAATCTTAACTTTCCAAGCGAAATTTTCTATATTTTTCTAAAAAGAAAAAAAAAACACAAAAACAAAAAAAATAATAAGATAAAGTATAAAAAGATGCAACACTTATTGTGCTAACCAATTGAAAGAGAAAATATTAAAGTATAGATTAATGCGTTTATTATTTAATATTTATTATTTTTTATTACACAGCGTAAAATTAATGATGTTTTAAAGTAACTTTTTGTCTGTGCTACAATTGCATTTCTCTGTGTTTAAGTTGAACAAAAAACAAAAGAAAAAGAAACAAAAAGAAATGGAGAACGAAAGAAAGAAGAAAACAAAACATTCCCAGATATACATATATTCCCCATAAACCAGACTATTATTCCAACAGTTTGCAATTTGATTAATGCTTTCATTATATTCATTATATTATGATTTTCTTCCAAACGAAAGCGAAGCTTTGTTTGTGTGTGTAATGTAACATTTAACCTTTTTTTTTAAATATTGTATCGTATACAAATATATATATATCTATATGTATAACTAATGTTTTAATTCCCCGCCCATTCATGATTTTCTCCGTACTCGCAAGGAGTTTTGTAACTTGTGCAAATCTGTGCTTCCCCTCAGTTAAGCGTGTTTTAGCATAAATTTTAGTGAAAGATGAACTAAATATATATATATCTATATATGTATGTATGAATAAATATATATTGTATGTACGTACGATCCAACTACATCTGCATAAATATATATGAGCATTGATAATGTGAGGAGCGAGAGAAATAATGTAGTATGTATATTTAATGTCAAGTAAAAGAAAACTATTTGTTGAAAAGAAATTAATTTTTTTTATTATACAAAATGAAAAACTAAAGAAAAAAATCAATAAAATAAATATTAAAAAAAAAACAAATTGTTTTGGGTTATTACTTTAGCAATTGCATAAATTGGTTTATTCTAGAATATTATATTTAATTGGTAAGTTTACAATCGTGTTTGTTTTTTTTGGTTAAGAAATAAATAGATTTATAAGTATTCCTACATATAGCATGAGGCAACTTGTGCCGTTATCTTCTTAGTTTATCGTTACATTTACAATTACAGTATTACATTATTAAGTATAATTATGCATAAATACAAATCCATGTTGTTTACAAACAGATTCATGTCTAGATCTACGTAGCGCTAACTGTACTTATGGTTAGACGTGATTAGGAGAATTGCTTAAGTCTTGGTGAGGCAGATGATTATCTTCGTACTCATAATCTTGTCAAGCTTAATCCTATAGAAAACATCCAAAATACACCCCACATCCATATAGGGGCACTGTCCAGTCCTAGGCTCCCATATCTCCGATTATCTTCTAGTATATATATATATATCGATATATATCGACTGATCGGAGCCCATCGGCACTCTCAATCGGAGCTCCAGGTCCCACAGACACAGAGGCGTTCGTCTGGGTTAGTAGAGGGGGGTGTGGAAGTACAAGTTTAGCTAATCACTCGTCTTCAGGCGCTTCACGGGCCCGTCGCTGCCCTGCGAATTGGAATCCTCGGAGAAGGGCATGCTCGACACGAAGTCAGCTCCCTGGCTGTCGCTCACCACGGAGAAACCTGCGGGCAGAGGGAAGCAAGCGGTGTTTAATATAAATCAGTTGGAATGCATACTATATAGCTACAGGTCGAATATAGGATATTGGATATACAATAATACATTTGGGAATGATACAATCTTGTAAGAAATAAGCACGTTTTAGATGGAAGGTTATACCACGTAACCCTGAAACCGATTCGCGATTCGCTTTGGTTCCCTGACTTCTTATGATGATGCGACTTAAAACTTAACTGGAAATGCTGAAACTTAAACTCCAAGAGATCCATTGCAATATACTAGTATAAGCTAATATAGTAACTACATATATATATTAAGTTTGTCTGATTGGAAAGGAAGTCTTAGGACTCTTAGGGACTTTTGGTAAAAATTAAGTGCATTTGAACGAGGAAAAGGTGTAGCTGGAAAGCAGATGTGTCGGGAAGACAAAAGATGCACGCAGAGAAAAAATGCCTGGAAGGCAAGCGATATGTCTGGAAGGCAAGAGCTGTAAATGCAAGGCAAGAGATATAGCTGGAAGGCAAGATAAGTAGTTGGAAATCAGGAAATGTAGCTGAAAAGCAGGAGAATCACCTGGAAGGCAAAAGATATGTTTGGAAATCAAGAGATGTGTCTGGAAAGCAAGATATGTAGCTGGAGGGCAAGAGAAGCACTTGATAGGCAAAAGCTGTGCCTGGAAGGCAAGAGATGTAACTGGAAAGCAAAAGTTGTTTTTGGAAGGCAAAAGATGTGTCTGGAAAACAAGTTATATAGCTGGAAAGCAGGAAATGCAGCTGGAAAAGCAGGAGAAGCTCCTGGAAGGCAAGAGATGTACCTGAAAGGCAACAGCTGTACCTGGAAGGCAAGAGATGTGTCTGGAAAGCAAGAGATGTGTCTGGAATGTAATAGAAGTGTCTAGAGGGCAAGAGATGTACGAAGAGGGAAAGAGAAGATCCTGGAAGGCAACAGCTGTTCCAGCCATTTAAAACTCTGGTTTGCTTTGGAAGGCGTCAAGTAATGCACTTTCCAACTACTACAACTGGAATAAAGAAATGGAAACATACATAGATATGTGAGCTCACAGTCTACAAGTGATCAAGCTCCGGTTTACAAATGGTGTTGAGTTGCAGCTAGCTTTATGATATGTATATATCAGATATTTATATGTATATATATCGGGATCACATCCGGTATGCTGATATAGTGAGACTTACAGGTGTTGGAGTCCTCGGCGGTGAGGCCCGCGTAGCTGGGCGTTATCTGGGGGGGCGTGGGCGTGCCCTTCTGGGAGTTCTCCTTGTCGCTGGTCGCCGTCTTGCCGCTGCCGCCGCCGCCGCCCAGCTGCAGCTTGGCCTTCTTCTCGCTGGTGGAGGCGATGGGCACCCACTTGTAGATCTTCATGGTCGTGTCGCTGATGGTCACCCACTTCTTCTCCCAGTGGCGCACCTTGTCCACCGCCTGCATCACCCGCTTGATGTCGTCCTTCGCCCTGCTCCGGGTCTCCGCGCGCACGCTTCGCGACATCCTTGCACCTTAACTAATCAATTAGTTTATTTATTCTTTTTATTTTAATTTCGGACGATGGCGTCCAGGGGCGTAGACAGCCGGCCGAGGGGCGTGGCCTAGGGCGCAAGTTGCACGGCAAGCGGGGGTGCAATGGCACACGTAGCGGCTGCGGGGAGCGGGGCGCGTGGGGTTTCCCTTGGAAATGCGCGAGAAAAGTGTTTTTTAATTTGCGAATGCTGCGGCAGGCGAGAAGCGAAAAAACAGTTCGTCGCCAGTGTTGGTGAATGCGTCATGTTTCGCTCAATGTTAGCGCATCGTGCAGCAAGTATCGATGCACACCTATCGATATGTAGCTGCAATTGTACAATTCAGTGTTGGAAGAATGTCGATAAGTAGTACAATCGAGCAGGTTTTCGCGCTCATCGATATGGTTAGCGTCGAAAATATTTATTTGCTTTCTTTTTAACAATTTAAAAAGCATTATAATTATATATTCTATTTAAATAAATTAGTCAGTTTAAATTTAAACATTGAAAAAGAGTATTTAAATATTCTCATGTTTGAAATTAACTGATCAACTAATTTTAATGAGAATTATTTTACTGTATTTTTGTTAAACCAAATTTTGTCGAATTTATAGAAAAAACTGCCCAGAATAGCACAAAAATTCGGAAGCATCGATTGAACTGGATATCGATATAATACCAACACTATTATAATGATGCCATTTTAAAATCGTTTGAAATCTGTTTCAGGAAAACACAAATAATCTCAAATTTATTGCGATAAATAATATTTGAATAATCAGTTTTGTGCATATATTTTTTCGATAACAGAAACAGCAATAAGCAACGATGTTACAGCAGCCAGCCTTGGACAGGGCACGAGAACTGCACATTTGCAGCTGATTTCTATGGATTTCACAATAATATTAAATACATATTCAGATGGATATTGCCAATTAAATTAATGTTTCTGTGATGAAAAGATTTACTTTTGCTGCAAAAGCTGTTGATAGATGAAATATCGCACAGAGCGTGCAGTGTTGGCAAATGCGAAAGCAATCGATAGGCGTGACGGCTGACGGCACGATGTATCGATGCGCCGATGTATCGCGCGCAGAGCTGTTAACGAGTCGTGCCTTAACAGCGCAGTAACAGAAAAAAGTTTTTTCGTCAGACGACGGGCGAGGAATTATGCGCAGCGCGTTGTTGTGGTTATTTTTTTTATTTATTTTTTCGTAAATACATCGATGTATATACACCAGAAAGTGAGCAAGTGCATAATGCAGCGTTCGATCCCCAAGTGATGCGCGATTGAAAGTTGCGAACACACACACGCTATTGCAGGCAACGCCATCACTGCCGCTTGTTTGTGGAGCGTGCGGGGAGTGCGGAGTGTGAAGAGTGAGCAAGAAAGGTGAAGAGAGTGGAAGTGTGGTGAAGTGGTAGAGGGGCAGCGACGGAGCGGATTCGAGGAATATCGCAAAAACTGCAGGAACAGCAACAACGTGCGTGAGTGTGCGTCTCTGTGTGTGTGTGTGTGCGTGAGTGTGTGTGTAGAAGAAAAGTATTAAAAAGCCAGAATAGGCAAAAAGCAAACTCGAATGTACATAGAAGAGAGAAACGCAAGCGAATCGAATTGAGAGAGCGCAAGGTGGGAACCAAGAACAACGAACGACAAGCAAAGGGCGACAGGCAAAAAAGACACGAGAAGAGAAGAAAAACAGGAGTAGTACGAAACAACCAACACACCGGACCGACGACAACAACAACAACAACAGCAAAAAAATGTTAGCCATCGCCAGTGTTGCCAAAAATAGCTAGTTTTGCAATAAAAAATATCTAATAAAATTAGCTTAAAAGCTAACTACAAGTGCATATAAATAAAACGCTAAAATAATATTTATTTTCAAGACTTGAATTAATTTATGTATATTTGGAAAACCCGCTAAATTGGCAACGCTGGCGAGCGCCAAGAGCAAACAATTAAAATAGTTTTCATTTGGATAAAGCGAAAATCGCGTGCGTGTGTGTGTGTGTGTGTGATCGTGTGGGTGTGCGTGTGTGTTGGTGTGTGACGGTGCCTGTGTGTGTGTGTGTGTGTTTATTGTTATAGCTGAGAACTGTGGCTGGAAAAGCGCAGACGGACGTAACCAACATATACAACCAACACAACAACAACAACTAGGAGTGTCGCTCTCTCGCTCGATCCCATTTCACGCATAGGCAGTGTTGCCAAATGCGCTTTTTTCCCGTCAAATTAGACTTTTGAAAGCATTTGCTACAAAAATTGTAAAACTGCAAAAGCATGAAATCGTTTTTTTTTTTAGTTTTCTGCTTTTTTTTTAATTGCAAGATATCTTAAATATTACAAAAATAAGCAACAGTTATAGTTGCTGTTATTGTTTTGTTTTTGACCCAAAATCGAAAGAGATTTCTGCGTATCAAACATGCAACAAATGTAGTGAACATTTTGTGAAAAACTTGCGATTTATATGAGTTTATGATCTGAATTTGTATTGCAAAGCATGCAGATACTTTTCTAGCTTATTTTGGCAACTATTTTAACTTTATTTTGGTGTGCTTTCCTTCAAAAACCGCTTTTGAGAAAATTGGCAACACTGCGCATCCGACGCCTTCTCTAACGTTGTTCTCTGACTGTCTCTCTCTATCGCATTGCAGCTGCCCACTGTCCGGCAACGCTGCGCTACATCATCATCATCATTATCATCACCATTAGCATCATCATCAACAACATCAACATCGACGTCAACGTTATCGTCATCGTCATCGTCATCGTCATCGAGTTATCGTCTGCACTGCAGCAAAGTCGTTCGCTCGGCCAACAACATCGAAATCTGCAACACGAAGACGCAACAACAGCAACACCAACAGCAACAACAACAACAGCAGCAGCTGCAACAGCAACAACAGCAACAAAAACAATAACAAATACTACATACAGATATTCACAATGCCCAAATGCGATGTGAAAACCCGTTACATTCCGGCGACTTTCGCATGGATTGTGCTGCTACTGACAACATTTCTCTTCTTCTTCTACCCGTAAGTAATCCAAACACTCATAGATACTATATACACACATACATATCTGCTATAACTGGCACTGCAACTGGGCCTGACCTTAAAACACAATTTATACGCAACTCAAATATTAAAATAATGCCATATACATATGTATGTATGTAGATGCAGATGTACATTATCATTCTCAGCTGTATCTGAGGCATACCACATAGTATCTGGTGGCGAGCTCTCTGGCTTCCTTGGCCTTTATTTCTGATAAATGGGCCCGAATAAACGGGTATTACGCCTCTCCAGATTTCTAGGCTTTTCAAAATATATACCATTTTCGATTATCAAAATGATTATTGCGATTATTGAAAATATCTTCAGTAGGTAAACTTCTTGGAAAAAGAATATATCACAAAATATATATATATATATATATTTTTTGTAACTACAATATATATTTTTTTTTAACTATGTAACATATTATTTCAATTGGTTTGCCTAAGCAAAAAAATTTGAATGAGTTCATTACGGTTTAGTCTGCTCTCTACCCAGGGTTGGATTTTTTCTTATCTTATCAGCTATTATTTCGAGCACCTGAGAAAAGAATGAATATAAAATTAAGCTAAGGCCGAACAATTAATATAAATTATTCAGTTGGTAAAACAAACTTTAATAGAAGTTTTACCAGGGTATCATTCTGCGTGGTTTTGGTAATATTTCGTTCAAGCCAAATACCAATCAAGGCTGATAATGCCAAATCATACGACAAAAAACCGAGTTAAAACAATCTGCCGATGTGCTCCAGATTTTTATAAGATATCTAAAATATTTTTATAGATTTTTTGCAATATTTTCATAGCGATATTTATATTTTTGTCCCATACCACTGTGCATTGGTCGTTGTCTTATGAGCTATTTAATTTCTGCTTCTTATCAGGGTTTAGGCAGAATGGGGCATTTCACATTTCTACCGGACTATCCTGCATTTGCGGTTACTTGGCCCGAAGTTAGTGCAAATAGAAGTCCCCTTGATTAATTGGGCAATTTGAATTTGCCAAGTGACTGAGAAATGCGAAATTGAAGGATAAAATGCACACCGAATGGAGTTGAAATCGCCAACTTCCGCCAGATGTTACAAACTGGCTCTAACTGCTTATCATATATTTATTGCTGATCGGAATTGTTTTTGTTTATGTCTAAGCGATTCGATTTCGTCTGCGTTTCAATTGTCCACTGAGTCATAGGCCGTAAACGGTTAGATAATAAGTCGATAGTCAGAGATTCCATATATTTATAGCATAATGCTGACTGACAAATAAAATCAATTTGGAGAAATATTTAAATAAATATCTATAGAGTATAAATACTTATAGATATTAAACAATAGATATATAGATATTAAATAATAAGCGAATCTAAGGCCAATTTTCTGTTGCATATCGCAAGGGGCAAATTATGTATAAAACGCTACAATCAAATCAAAATTTAATGGAAAATGTTTTCTTGTTGTGATTTTAAAAGCGTAAATTATTAGAACGGTTTTATTGGGAACAAATGCTAAGTAATAGAATAAAGAAAATAGTATTTAATAAATATGGCTATGATAAATACGATGCATATATATTATTGCGATACCTTTTTATCAATATTTCTGAGAAATACTATCTGAACAAAACCCCATAAAATCAGATGCTTTTTTTTACCAATATTTCATTATTGTTTGGAACATGTTTAGACTGAAAGTTCATGATATTCTTATGCAAATAAATAGCTATTTTTTTCTTGGCCCTGCCGAGATTAGCTGGAAACTAGAAGCTCGGGGTATATTCGAATGCAGACTGCAGGCTGCACATTTATTGGCGATAAAATTGTAGGTAACGCTGCTTGTCTAGCCTAACGTAAACTTGGAATCACGTTACGCTTCTTGTTCAAATAAGCCCTCGGTATCGGGGCTTGAGATTCATTCTGTTTGCACTCGAATGTGGATCGGTTATCGCCTCTGGACTTTCAGCTGGGCGGGGTTAGTTTACACCGTTGCAAGTGCGTCATCTGTGTGTGTTGCCAAGCGCTCGCATTCGGTTAACATTTTAATGAAACGCAGAATGGGCGGAGCAGATCAGTCGGACGCGCCCGACTATGGAATACCCCGCATCCGCTATTTGAAGTAAAATGTTCAAATACGCTTATTTGAATATTTGGATGTTGCCAATAAGCATTTGGTATGAATTTTGTTTATTAATATATTTTATTTATTTGTTACAAAAATAAAAATTTGATGCATCATATCTGCCTTCATTATTGTTCGATTTTGATTAAATTTAATGATTATTAAAGATCTCTACCGAAAACAGAATTTATGTTATAGATTATAATTTTTAAATAGGCCAATTTATTTTATTTGCGTTTATTGTAAGCAGAAGGGGAGTGGCATCCAAGATTGAAAATTAACCGAGATCTCATACAGACAGAGGGATAAAAGACTAAATGATATGGCTAAATCGATAAAGCTCGTCGTCCTGATCAAGAACCTATGTGTATACTTTGTGGGGTCTGCCACGCCTTCTTCTGCCTAAGATATTAGACCGTTTTTACCCATTTGCAATGGGGTGTACAGGGTATTAAAATACAAATCAAATGTTAGATTAACAGATTCGGTAGCGCCAAGTGTAGAGCAGCAGCATGGGCTGGGGCAGGGGCAGGGGCAGGGTGGGTGTGGGCATATTTGTTTTGAATTTCAAGTGTTGAACAAAGTTGGCCAACAGTAAAATGTATATATATTTTATATATTTTTTGTTTTTTGTATTCTGACATTGCTCTTTGTTGTTGGCACGCGAATGCCACAGGTTGTGTGGCCTTTGTCCGACAAACCCAACAAAACCAACAAACGAAGCGAACGAACGAATCAAACCACCCCAGCTGCGTTCATGACGACGCGCCCAGAAAAGATGGGAGCGAAAATCAACAAAACGAAACGCGCAAAACCCCAGCAACAACATAAACAGCGGCAACTACAGTAAACACTCGATAATTGCCCTCCATTCATGGCCATATATGCTATAGATTCTATAAAGTAGAGCCGATAACACTTCGATGTCGATATACTCCCAACTATTGGTATATCAAATATATGGATGTTAAATAATAATTTATAATTATTATGGAAATTCTAGACACTCATAAACATATAAAGTTATATTTAAGTACATTTTAAGTTTAATTGACATTGATAAAAAAATAAACAATTAAAAAAAAAAGACATTTAAAAACATTTGCACAAAGTTATTAACCCTGTTTTTTCCCCATTTTTCAAATGGACACAGGGTGTAAAAATCATAATTCTGAAACGTTAATAAATTGAATCTTTTTGAAATTCAATCAGTCAGGACAAAGCACGCAAATCTTCAAAGTCATCAGCTCAAATATTACCGCAAAAATATCAACTTGAATAAATATTTGTCAAAATAAGATAGTCGGCAAACGGGAAGTATTTTAATAATATCGATAACAATTACGTTACATTTTGAACATCCCTGTTGTAAATAATACGAAATATGCAAAACCCAAAACAAAACCAAAACAATTGTTCGTTGTTGAGGCTACAACAAGAACAATCGAACTACGTCACTTTAACGCTCGACAACGGTGTTAGACTGCGACCTTCCCCCTCCCCCTCCCCCTCCCCCTCCCCCGCATCGATGCCCGCCATCGTACACAGCACCCTAGACCCCAACCTTAGCAACAGCCCCAACTGCCCCTGCCCCTGCCCCTGAGAGCGCTGGGCAACCGTTGAAATGTAAAAGTCGCCGCCAGTGTTATCCAAGTCAGCCTTTTTCTAGCCACATTTGGCTATTTCTATAAATCAATTCAAGAGGTTTCTGCTCTAGCCTAGCCTTCCTGGTAAAAATTGTAATATTGCGATTTGTAAAGATTTTACGATGCCTCAAACTTAATTTTTCTTGCAAGAAATCTGACTTTTCCCAAGAATCTTCTTAGTAAATTTAATTGAATTTTATTAATTTTATATTAATATTAACGCAGATTTTTGAGCGGGACGAAGATTATTTATTACGATTAATGGGATGTTATTCAAAATCTGGATTTTTTTATAGTTATTTTTAATGCAATATTAATTGCTTTTAAATATATTACACAAAATAAGTGTGCGCTAGTTTAAAAAGTTTTAGCTTTTTTCCGGCTATTTTTAGGTATTTAACGCAGGTTTTTCACTCGAAAGTCTTGGCAGCACTTGACGCCGCTAAGCATTTCGCTTGGCTATGGCGTGTTGAATTTTTCACTAGCTTTCCAAAGCGTGTTAACACACACACACACACACACACACACACATACACGCACACAACACACACACGCACAGTCGGCTTGTTTGCTGTTATCTATTTGATTATTTAAACACAAATGACCAATTCGCATCCACAGTGCACTTCAACTTTCCACTGCTCATTGTAATTGGATAAAGACTTCTTTGATTTACGACGCGCCAACAACTGGCAGTCAATATATACAAACAGCTATAATACATATGTACTCACAATCAGAATCCAAATCAGCAGTTTCGCTAAAGCAGAAATGTATTTCTGAATCATAACGTTCTTTATACATTTTCATTCGTAAAATTAACAAAATCATAAAATATGTATGCTTAAAATTGAATTCAATGCAAATGTGAATAATTGAAACAATGTTTTTCTCAGTGTATACTGATATTTATGCCGTGAACGAGAATCAATAGTAGTTAAAACCAATAATAATTTAATTACTTAATTGACTGATGCATAAAAAACGTCAATTAGAACGATTGTGGTTAAGAATTTCTTTACTATAAGTATATCTATTCAGAAAATGTGAAATTCATTTAACTTTCGAGGTCAGCGATGATATATCTCTGATATCCGACACTATATCTAGCGCAACATTTTTAATACCCTGCATACTCAAATGGGTATTACAAAGGTATATATTGCACAGATGTTCTGACTCCTTAGTCAGTTTTATTTTAATGGATATATTTAAACATTAACAACATTTATTTTGCTTTGAATTATAGCTAATATTAAATAAACTTTGTAATTTGATAGCAATTTTAATAGGCATCAAACGGCCTACAACGAAATTCAAATGAGCAAATGAGAATTTGCACTATTCAAAGTCCAGTAATGAACATGTTTGCCTCATAATAAGCATTAAAACTTTAGTAGTTAGTGGAAAGATACTTGATATGAGGTCTTGATCTAGACAAATTCCACAAGTGCTTAAAATGTGCCAAAGAATATAAAAATCTACGCAATGTCTCAGTTCTTTCAAAAATATATATGATGCGTTTTAGAGCTGTTGAAGCTTTTATATATTTGCATATTTTGATATTGGTTTTTTATCAGCCGTCATGCATACCCCACATACCCTACAATCCGCCTACATGTGCATCTATGTATTCATATGTGCGTTAACCGTGTTATGTCATTTTATTTGGGCATGGCTTCGTTATGCATGCTGCTTGGCATTTGCCTCCATGTCGTGGAAATTCATAATAATAATGACAATTTTGCGAGGAAATTCAATTTGAATTTCGCTTTCGCTCTGGCCTCCGCTCTGAGAGCAATCAATTTAATATGTATTGTCTGCATTATGCATGGAGTGAAGCCTGACGTTGCGCCAGGCATTGCCTCTCAGAGCGCTCTGTCTAGGGTATATTTATGTGCAACGTGAATATGCTCTGCGGCTGCTTCTGGCCATGTTGTAATTTCTGCTGAAAGCTTTCCTTCTGCCAGAGACGACGGAATATGGAGGGTGTTGTTGTAAGTTGTTGTTGTAATTGGACCCCGTACCTTAAATAAGTACAAAAGGGTCTGCGAAGTTGGTGCAAATGGAAAATATGTGCAACACCCAGAAGGAGGCGTGGCAGAGCCCACAAAGTATATGTGTGCTGGATGATGAATTGTGGGAACACCTAGATCTCGCTAACTATAATGCTAAAGACTCAACATTTGGTATTTAGGTTTTCCTATGCAGGAAGTAAATCTGGTTTGGTTTTGATTTTTGGTATCTCTCTTCCTTACCCCGCTAATTCTGTGTCGATGATGTGAATCCTCTTACGATTGAATAAGAAACTGCGAAGATATGTAACAGGCAATTTGCTTGACTTTACTTTTATTGTTTAATCGGAAACAAATTCGAGAGCGAAAAAACTTTAATATATTTGCATTGTTGAAACAAAGAGTAAAGGATCTCCCATAGTCGGTAACGTCCGACTGATATGCTCCGTCCTTTCTGTTTGTTATAGCTGCTTTTATTGTATTAGTGCAGCACAAATTACCTTTTAGGTATTGCTGTTGATATTGTGGGCTTCTTTAGTCCTTGTTTGCCTTCATCGGACATGCGATGTGACGTTTATGTGTGTGAGTGTGTGTGTGCGAGTGTGTATGTGTGTGTGTGTGAGTGTGGAGGGTGTTGTGTGTACTTCAACTAGGCCTAGTCAAAAGCATTTGACTAATTATATTAGGGCAAACTTTGTTTATGGTTTCAATTAGGGGGCATTCCGAAGCCCCCGCACGATATCAACCGCAATATATACAAATATGGGTATGGAACGAATCCACTCATAACATTCAAGAACATTCAAGTACAGTTCACAAACCTAATTGAAGAACATGATTAGAATTTAATGACATTACAACTAAAGAACATATTGAACACCAGAAAACTGTTGCATGAAAGTATCGAATATTGACGAACTTTTCAAGAGCTGATGGTTGAGAGAATGGCAAACTGACAAACTGAATAACTGACAAACTGAATAACTGACAATTTGTATTCGTCAGCTGTGCATACAGTTTTCTTTGCGTCGCCTTTGTCTTTTATTTACTTCATCATTTTTATGCTCTGCTCAATGCCGAATTTCGGGCAGCCTTCCCACAATTCATCCGCTGACCCGCTAAACATCGATTCGTTGCGAAATCTCATTTCATTGGGCCTTGGTTATATAGCAAAAGTTCCAACTTGTGTGCCAGTTGCTGACTTTTGTTGGCGTTCTCTTTCGCGATTACGCCAAGTTTCTGATTGAATTGCAAACTTGTGCCACTCTCGACTCATGTTGTAATGTGCCCAACTTCGGCTCTAGCTCTACCTCTGGTCGTACTTGAGCTTAAACTGCAACCACGCCCACAATTAGCGGCAGGTATTCTAGTTTTTATTATGTGCGCTTTGTTTTCCACAGCATATCTTGTATATCTTGTCAAACAAGCTCGAGATGTGGGCGGAAATTAGCCGCAACAAATGAGAAACAAACTGCCGATGTTCTAATTAAGATACTTGCGTAGTTATTATTATAATTATTTTATTCACCAACGGACTTAAGTCTTCCAATCTCTTAAATCGTATGAATCGCACGCTTTAGGCGTTAGGCGCACCAATTTTGGTAGTATGCAGATCAGGTTTATTTTAGTTTTTTGATACCTCCATCAATTCTCCCGCTAACCGCAAAAAAAAACCACAGCAACCACAATTTTAAAGCTTTAGACCTGCAATTTGGCATGTGCGCATAGCTTATGGCATTCTCCATCGTGAATTGTATTATGATCGGAAACAGCAAAGATATATAAGAGACAATTTGTATGTGCTGAATCGGAAGCAATTTCGTTTAATTACTTTTCAGTGACAATTGAAACACATAGTAGATGATCTGCTAGTGTCGGTTACGTTCTACTGTAGCCTTTCGACCGACTAGTCTGCTCCATCCCTACTGGTTTTAATAACATTTATATATTTTTGAATCATGGAAAATTTGATTATAAATCATGATGTCTAATTAGTTCTTTCCTGTATCGCAGAACGTTCGTTGTTGTCGAACACCGTCTTTGTCTTGTAAATCAGTTTGCTCACATTTCTGCTTTGTTTCTTCTTACCTATGGTGAGAAACAGCTCCTGGTATTGCTTTTGTGCCGTCTCATATCTCTGGGAAGTTGCCTAGTTTCTCTACTCTGAGACTAATGAGACACTCCTATATCTTCGCCCCTCCATCTAGTTCAGATACTCTTCCTTTATCCATTCTCTTTGCGCTTTATCGCAGCGCAAAGCTATTCATCTGATGCCAATAGATAAGTTGAATATCCGACAATCGTTGCCAAATGAAAGCGAATGTAAAATTAGATAAACCATTAAAGATGCACACCTACGATTACGTCGTACTTCTGGCATAGAGGGCACGGTACACCTGCAGCGAATTCCGTGCTGCCAACTTCTTAATGAATATAAATTGATGACGTTGGCGTTGGCGTTGGCGTTGGCGATGTTGCTCGGGTGCCGCCTTCCCTGATATCAATATCAATAAAAGACGTGTGTTTTGTTGTTGCACTTATCATGCACGATATTCGCCTGTCTATGAGCAACAAAAGTAATAGTAAAAGTAATTCATAAGTAAAATATTCAGTAGGGACGGCTGCAGCAATCGATGGTAGAAGACTTCACGGACAAGCAGACAGATTTAAATCAATTCTGCCTGTTGCATTTGCTCAAAGTTATCACACCCTAGTTAGGCATACTTGAGTAGGGTGAAGAACTGATCTAAAAGCTAAGCCAACAAAATGCAAAAGAAGAACGAAAAAACCGTGAAAACGCCGTCACGGACGGTGCAAGCCGCTCAGGGCCGAATCAAGTGAAATCGAATGCCATTGTCACTGTCACTGCCTCGACCATTGTCCATTGAGAATGATTAGGCCGGGGTATGCTAACTTTGTGCGAAGGTAAAAACATCACCAATTCTGTCTATTTTCGGTACTCTGTAGAACTTGTTAAGATATTCGAAGATCGTTGTGACTTCAGGGAAATGTAGGTGACAATTCTAATGAACTATGTAGATGCGATAAAGCCAAGATCTCGGAAACTATGTAGATAAGTAGCTGTATATTATTTGCAGATCAAGTTTATTTTAAATATCTGGTGTCACGCCCTTTTTATGCCCTAATTCATAAACAAACGTAATATAAAACGTAGAAGGTTGTTATTTGGAATATATCGCTCATATACCAGAAGAGTGTCATAACTCAAAAACCAAAATTTCATTATCATATCTTCAATACACAGAGCGTGAGGAGAATATGTTGCTCCTCTTTATATGGAGGTACACGGCGCTTAAAAGCTTTAAACGCACTTTTGAGTTATGACACTCTTCTGGTAAATGAGCAATTTACGCCCTACCATAATATTCATTTATCCTGAAAAGCGCAATGATATCGTTTGATAAACACTGAAGATAATAAGGAAATAATATTGCAGCTTTGGCTCGCTCGCTCTTTTTTGGTAAAAAAAAGTCCGAAGAAGAATTGCTAAATATTATTAAAATGTTATTTCACAGTCGGGCGCGTCCGACTGATCAGTTTTGTGCTTACTGGTTTTGATATTTAGAAAAATATAAGTCCAGCAACTTTCGAATGTTTATTTTAAAAAGAGAGCGAGACAGAAAAACAGTGAAAGAGAGGGAGGGATAGAAAGAGAGAGAGAAAGATATAGAATAGTGCATATCAAAAGATCGCCCTGCTTCATCCACACTTGGATAACCATTTGCATTTTCATTGCTATTTCCAGTTCAATGCCCATTAACATTCGCATCATTTTGTCGATTACTCAAATGGCAATTACGTTGACTTTGACGCTGACGTTGACGCTAGCGTCGCAGTCGCAGTCGCAGTCGTCGTCAACGTCAACGTCAACGTCAACGTTGGCGCTTCCTACCGCGTTCATGTCAAAGTCAATGACTTGGTTTCAATTGGCCCAAGTGCCCAGCAACAACAACAACAACAACAACAACAGCAAGACAGATGTTGGGGGCTTAGCTTGTTATTGAAGCATCATTCCTCATTTGCACAGTTCAGTTTTCATTTTCGTTTTCATCTGGGCAATTAAGCAATCGCTGTTAATTTTCAATCAGCCCTGATTTGGGAGTACTGCAACGAACTGAATGAACGGTTGTTAAATAACGAAAGTTTCTGGTTCGTCTTTCAAGTCGGATGAAAAGCAATTGTATGTGAAATGTGTTCTGAAATGTCTGTCAAGTTGAATTATATTTGCGCATAACATCAACAGCGTTTGCTCTCCTCCAACTAAGCAGCTTAAAGCCAAAGTCAACAGCTCCCCTTGATACCTGCCACAGAGACATTCAACTTTCGAATGAAATAAACTCAAACGAGTTGCGACGACAGATTCAAATTAGAGTTGGGAGATGGGGGATGGGGGATGGGAGATGGAACATGGGAGATGCGACATTTCGGCGAATAAGAGAAATGACTTCCTGTTTGGCTGCCTCAATTGGGGCGTTCACATTATCATACTACATAATTACAAATTTTAATTAGCACAAAATCTACGCATCGAATGCGAAAAGAAATGGAAATGCAAATGGAAAAATGGGAAAATTCAAAACGCCAGACGGCGTCACAATGTGCCAAGAGTCGCCTCAAGTCTCAAAGTTAGGCAAGCACATCGAGTACTCGTTGTCCCCTAGGCCCCTTGTCCCCTTGTCCCCATGTCCCCTTGTCCCCTTGTCCACTTGTCCCCTTGTCGGGTGGGGGCCAGGCGACGCCCCACGTTGGGCGCACAAAGAACGGTATAGACACAGCGACAGCGAGAGAACAGTTAGAATGGAATTGGACATAAAAATGGAAAAATGAAAAAAAGTGAGGAAAAATGAAAAAATGGAAAAATGTTTAACGTCTCGACAACATTGCAGCATTGAGCGAACTTATTTTTAGCTATAAACAAGATACAAAAAAATAACCTCACACAGACAAACATGAACGTTGAGAGATTACGCATACGCCCCAGAGCACCTCACAATGCTTTGCTCCGAGCCACACATTCAAAATTCAAAGCAAAAACCAACCAAATTTATTTGGCCGTCCGTCAGAACACATTAAAAAGCCAAAAAAAAAAAAAAAGAAATTACTACCACAATGCTACAACAATAATTTGTTTGCTTTTAGCCAACAATTATTTCTCGTTTGTATTTTAATTTAAACATGAAATTCATAATTCTCTACAGCGTAGCAACCAGTTTAAAGTGATATTTTTTATTAGCAATAGATTTTTGAATAATGAAAGTGAAAAACCTTTTAATTTATACTAACAAGAAATGATTTTCCTTTCATATTTGCCTAAACTTATTATTTAGGAAGAAAGGCGCATGAGGTTTTGCTTTGCCTCAATGAGTATCTGTGCGTCGAGTCTAGTATTTAATGGCCTAAGCCCACACACACCGACGCAATTTGTATAAACAAAATAATATACACACATGCACTTAGATATTTGTGCAGAGATTTGGGTTAGTATGTTGCTGCTGGAAGATGTTTGCTATTTTATTTGTTCTATTTGTTTGTTGGGCACAGTGTGCTGAGACGGCTGCTTAATCAAAAAGAAGCAAACTTTTTTCTCTTTATCCCGTTCTATTTACAAACCAAACACCCCCCCACAGTAAGTGCACAGCATAGTGCTCTACATACCCTGTAATTCATTAAAATATTACATTTCGATTTGTGAATTTCAGCGAGCATATATTAAATTAGCGTAGAGTTGAGTTCTCCAATTATAGGGAATATATTTTGTCTATTATTTTAGGATCATTATTTTTATTTTCATAATTATTTTACATCTTTAAAATTTCTATTTACATAATGTATTTGTTTTTCTATAGAAATTTATATTAAATAAATATGTAATTTAATAGTTAAATATCCTCAATGTCTATAAAATTTATATTTCTATAATTTTTTTATATTATTTTTATTTCTCCCATAACTTCTTAACAGACGAGCGAACATTAAAGTCCTATTTAAATATTTGTTACACATGTTTTTTGCTTTCCATATCATTTCATCATCGCCAAGGGAATCATAAAATTTGTTCAAGACTTATTTTTAAATCTTTGGAAAAAACTAGTAATTGTGTTGCCCAAATATATAAACAAAATAAATGCTGCCAGATACATACATATGCAATATCTAATGCCTAAATTCACCATATAGTTTCATTCTGAACTAGAGGCATTATGTATATACTATATATGCGCCATTATATATCTGTATCTGCCAAAGTTGACTGACCTTGCACACTGACCAGTTGCCAGAGGTTTGTTGTTGTTTTTTAACGTTTTCTGTTCGCCTTTTTTATTGCGAGAAAATCAATTTTCAACTTCTGTCCCACATCATATAAATAAATATTTGAGTTGACATGGCGCATGACAACCAAAAGAGGACACTTCATACACAACTCGATGATTATGTTGACGATTATGTTGATTATCGTCGGGCCGGATAATTGGAGCCCAGAACTGACTCATCATAGATGTGACCGGTTCTCCTGCTCCTCCCCGTCTTGTTGCAGAGCACAATTTGAAGAACTTTCTGTTCTGATTTAGTTCGGAGCCCAAAAACTTTGTTTACCTTTCACTGCAAAAATTTTGCTAGCTGCCAATTAAAAACAATATTTTGGCAAACGAATTTCCCACGAATTTTCTGTAGGGAAAATTTATAATAAATAGTTATTTTATAGTTTGCATTTTAATTTATTAGGTACAAAACTTAATGGACGCAGTGAAATCTGAAATCATAAATTTATGTAAGCAAGAAATTGCATATTTGGGTAACGAGATTTCCATGACATAAACCCACAATTCAATTGTTTTTAAAATATCTCAAAACCTTTATATGTTTGTGCATGTATTGCTTTTCAGATAAACAAAAGTTTGATGCATCATATCTCCATTTACTAAAGACCGATTTTAATGAAATCTGCAGAATTGGTAGATATCAATGATCTCTACTAACTTATGCTGCTAGATTTGTTTCTCTTAAATATGCAAATTTATGCCCATTGTGGGCAGAAGGGGCGTGGCATCGAACATTGAATACATTCGTCCTAAAATATTTCAGGGTATACTAAATATAAATAAATTAGAAAGAAGGGGAGATTTTTAAGCAAAGTATTTTATATACAGCAAGAGTTTTATGTTCATATTTATATATTTTGATTCATTTCGCTATCTTTAGCCATTCAGCCCGTTGCCTTGAAGCAATTGCAGCTGCGGCTGAAAGTGAAATGATAAACTGATAACGTTGCTTAGGCTTTGTTCTGCTTCTTGCCTTTTTTGAGAACTTATCGGCAGCATTAAAGCAAGCACAGCGTTGTGCGATTTTGGTTTCAATTTCGATTCAATTGATTCCGCAGTCCACACCGTTTATATGCCCAATACAACGATAGATAACGAGCCGCCGTTCGCAGTCTTCCCCCTTTACCACTCTCCGCTCTCCGGTTCTCTGGCTTATTCCCTGACCGCTTGTTATTGTGGTTGGCTGACGACGCGATGACTAATGCCCCCAGTTCTCTCTCTCCCCCTGCTCCATCTCTCTGTCTCGCTGTTGTGCGCTTTGATAGTGGAGGATATTTTTGTATTTCGTATCTGTGTGGGACACAAACACGCACCAACACAAACAAGATAGACTGAGTGACGACAAAACATTAACAGAGACAACATTATAATTCTGCCATATAACTCAATCTGCAAGAATCTCCAACTGTTGATATGCACGAGGGCGGCACCCACAATAACGCAAACTAAAGAAAATATTTGTTATTACCAAATTAGATAATTTATTAACTACTTACCTAATTGAATTATCCGTACAATTACTAATTTTATATATATTAAATTGATTTGTTTTATTAATGAACTTTTTGATAATAGTTGTTGTCTTGTCTGTTATATTAGAAACTTTCAAACCATATTTTGGAGTTTTCTAGAAAGTCTTAAAGTCTTTGATCTAGAGCTTCTAGAGTATCTCAAACTTCTATTATTATTTTGGAATATAAGTCTTGAAGAGCGTTAAGAATATACTTATAGTCCTACTTACTTCTTTTATTGGGAGTACAAATTAGTTCAGTTCGTTTTTGGTTCTCTTCGAACTGTTGGAGCCGCCCTCGCTGCTCTGCACAGGCGTGCGTTTGATGACTTCTCAATGAGCAGCGCTAACGAAGTGACCGCTTCAATTAACTGCACATTGCGATGCGAAAGGTCGCAGCTCCAATCTGTCTGTGAGTTGCACGTCATGGCCCTGAACTGTGACTGTCACAGTGTCGCTTCGACTGAAACTGAGGGCGAGGGCGATGGCGAGGGAGGCGGTGAAGAGAGTACCGAACATTGTTTAATCATTGCCTGGCACTTGCCCCCATATATACTCACTTGTATCTGTCAATGTCATTGGCGTCGGCATTACGTAAGAATTCAATTTCCCGCTCACAATAAACCCGCAGTCGAGACGACGCTATCAGCCTCAAAGGTAACCAGGCACTTAATGCGCCGGAAATGCTCTTCCTCTTGCTCGCAAAGCCAAAAAAGTCTAAGTTTATGCGGTTTTCTTCTGTTTTTTTTTTTTTGCTGACTAAAGCACCTGACGTGCTTCATCTGCTACTTGCGCTTAAAGCAAATGTCTGTGCAGTTAAAAAATATATAAAATAAAATATAAAATTAACAAAACCATCAATTTTAATAGCAATATTGATGTGCATGTAATGTTATTAAAGCTCAATATATAATCAAGTTGTATCCAGTTGAGTGTGGTCAACGAGAAGGAAGGAAGGCTGTATTAGTGAGAGTTCGGCCAGCGAGAGTTAAGCCAGATAGAGTTTCACATTTATTTACTCTCCCGGGGGTTGGCGGAGCCCAAATAAATATGTATAAAATAAAAACAAATTACAAATAATAATAATAATATTTATTATTATTACAACAGAATATAAATAAGTTATATAAATACTTGAATAGTGAAAATCACAAGTTAATTGCATATACTCTAAATACACATAAACAATTAATTGCTCTTTTCCCTCAAGTTCGATTGCCATTTGTTTTCATTTTAAGGCCAACATTAATTGATAATTATGTGCCTCTGTGTGTGTGCTCAGTTAATTCGTTATTTGTTTTCTGTCTTCTGTTTTCCGTTGATTCCTTTTCTTCCTCTGCTTCCTTCCAACTTATTTCAGGCGTATTTGTTGTTGTTTCCGATGCTGCTGACAGCCGCAGACTTAAAGCTGTGAACGTAAGCGCCAGTTCGTTGCTGCAGGCTCCGTGCACACACTCAAATACACTCACCCACACTCGAATACACTCACATACACTCACCTACACTCATGCACCCAGGCTGCAGTTGCTTCTGGGTTCATCTGGGCGCAATTCTCGCTCTCCCTGCAGTTGATTTACCTTCCAGAAATGGTTTATTCTGGCGCAGCTTGCAGCGTTTACTTGCTGGATTTCTGGCTCAGCTTTTGCGCATTCCAATTGCAAACAGAAAGCGGCTTAGATATGCCAAACAATAACAGTTGAAGTTTTGATCCGTTCGTAATGCCTGCACCTTGGGTTCTCCTAAACAAATAAATAATAAAAAGTAATCCATCTCAAACAAGCACATCATGAGATATCATGACAAAAATCATCTCTTCGCCTGCGTAAAAAGCTAATTGCCTTGAAAATGTCCAAATGCTGTTAGGACACATTTTGCATGCTGTGGAATTTATGATTTGTTTGCTGCTCAGAGCGTTCACAAAAGGTTGAACCCTTGAACACTTGAGCACTTGAACTCACACAGATACTCACACAGTCACAGACACACACACACACACACACAGTAACAGACGCAAAGTTTGCAATTGCATTAATTCGTTTGCTTAATAAATTAGCTGGAATTAACTGCTTACGAACTGTATTATAACCCTCTTAATAATCCTCATTTGCCCCAATGCACCGCAATTTGTAATTTGTGATGCATTCACCCCTGAGTGAATCACAAAGCAGAGAGCATCCGATGATTAGGGATAAGATGATAAGAGCAGTCCCATCATGGCTCAAATCAAGTGCATGTGTGGCAGATACTTCTCTGCTCTGCATTCTCTAAAACGAAAGATATTAGATAAATACAACAGATAATAATATATTGTGCATGCTCTTTTGGCAATTAAATTGTAGGAATATATCGAAAAGAAGACTTTAAATTAATAAACTGCAAGATTTTTTTTAAAAAAGTTATTGGAATGATGCGTTCTTATAAGCGATAATTATTTGTCGATCGATATGATGAACATTTGCAAAGAATACAAAGTAATATTGTTTGTTTAAACTTATTCCCGATATTACGATATCTTATTTATTTATAAGTTATATTTATAAAGAATTTCAATTAATTTTAATTCAACTAAATTAACGGCGATATTTTAATTGGTATTATTGATTTAAATGTCATTTAAACAAATACTTGCTATTTGTATTGGTATTATAAATATTGATATTCCACTTATGATATCAAGATATTGTTCGCGTCAGTTTCTTGAATTTAATATGATAAAGCACAAAGTTAGTGAAATTGAGAAAAGTGTGTAACACCTGGAAAAAGGAGAATAAACATCAAAGATATGCAGCAGACAATTTGGTAGACTTGGCAAAGGGGTCGGTAGCGAGTTTAAGTGGGGTAAAAAAAAATAATTACTATGTAGTGATTATTGAATGGGTCTGCCACTGTCGGTTACGTCCGACTATAACCATCTGCGCCGCCCTTACAGTTTTATTATTTTATTTATGATTTTATTCCTTTGTTGCGTACCAAACTGACAATACTAATTGAAATTTTCCGTATTTGATTTGCAGCTGCCAATACTATATAAAGCATCATCCATGGGTGCTGGCCTACCAGGGCGTTATCACATTCTTCGTGCTGGCCAACTTCACGCTGGCCACGTTTATGGATCCGGGCATTATACCCAAAGGTATGTAGCGTGCTAAACGGTTACCCATGCCCCCCGCACAGCTTAAACTTGACTGCATTTTAGCCTCGCCCGACGAAGACTGCGAGGAGGAGTTCCGAGCACCCCTCTACAAGAATGCCGAGATCAACGGCATTACGGTGAAAATGAAATGGTGCGTCACCTGCAAGTTCTACCGCCCGCCTCGCTGCTCTCACTGTTCCGTATGCAATCATTGCATAGAGGTAAGTACAGCTGATATGCTTATATCTGGATCGTATGCGATTAGTAAGCGTGCTCTTATGTTGCTTTCAGACATTTGATCATCACTGTCCCTGGGTGAATAATTGCATTGGCCGTCGCAATTATAGGTTCTTCTTCTTCTTCCTCGTCTCCCTCTCCATACACATGCTGAGCATATTTTCGCTATGCCTCTTCTACGTGCTCAAAATCATGCCCAGCATCAAACAGACGGCGCCCATTGTCGCGTATCCTTTTAAAAAGACAACAACAAGCACCAGTCGGACGTAACCGACAGTGGGAGGCCCTGCACTGCATAGTAATTATAGTTGTTTGTCCGCTCGAATTGCCATCCGATTAAACACTAAGCGCCTGCCTACGACATAACGTGAAGTAAATTACATATCTGTTACATATCTTCGCTGTTTCCGATCGAAATACAATTTACTTACATTTAAAACTACAAAACTTCAACTGCTTTGTTTTACGATTTGAGTAGGAACAGTAGAAGGTATCCAAAATCTAAAACAAACTTGATCTGCTTAATACATAGAAGAAGCTAAATACCAAAAATGATGTCGCTAATTCTAATGGATTTCGAGATCTAGGTCGATCAAGAATAAATTGATCATGAATATATATACTTTGTGGGGCCACCCCTTAAATAGAAATCTGTTTAGCAGACATCTGGAAATGCAATAAACTTCTTTTCAGTCGCACAGTTTGTCACGCTTGGTTTGGCTTAACTGCGCACATAACTCTCTTCTGCATGTTCGATTCGACAGGATGATACTGATGGGTCTGGTTACGGTGCTGGCGATACCGATATTCGGCCTAACGGGCTTCCACATGGTGTTGGTGTCGCGCGGTCGCACCACCAACGAGCAGGTGACGGGCAAGTTCAAGGGCGGCTACAATCCGTTCTCTCGCGGCTGCTGGCACAATTGTTGCTACACCCAATTCGGGCCACAATATCCCAGGTAATATTAATGGCATTTATCGATTGCACTACCGTTAACACTCTCTGTTTGCAGCCTGCTGAAACCAAAGAAATACGCGTCGCGCAGATCACAGACGCAGAACCAGGCCATAAGCACCATATGCAACGATCGGACCAATCAACAGACAAACAGCAGTGGCAGCGGGGCAGGCGCGGGCGCGGGGGCAGGAGGTGGTAATGGTAGCACAACAGCGGGCGTTGGTGGAATGCGCGGCACCTCGGTACAATATTCACCTCGCTCCTACTACGAGTCGAGTCGGGAGAAGCGCGGAATACAGGTAAAGACTTATATGGCCGAGGGCAATGGTTATAATCAGCGGTCGGGCAGCACAACGCTTTATAGTAAGGTGGGTAACATTTTGCAAACCAAAAACGAAAAACTTTGCAGAAATTGCTATGCAAAAATAAAACAAAAAAATAAATCTGTTTCTATATATTTAACTATGTAACAATTCTAACTAGTCTCTGTATCTGTATCTATAACTGTATCTGTATCTGTATTTGTTTGTGTATGCTTAAGCTTAGCACTCAGATCGCTCGAATTTTCCATGCAGGAATATGTAGCAAGAAATCAGGAGACGAATTTAGAAAACTCCATGTCGTTCGATTGCATTTCTAGCAATAACTTTTAGACAGACACCAAAATAAAGTGCCAGATCAAAAATCGACCCGAATTGGGAAAATATTAATAGAATATTGATTAAAGTAGCGCTTTTATCAATTTATTTATTTGTTTAAATGTCGACTAAGGCTAGTCAACCAACACAAATTACAATAAATAAAATATAATTACATTTCAATTAAAGTACCTAAATTAGAATTTATATTAAGTAATATGGGGAAAACTTATATTGAAAATAAATAAAATCAATTTAAAAGTTAGGTCCGATATTTCCGGTACGGGAAACTAACAAAAATCTCAATTACACAATGCGTTGATTAGGATAAAGTATTATTATTACACTAGATCTTTTATATATCATCATAAAAGTTTGTTTTGGATATTGTAGAATGTTTTTTTTTAATATTATAGCGAAACTTATAACACCTGCAAGGGAACTTCGAGCGATCTGAGTATCTGCTTGGGACTTAACTGTAATTGTAACTGCAGTCGAGTGGCGACTGGCATAAGCAGCTTGAACTGTTGTCGCCACGTGCTTGTATTGAGTTGTAATTGTTAATGGTTGATCTAATTGTTAATGTTTATTCTTTATTCTTTATTATTATCGTTTGCTGGTTTTGTTATTGCTTAGCTCCTAACTCTGACTGTCTTTGAAATTTGAAATTCATTTGTATGTGTTCACCTCAACCCAATCAGTTTGTAATTAATATGCTCAACTCGCATAATTATGTACCTCAGGGAAATAAGTACAGACATTTAAAGATAAATCATTTGCTTTCCATTCGAAAAACGATTCAATTAATAATAATAATGCACATTTGACTTACTTTCTGCAAAGTTTCTTTGTAAATTCATCAATTAATTTAACTGAACAGTAAATATCCATGCACATCTGCTTCCTTCCATGAGGTACTTGATTATAATTGTTGTTTATTTAATCTTAACTTTGTCAACTGCCAAATGCTTCCGCTTCTGCTACTCTACTGCCCACTATCCCAATTCACATTCATACATAAATAACCATATACATACTCGATAACATGTATCGTACCTCTCCCCCTCTGTCCCCTGGCTGTGTACCCAGAGTTGTATATTTAAGCGCACAGTTTGTTCGCCCATAATAGTCCGTGTTAATAATTAAATAAAATAAAAATAAAAAGAATAAAATAAGCGCATTCATTCGCTTGAGTTGCAACTGAATCTCTTGCTATTCTAAGTATCTTTAATGTCATGCAATGCCACGCCTATACCAAACCTATACTTCAATATATACATACATATTTACACACACACACACAAGCCGTAATCATGCACATTCTTCCAATAGTTTTCGTGCTCTTGTCTAGGCTTTAACTGTAGCTTCTTACTCTTCAGTTCTCCGCTCGGTTCTGATTCAGTTCGTTATTTATTTTCATAACTGTAAAGCAGTTTATCCAGGTAACATTAGCTATATCTTAGTCGATTATAGCTAAATGCTTCCCGATTACTTTTAAGGCTATATAGTAGTATCAATTGATATCAATAAATCGACAAATCCTTAAAACTCTCTCAATTCTGACACTGTAAATTCCTAAATAATGCTGCTAGTAAGAACAAGTATTGTTATTAAATTGTCACTTGATGGAACATCATTCATATGATTCCATTTACACAAAAAAATAGAACAAATAAATGTTGGAAGTATGACATATTTTGTAGAAATTCTGCTGTAGAAATGATCTAGAAATCATCCATGACTGGTGACGGGTTATCTTCTTAGGTCTTTAGATGTTTAGTATTATTGATCGGTATAGTAGGCAAATTCACAACAGCTAAGAGTGCACCGATATACATTTAGATAATTCTGTATGAAAGCTGATATATCTGCTGAAGTTAAACTGTAGCATTTTGTTATATACATCTACTATATACAGTAGTATCTTGTTTTGCTTGTGTTTTCGGTTTTCCCTGAACGCTGCGCTTTTAGCAAACGCTTTTTGACTCTGTAGATGCGCTGCGAATTGATATTTAATTTATTTTTATTATTAGTTTCCAAAATATGCATGCAATTCGTTTGGTCTTTTGTTTTCCTCTTTTTTGAAGCTTTCGATTTTGAATTTTGTATAAAGCTGTTGCTGCCGCTTAAAGGATAAGTTAATATGTATTTATACTATATAATTGTTAATCGGTTCGTTTGTTTTGGATTTGTGCTGTTGCCTATTAATAGAAAAAAGCATATGAAAAAGAATTGGTCAAAATAAAACTCTACACTTTCTGCAAGCACCGAAAAAGGTAAAACAAAATGACAAAAAAAAAAAAAACAGAAAAAAATGAAGATAATATTATACTATTATTTGAAATATTTTATGATTGTACTTATTAGCATATGAATTGATAATAATTGATGAGTGATTGACTTGAATATTTTCACATATCACATGATTCTTCAGTTGCTTCCGCTCTCCCACTCGAAATTCAAACTGAAATCTATTCGAAACACTTGCGTATCCATCGACATTTCAAAACAAAAAACCTTTTTACTTCTCATTTCAGTCAGACACCTTTTTGTCTTCTCTATCAAACTCTTTTTCACTTTCTCTTTTTATGCATTTTTGTCTCGCATTCTTCAGTGAACACGCTGAACTTCATATGAATTTTATTTGAGAATTTGTAGATCTCTCTCTCTCTCTCTCCATCTCTCTGTCTCTCTCTCTCTCTCTCTCTCTTTCTCTTCTAAATATTTCTTTGCCTTGCAAAAAATACACCTTAGATGCTCTGCTCTATTTTACTTGAATCCCGTCCACGGGCATTTTGACACACTGTGCGCATACTTTTATGGGAGACCTTAGCTGCCAACATACACCTCTGGCCGTACCATTCAACATCCGATATACCATAAACGATATACCATAAACGATATACCATATACGATATACGATACGATAAACACTTGGCATTTGGCATCGTATTCATTTGTCCCCACACTCAGTTATTCGTTTTCGTTCCTCATTTGGTTTCGAGTACATTCAATAACTGATCCGACCATCGCCTCTAAATACTCGTTATATACTACAATTTAATAGGACTACGGTTTTTTCTGTGTTGCATGGAATCGCGTTTGATGTACGTACTAATGAGTCTCTTTCCGTTCCCTTTTCGCAGCTTTCGCCGGGGCGTGAATGCTCCGATACGGATCTGGAACCGCCGCCCACCGCCTCACAGAGCCAAGACTGCGAACCGACGCCGCCGTTGCAGCGTCATAACTCTAGCAACTTTTACCTGCCTCAAGTAAGCGACACGCCCCCTGGCATGGCCATGAATAACGGTAGCATTGCCAGCGGTGCGGGCAGCGGCGGAGCCAATGCCAGCCAGGTCGGTGGAGGCGGCGGGGGGGACTCCCCGCGACATCTACGCATGTATCATCCACGTCACAGTCCGCATGCGAGGCCCCGGTGAGTTATTTTTTCGGATCCCAGGGCAATTATATACTTCGTAATACTGGCGAGTGACAAAATGTACAAAAATAGATATTTGAACGTCGACTCTTCAAAAAAGTTCATTTGTTTTCATATACCAATTAGGTAGCTCTAAAAGTGAGCTATCGACATTACGAATTTTAGACGATATAGATAAATATATATTGATTTACAGATTTACAAAAACCAGATCTAATTTTTTTATTTTATCATGCTTATATAGAAATATTATTTGCATTTACAACTACACAAACTACAATATTTAAATAAAAAGTAAACTCGACATTCAATTGGTCAATGTCAACTATTTCGAGTGTTTCCAAACAATCTCATCAGTGACCCTAGAACTAAAATGGAGCTTTTAAATTAGAATAGAGTTCAATTAAAGTACAGTAGGTCTCAGTAAAGTTCTAACTCGCAAACCTCTGTTTATAAGGCGAATGCCTTCATCTGGATAATTCTTAGTCTAGCTGGAATAGTCTGGCTTGTAAGGAAATAAATATAAAATTAAAATAATATACCAAATGAAATAAAATAATATCAGTATAGATTAAAGTTAAATCATAAAAGTTATAAACCAATTCTTCAGTTTTCAGTCCAATGTTTATTATAAAAATACATTTAAAGAGTGCGTAAAAACCACATTACAAATACAAACATATTATTAGAATTATATTCGTAAGTTAAAAATATATTTATATTTTCGCCGTCAATTCTAATTCGCTTTCGCTTCCGCAGGGGTCTGGATCCGCAGCGGGGCTACACGAGTGATGCACTGTCACCGGATCATCCGGCGGGCAGCGGGGGAGGCTACGTGGTCAATGGGCAGCAGGGCTTGGTGGCTGTGGCACAAGGGCAACGGGCTGGCGCCACGACGGCCACGCCCACGATGCAACAACGAATCAAGCCTCTGGGTGTCGCCACACCACTCGTGATGGCCAGTCCAGTGAGAAGGTAAGTGGTGATGGGTGTCTGCAATGAGACTCGCTGTAGTTCAAACCGCACTCGAATTATTCGAATTATTCAAGCAGCCCTAGACAGTCCATTCATTTGCATTCGCTCCTGCTGTCAATTGAAATGCTTTCAAGTTGCCTCGAATTGTTGTTTTGTTTGTACTCTAGTTGCTACGATGTATTCTCGGCTTTAGTTTGAATGTGAGTGTTGAGTTCAGAGGTGCACGAATTCACGGACGGATTCACTGATGAATGACTGTGAATGTGTGCCCGTACTCATCTGCGTATTCGTAATGTATTCGTATTCGTATTGTATTCGTACTGCAGGGCAATGAGCGACCCGTAGGAGTTTGCTATGGGCATCCTACCTCTAGCCGGGGTCTGCCGATCGCTCTCTCGCTCTATTTCCCTCTGCCGCATCTCTCTCTCTCTCTCTCTAGCTCAATTTCGTTTAGCGTGCTAACTCATACGCTTTGGCCGTAGTTGTATCTCTGTTCCATACTTGTCGAAATGTAAATCATTCATTGACATACTGCTCTATATATTTTACATACCTCATGAAAAGCAGCATTTGAGCTTTGCAATTTATTGTTATCGCTTCAAAACAATATGTAAATTATTATATTTTCATTTGGCTAGATCATTTGGTTTTTTAAATATTTTTATTTAAAATTGTTCATAGAGCATAAGTACGTGTGCGTCTAGTTAATTTTTATAAGGTTCTCTCTTATAGCCGATTTCCAAGAGCACAAATGTGCCCTATTATCCCAATAAGCCAAGTATTATTATCATATTATTTCCGAGATTTTAACGTCGGTTGCATCCGACTGTATGCCCTGCATTTACTGCCTTTGGAAATCGAAATTAAATTTAGTGTGCACATGTATTCATTTTCTATAAAAACTACAAATGATGTAAATTAATTCAAATTAATATAAACTAATTAATTTGGCGTATTTTAAATTTTCAATTCAAAAACCAAAATGCACATCTTCTGCTTTCATTGAGATATTTGCTTTTTTCTTCACTCTTGATTTGTTTTACATTCTTTTGAACTAATTATTTTAAAACTTTTCTTTTTTTCGTTTCTCTGATTTATTTTCTTTCCTCTTGTAGTCAATACTCAAATTCTGAGAAAAGTACTAATTCCTAGGCTTAGCTTAAAAGAATAAAACCAAAACAGAAACAAAAATTAACTATGCTATTTAAATACAAATAAAAATCAAATGAAATCAATAATAAACTAGTTAAATAACCGAAATTGGAATGAGCGTAAGGCATATCAACTATGCTGCACTCTATGTATATGGGATCCAAAAGAGAGAAGCGCAGTTTGACGCCATGCCAAAAATGTAGATACCCAAAAGTTAAATTGCAATCTCAGACCATAAACTATTCCTAGCAGCTGATAGTTGTCTCTCGCTCTCTCTCTCAATCTCTATCTGTATATATATATATATATAAAGAGAGAGACAGATACACACTCCTAGCAAGTACTAGCAACACCAAGAGCATCCCCGGCTCAGACTCAAGCTCAATCTCTGCTTTCCTTTGATTGGAGGTGAGTGAATTGATCAACTTTGGTGCCGTTTCTCACATTGTTATTATCATAATTATCATGTCGAAGTAATCAACTCCAAAAACTCGAGGCATCAACCAACAACATACAGAAACTGAGTTAGCTTTTGCTCATACTCTACGTAATATTGGTAAATGTTTAGCTTACCCCCAGAGCTGAAAGAATGATGGTGCTTTGTAATTAATTTTGCAGATGAAATAAATTCACTAATTGTGATAGGTTCATTTAATTAAATCTCTTCGTTTATACCTACTTCCGTAATGTTGTTCCTCTATACGTTCGTATAAACACCTTGATCTTGAAAACTATAAAAGCTAAAGATATAAAATTTGTTATTTGGATTATTCTATTATGTAGACAGATCAAGAATGTTTTTGTTTTTAAATACCTTTGAGGCGTTTTTCGCAAATCACACAAAAACCAAAGCAGCTTCATTTCAAAGCTACAACTTCTTATCTATGATATCGATGATGTAAATCGATCGGATAATTAACAACGTAGAGATAATAATTATTTAATATTGATTTTAAATATCGAAACATTTTTAAAACTAGAAGAAGGAACGGTAACTAGGCACGCCTTATGACTATAATCATTCTTGAAATAAATAATGCAAAATCAATTATGAAGGGGAAAAACATGTAATTTTTTTTAGCTCTGGGGTATTTATCTGAACATAACATAATTGAACTAAACACCTTGGTCTTGGGCGTATAAACCAAGTTAACAAAATAATACAATCATTCATTGATTTACTTGTCAGGCTGGTCGACGTTAGGAGCAATAGAAATTACAGTTTCAATTGAAAACTAAGTTTACTTTCGGTACCTTGATAAATCAAATTTTTAGAAAACAAATTCTACAAAACATTTGCATTTCTCTGGACTATTTAATTTCGGTATATACACACACGCAAATGCACACGCTGACAAAGACACACACTCATTTCGCAGCTCTCAATTGCAACGTAGTATTACGTAACCAAATTCAAGTAACAAACATATAGTCGCCAATATAAAGAAAGATGGATAGCAATACTCGCCCCAAGCGCAAGCCCATGGGTCTGCTGGAGAAGGTGATGTCCCTGAAGACCGCAACCCCCTTTGAGCTGCGACAACGTCGGGAATTCGAATTCAATGGTCAGCAGTATGAGACGAATGCAATGGGGTTATGTGACAATCGGCACGAAGATGCTGGTGATGACCGAGAAGGTCGTACTAAAGGGGGCTCCGGGCAACAAAAACATTATCCGCAGCAACTTGCAACCTTCCCATTCCGGGCGCCGACTAATGCGAGTATTATCCCTGTGCAATGGTCAAAAAAGAATAATATGCACGCTGATGTTCTTCATGATGAGGTGGGGATTGATGACCAAGCCAATGTCAATGAGATCGATAACGATGAAAACCATAATATGCCTGTGTTCGACGATAATAGCACCGATTACTATCAAAACCAGCGTATGATCTATCAGTATCACAACGAATTCACGGCGCAGGCTTTGGAAGAAGAATACCACAATAACCATAATACTAATTATAATAATAATAGTAATACTGACAATGGTTTCGATAACAAAACCAAAGATACTAATTATGTGAATTTGGAGTACAAATCGCATTCGCTGACCAACGTATACAGTCGTGCCTCAAATTTATCCGATTGGCATAGCAGGCAGATGGTTCCCTATCTAGATGAAGCTGAAGTGACCGAAGCAGCCCTCGATAACGATAACCATGATGATAGCGATAGCGTGAAGATGGATTATATAACATTGGCTGGACTTTTGATCGGATATCTGGTGTCGAATGTACTATACTTTCTCTGTTGCTACTTCAAATGGCTAAATGAGCAGGTGATGAGTCTGCGCACGCACTTTCTGGGCCAATCGAATCTCTGGGAGTTCTTCGAGGACACCACACGCTACTCCATGCAGACCAAACTGTTCCTCGCTCCCATTATACTCGTCGGCACCATGGTCTACTATGCCATCAACATGCTTCAACTGATGGTTAGGCTCGGTCGCTCCAACGTGCCCAACGTCATTGTTCACCTGCTGCAAGGCAAAGGAATATAGAAATGTCCCATCCAAACCGATTACCGATTATCATCCGTTTACTTTGACTTCACGCCCGATACTCAGTCTCTCCACTAATCGACCATCGACCATACGCAACCATTGACAGAATATACCTAACAAAAGATCAACATAAATTTTAAATAAAAACTCTGTTAATAATGGATTCATGTTTAATGTACTGTATGTGAGCGAATTAGTATTACTTGCCAACGATAACCATGCATCGAATCGATGTATCGATAACACTGCTCGGCAACTTCGACTATATTGCATAAATAACGTTTGATATATTGCTCTGACCGAAATCCCCCATTAGGTTCCGTCTGACCGCTGCTTTCTGATTAAAACATTCGATTATAAAGGGTAAAGAATGAGGGTTTAAGACAGAAATGGAATTTGAAAAGTTTATATAGGGTCTATAAGACGTAGTATTTTTAAATCGAATACAAGAATTATTATTTTTTTTTAAGAATTATTATGCCGTAACAACAAAAACGAAAATACTGTATACATTTTTTAAAATATTTTTTTTTTTTTTGTGCGGGCCAAACAATAATAGGTGATTTAAATCGTCGATAACATCGATATTTTTAACGATAAGAGATAGGGGCTGAAAACCAGAGCATAAATAGATAAATCTCTTCTAGAGAATGACGCCTAATGCATTTTCAAAGTCAAACAATTTATGCAAATTTGTCGATGAGTGTTAGTTGCAGTCGATAACCGCGTATCGATTAATCGATTAATCGCACTCGCCGCAGTGCTGTAGCTGTAATGTTTTCTGTGTCTAACCTAACTGTCGCTGTGGTTCAGGCCTAACTACCCAAATACACACACACACACACACACCTGCATAATTCATTAATATGTGCATACCTTTAACAACTGTGCTGTTGTGTTTGACTTAACATTAACATGGCTGCGCACTGTTAATTACAGCAACCTACGAATGTTACCTAACACGACTGCTTGTTCACTTTAACACAGTTTAGCCCCAACACTTGATCCGCATTGCGCTAATGTTTAACCCTTGACGACCTTCCTCACAGATCCAACCCGGGCACGCCCACACAGCCCAGACGCCCTGACTTCATAGGCATCAATGCGCAGACGGCGCAGCAGCAGCAGCAGCAGCAACAGGCAGCTGCCGTTTACTATGAGTACACAACGGGACTTCCCCCGCAGCACCCGCAGGCGCCGACCATACAGCAGCAACAGCAGCTGCTGCTGCAGCAGCAACGCGTCATGCTGCAGCATCAACAGCAGCAACAGCAGGGTAAGTACTATCGATTATATCGACAATATCGATATATTCACAACTCTATCTTCCACATTCGACAATTATGTTCTTGATAGTGCATACAAAATTTGGATTTCTGTCGATAATATCCAAAGTTTCACAGTATTTTTTATAAATTCGATATTTGAGTTCGTGATAGAGCTTAAATAATAACGATTTATATCGATAGTTTCGCTGTTTTTTTTATAATTTCGATGAGTTTACAAAAGGGTTTTGAAAATTTCAATTTCTTTATTTAATTAGACCCTGTACTTTAAAAAAGTAAAAGGGTCTATTCATTTAGTGCAAATGACAGCTGTGTGTAACAGGCAGAAGGAAGCGTGGTAGACCCCACAAAGTATATATATTCTGACTCAGGACGACGAGCTGAGTTGATTTAGCCATGTCCGTCTGTCCGTCTGTGTGTCTGTCCGTCTGTCCGTATGAACACCTAGATCTCAGCAACTATAACAGCTAAAGATACCGCCTTTCCGGATTTAGGTTGTCAGCTAATGCAAGCAGATCAAGTTTGTTTCAAACTTTTAATATCTCGCCTCCGCGAATCATCAAAAATCTACACCTACCTCAAAAATCTCGAAAACTATAAACGCCACAGCAGTCACAATAATATCGCTACAGACTTGTAATTTGGCATGTACGTAGTAGTCTATGGCATTCTCCACCGATGCTATACATTTATTTAAGATTTGAATTAGAATTAGCGAAGATATGCAAGACACAATTTTTTTCAAAATGCGTATATGTGCCACTGCATCCACAATAATAAAGCTACAAACATGCAATTTGGCATGTATGTAGCCTACAGAATTATCCGTCGATGTTGTGAATTACATTACAAACGGACAAGAAACAGCGAAGTTATGTAACAAACCATTTTTTTATAAATGTATGTAAATCCCACAACAGCCACAGTTTAAAAGCTACAGACTTGGGATTTGGTATGCACGCAGCCTTTGGCATTATCCGTCAATGCTGTAAATTACATTTCCAACGGAAAAGAAACAGCGAAGATTGCGCAGACAGAGAAACCACCTATATCTTGCAGACTATAAGAGCTATAAATACCATTTTTTGGTGTTTGTGTTTTCCTATGCAGCCATCAGATCAAGATAGTTTGGGATTTTTGATAACTCCTTCCATTCTTTCGCTAACCGAAAAACCAAAATTAGCAACAGTTTTCAGTTTTAAATCTACAGTTTAACAGCTAATGACTTAGGATATGGTATGTACGTAGTACTATATGTCAATCTCCACCAATACTGTGAATTATATTACGATCGGATAAGAAACAGCGAAGAAAACACAAAGTACAGGGTCTCCTACCGTCGGTTGCGTCCGACTGTAGCTCCGTCCTTACTGGTTTTTATCAAAACAAAGTTTTATGATATGAATTCACAATGGTAAAAATGTTTTATATCGATAATATTCACATTTTCGGAATATAGTATAAGTACAAGATAGAGTTCACAATTAATAAATTCGATACAATATTAGTTTATAATAGGCTTTGAAAAATTACCATTTATATCGATAATTCCGCAATTTTTCCTAAGAAAAAAAAATTAGTTTAACAATACTGTTTAAAAATTTCAATTTATATCGGGAATATTACTATTTGTACAGTTATTTCTAATAAAATCCTATCACATTGGAATGCAATTGGGTTTGAAATGTGTTGGTATCTTATCGATATTATAACATTTTATTTACATTTTTAATATTTGCACATTTTGTTCTATCGATACAATAATGATAGTCTGCTCTAAATAAAAAAATGGATTAAAAGAATTGTGGAAGAGCGAGTTTAAAATATGGCGATATTTAGCGAGAACAATCGATGTTTGGTGATATTTGAATTCAATGCTGTCGATCCAAACTCTTGCACTGATACTAATGCATCTTTTCCTTCTACCTTTGCAGCCTTGCAACAGCAGCAGCAGCAGCAGCAATCGCTGGCACAGGCAGCCTACGGCGGCAGCCCGCAGCGCCGCTTCCTCTCCGAGGGCGAGCTGGTGCGCCAGGGCACGGGCGGGGGGGAGTTGTCGTACGCGAGGTCCAACAACACCGTCGACAACATTCGCGAGCTGGCTGGGAGTCCGCAGCGCGGCGTCTACATGTGGAAGGACACCTCGCCGGGCTTTGGGGGCGGCGGCGGCGGCGGCGGCGGAGTCGGAGGTGGAGGAGGAGTCGGAGGCGCCGCTGCGGTCAGCATTGGCAGCAGTGCGGGCACGCTGCCGAGCAGCGGCAACATGGCGGGCGTCATGCAGCATGCGCAGTACATGACCGCCGGCGGTGGCGCCCATCCGCTGATCATGACGCATTCGCGTCTGCAGGACTACGCCAATCAACAGCAGCAGCAGCAGCAACAGCAGCAACAGGCAGCAGCGGCAGCGGCAGCTGTCTCCTATCATCGCTCGAACCCCACAAGCCCCACAACCATGCCACAGACCTCGCAGGCAGCGCAGACCTATATAATACGCTATGGCGCTGGCGCCGGCGTCGCAGCTGGCGCTGCAGCGGGGCAGCTGGCGACGGGGGGCAGCGGCAGCATCGGCAGCATCGCCAATGTGGCAGCCACAAGCACAAGCGTCGGCTATCAGCCGCAACTGCGCGGCGGCGTCGCCGTCTTTCCGCCCAACCCCAGCCAGGCGCAGCCCTCGCCCCAGATCAAGCGCAAGCAGACGCCCACGCGCCCCATGAGCTTCGTGCGCGCCCTCGAGATGACGGACTCCATGGAGATGCAGACCATGGAGCAGCAGCAGCAGCAGCAGCAGCAACAGCAGCAGCAGCAGCAAGCGGTGGCCGCAGCGGCGGCCTCAATGGCGCGCAACAACGGCGGGCTGCCGAGCGGCGTGCCACAGAATGCGGCGGCAGCGGCCGCAGCTGCAGTCGGACGCAACGCAGCGGCAGCGGCGGCGGCGGCGGCGGCAGCTGCAGCTGCCAATGCCACAGGCGGCACGCCAGATCGTGCCAGCATCTACGACATGAACTACGAGATCTCCGTATAACCCGTGCTTGTGCCTGTCGTGCTGATGCCGACCGCGCCCCCATCCGCTGCCGCCCCCGCCCCCTCCCCTGCCGCAGCGAACAGCAGCGTTGTTGCAACATCAGCTTACTACGCGCAACAGCAGCAGCGACAACAACAACAACAACAACAACTGCAACGCAGCGGCATTTTGATCAACGGAGCGGAAAGCGCAGCCTACGCCTCAGTGCCCGTGCCCCTCTCCATGCCACTGCCACTGCCCCTGCCCCTGCCCCAACCGCTGTCCAACACGAAGCAGAGCAACGGCGTCAACGCCAGCAAAACGCCCAACAAGCGCAAGTTCTCCACTTTCTTCTGAACAGCAATGGGCGCCAGTTGGGCGCCAGTTATTGTATATACATAGAAGTATTTGCCATGATCAAGACTCTGATTTAATTAATTAATGAAGTCTGTGTCTGTATCTGTAACTATATCTATAACTATACCGATATCTGTAACTGTATCTGCATCTGCATCTGCATCTGCGCGTTGCTTATACCTTGGGTGCAGCCGTACATCTAGCTATAGTTCATTTTGAATAATTGTAACAACTGTAATTACGGAGAGTTCTTGTTTTTAGATAATATGATTTTCAATTTTATTGAATTACCAATTAATTTAATATTTTAACGCCTAACTTATTCGATATTTGTTTTGATTTTACGGCTAAGAGAGAGCGAGAGCGAGCGAGAGAGAGAAACGTCATCAGTTTTTGGAAATTAATTTTAATGAAATTAGCAAAGTATTTCTAAGCAGAAAGAGCGGGGAGGGGGGAGGAGAAAAACTCTATGTGCTTTTATATTGTCAATACATACATACATGCATATACACACACACACACACATATATATATATATATATAGGATATTTATGTAACGGATTAGGTTGCCCAATTGTTTGTAACGTATGTAAATGTAGCTTATCAAATTGTGCACCACACGAATATGCATATATATCGATATGTATATAAGTACACACATATAAATATATATATATACATATATACCATGTTTAATACAAGAACAAATCAGGTCAAAACAGGCATAAAACATAACCGATTGCAATTATAATTAGCCAACATGCGAAATATTACAGGTGTGAGCATAAACGATGGCTAAGCAAATGACAAATGTGTTCCACAGATTCGGCATACCCCAGTCCACGCGACTGCAGGGTATGCAAACGTTTCGCAAGCAATGTGCACTGCATGATGAATCATGAATCACGAATGAATAGTTGTATGAATAGTACCATGGTGCTAAAGGCGACTCAGAACGTTGTTCGATTGTTTATTTATTTATATTTATATATTTGTACATAATTTGTATATATATATATATATATATGTGTGTATTTGTGTGTGTATTTTGTATCTCCAAAGCCTCTTCCCTATATGTGTATATACTATGTATTGATGTATGTAAATCGGAGCTCTAACGATGATGCAGTTTATAATGCTTGCTAGTTGCGTTGTTTATATGTATACTTGTATTTAACATTGTTGTTATGTTTTTAAGTCAGTTTATTTTATTTTATGATTTTTTTGATTCATTTTTTTTCAACATCCTTGTCGCTTTGTTAAGTTGTGCTCCCAGATATCAATCAAAATCAAAGCATTACCGTAATCCGAGTCCCAGTGCTACGAAACGTTGAGCAGATACTGAAATTGAAATTTTATCGAAACAGAATTTGTGAAAATCTGTTGAGAGCAACAAATTGTATTTAATTGGCTAATGCATAGAATCAGGATTTAATACGAAATTTCATAGAAATTAATGTTTGTAAATATAGCTCGCTATATTTATTTGAGTGTTCAGAAGGGCCCACACAATTGACCATATAAAAAACAAAACAAAACGAAAAACAACAATAAACATAACTATTTATAAACCGATTGCGTTGCGTCCGACTGTGCCCGTGCACAGTGGGACCAAGAGCGAATTATATGATGCAAATGCAGAACGTATTATAAGTGTTTTTTGCTAACATAAACAAATTGATAATTGATGAATAATTGATGCAAAACATAGGCATACATATGGATGATATGTACGCCTAATTACATATACAGTCGGCGCGAAAATTCTGTGCCTGCTGACCGTTCTGAAGATTCGCAAAATTGCAAATTTGTAAATAATCAACATTTCTGCAGAGTTTTTGTAATCGAGCAAATCGTTTCGTCCTCTGTCGGCATTTAATAACTCCAAATATATATTCATAAGCATCAAACTTATTTTAGCCTCAATTATGTTTAAATTTTATTTCAATAGTTTTAAGGTCGCCGAGGGGTGCATTTGTTTTGCGCCGACTGTACATACAAATTGTAATTGTAACTAAAAGAAACAAAAACACACAAGTGAATAAATTATGCAGTAACTGTAACATTGATTTAGATTTTTATACCAAATTTAATTAATGTCAAGCGAATGTTTCATCACAACATACGACACATTTATATATATAATGAGAAAACCATTTGTCGTACATCCAAACTATATTAATTCATCGATTGTTACTCTGTGTTTTCCGCCTGCTCCCCATGCAGTCGAGACACTCGGATTCAAAGTGAATGTACTCAAAGAGTACGAATGAATGAACGAATTGTCTGAACGAGTGACTGTGGCAAATTTGTCCCATTTGTCCTTCATCGCTTGTCCTCCTCGTATTGAATTTTCCTTTTCCATTGTAAACTGTAATTGAAAATACAAAAATACAAACAAACAGCAAGGCAATTATATAATAAACATAATAATTAATATTACGACGTGTCAGCTCTTTTATTTCGGAAACTTGGGATCCAGATTCTACTTGGACATCTGCTTGTTCCTCTTCCAGCATATGATAGCTTTAACGATCGTGTTTTTATACCCTGTGCCCATTGAAAATGGGAAAAACAGGGTTAATAACTTTGTCAGAATGTATGTAACAGGCAGAAGGAGGCGTGGCAGACCCCACAAAGTATATATATTCTTGATGAGGGAGACGAGCTGAGTCGATTTAGCGATGTCCGTCTGTCTGTCCGTGTGCCTGTATGAACGCGTCGTTCTCAGCAACTACAAAAGCTAGAGATGCCGTTTTGGTTGCTATAGATAGGTAGTTATCTTACGCAGATCAAGTTTATTTCGAAAATTGGATGCCACGCCCCCTTGATGCCCAAAAATCAATAAAACCCAAACAACCTTGTGTTTTTGAACATAAAAAGTTGAATAACAATCGTAATATTAAACATAAAAGGTTGTTATTCGAAACATAAGCTCTGTTGTATTATATTTAAAAGCGCATTGAAATCGGTTTATAAGCAAACGAGATATAAGCGACGTAATATTGCATGCATTGCAAACGTGTGGGAATAGTGTGCGAGAGGGATGGCAATACCAAGCACTTGCACTGTGCGTACATATGTTTGAATATTTGAACATACAAAGTTAAATAGCAAGCGTAATATTGAACATATAATGTTGTTATTTGGAATATAAACTCTCTTCTATTATATTTAACTATCTTGAAAAGCGCATTGAAATCGGTTAATAAACACAAAATATAAATAAATTAAATTATATGTAAAATATTTAAATGCATTTTTACTGTATTTGCGAGCGCGCAGCGCAAGCTTTGGCACAGGGTATAAGACAGTCGGGCCCGTCCGACTGATCTGCTCCGCCCATTCTGGTTTTTAAATATAATTTTATAAAACTGTCACACGAAGCGTAACAGCAATTCTTCTTCTTCCTTTTTTTGGGTATGCCATGCTTTAAAGGCCGCGCTGCTAGAGGGTAACGCGTGTAATATTGTTTTGTTCATATCTCTCATGTTTATAGTCGGGTTTCAATGCGCTTTTTATGCTAGCTATATAATAGAAGAAAGTGTATATTCCGAATAACAACATTCTATGTTCAATATTGCGCTTGTTATTCAGTTTTTATCGATTAGGGAGTAAAGGGGGGCGTGGCATTCAAAATTTGAAATATACTTCATCTGCGTATGATGTAGACCTTCCAATAACTGAAGACAGAATTTATGTAACTAGATTTGTGTCTCTTAAATTGGTGAATGTATACGCCTTGCATACGCGGGTAGCTTAGTGTGCGTGCCTCTGATTGTGTTTAGGGGTACAGGGTATAAATAGGGTTGCTTGTTTTGCAGGTCACCTTAAGCTGACAAACCGACATAGCAGACGGCGCATCCCGCATTGAAATAGTGTTTAATGTTACTTTAAAAAATTAAATATTTTTATTAATCATACACTGAAAATGTACGTTGTATGTGTTTTACAAAATATGCTGTGTTGTAGCGTACGTGTAAATAGATAATTATGCGTTATGTTTTGTAAGTAACAAGAGTATGTATATACACATATGCGTATACATGTATGTATATATATATACGCCAGATTGTGCCTTATTATCGAATGTTATCGGATGTATTCAAGGCCCGTTGATTATGTTTTGTAAATAATTTGCTATTTTGTTGAAAGACTGATATATGCACACAGATGTATGTTAGTTTAAATGTATGTATATTTTGAGTAAGCATTAATTGCAATCTACAGCGTAGATCGTATATTAGGTATATAATATGTATGTTTGTATAGAATCGTTCCTCTTCATGACAATCATTACATCAGACACAGATAGAACTCGAGCACTAATTTGATGCATGTGATGTACAGAATTATTATATGACATTCAGCTATGCTCCGGTTATTGTGCAATCGCAAAGTTTCGCTTAAATCACGGTAATTTGTTTTTATTCGCAACACAACTTTACTTGAGAATGAACATGTTATTGATGTACTTATGTCAACAAGTTAGTTCAAGATGAATAAAACATTTCCATCAATGTTTCATTCATTCATATGCCAACCAAACTTATTGATATCAATAATTTAGTTATAGATACATTTAGAAGTTATTTATAGAAAATATAATTTTTAGTTGAACAAATACAAGCTCAAAGGGTCGGCGAATGTTTTCTTTTTAACCCCAAAACTCTAGCAATTTGCCCGAATTTTCGCAATATTTTGGCGATTCGGAAAATTCGCAATTTTCGCCATTTTCACCGGAGCATATAGTTATAGAAATTTAAATGTTATACAATTTTCAACTTGCTTATAGCCATAAATCTACGCAAATAAATATATTTCTTTTCTGGTATATTTATTATTTAATTATCTTTAGCTATTTATTAGACATACTTTATTCGAAAACTAACTTCTGTGTGTGCCTGATTGTGTGTGTGTGTGTGTGTTTTTAAGTTAGTGTAACTAACTTATTGGCCATTTAACAGTTGCTATACCAAGCATTAAGCATCATCATCATCATCATCATCATCATCATCATCTTCATCATCATTACTACAGGTGAGCTGTAGCTTGGCTTTACCATCATCAAACTGCATATTTGGATACTCCATTAAATATTACGATTATACAAGTACATAGAGAATATTCGATTCGACTTAAAAAATCAGAATAAAAATATAAAAAAAAAATGTAGCTTTACATAAGGCGTAGTTCTTTGTAGATTGACTTCTCTGTAAATATATTTATGTGTGTATATATCTATGCATACGTATTTGTTTAACATCTGTGTGCCCTTTAAGTATACTGTTATACTGTTATACTGTGGTATATTCGATACATGTGTGCGAATACAAAAAAAAAAACAACTTAGCCTAACACTGTGAGCTGATTCCCTACAGATTATGTACAATTGAGGCAAGTTCTAGAACTCCTTGAGGCTGCCGCCGCGCTTCAGCTTCGTCAGTCGCTTGAGACTGGCGCCGAGCATGCCCACGCTTCCGCTTCCGCTTCCGTTTCCGTTTCCGCTTCCGTTTCCACTGCCCGCAGTGAGCCTACGCTGGCCATCATCCGAGCGCTCCCTCTCCCGCTCCCGCTCCCGCTCTCGATGGCGATCCCTCTGTATGAACGTGCCACGGAAACGCACGCGGCCACGCCGCTGCTCGCCGACGCGCCGCCAGAGCTCGGCGAGGGGCGGGTGGTGCTGGTGGGGGTGGTGCTGCAGGGTGCAGCAGCACACCAGCTCCTGCGATTATAACTTCTTCTCCCAGACCACGATGTGCGCATCGTTCGAGTTGGCCGTCAGCGAGGAGGCGGAGGAGCTGCTGCCAGAGGCGCCACCAGCGGCGCCAGCGCTGCTGCCCCCGCCCGCCCCGCCGCCGCCCGAGGCGCCCTTCTGGCCCGGCGAACTGGCGCCCGTGCTGTACCACACGTGCCGCCAGTAGCCGCGTCCGCCCATCAGCGTGATCACGGTGCGCGGTCCGTCGGCGCTCTGCTGCTGCTGCTGCTTGGAGCTCTGCTTCTGCTTGCGCTTCAGCGTGGCCACCGCAGCCGGGGCAGCTGCGTCCTCGCTGGCCTTGGGCGCCTGTTGCTGCTGCTGCTGCTGCTGCAACAGTTGCTGCTGCTGCTGCTGTTGAATGTCGGCATTGGTCATGAGGCCGTTCTCGGAGATGTTGCCCAGGTCGCTGCCGGTGCCCGAGGTCTTGTGGCTGGCGCTGCTGCTGTTGCGCGAGACGGAGCGTCCGCCAAAGAGGCGGATGCCCATGCTCTCCTCGCTGCCGGAGGAGGTGTAGAGGCTGGAGGACTTCGAGTCCACCGACCAGTTGGAGAGGTCGAGGGAGCGCGGACGCGACGCCTTCATGCGCAGTCGCCGGTCCAGGGTGCACACCTTGCCCGGTATGGCCGCCAGCTCGGGGTCGGAGCGCCGCATGCCCTCGTACATCATGTCCATCAGGTTGCCCTGCGCCCCCTCCTCCGCGTCGTAGTCCTCCTTCACGAATATCAGCTTGCCGTACAGCCCGTACACGTCGCAGAAGCCGTGCTCGCCGCTGCCCTGCTGCGAGCTGCTGCCGCCGCCGCCATTCGAGTGCTGCAGCCCACCCGCTGCCCCTCCCGGCCCCGCCCCCGCCCCCGCGCCCGCATGGGGCACGGCCGAGCCGAGGCCACGCGGCAGCGTCTTGTACATGCGGCAGTTGGCGTCGCTGCCGCCGCCCATGTCCCGGAAGCGTTTGCGGTGGAAGGCGGGCGAGTTGGCCAGCGAGGCGCGTATCTTGGCGGTGAAGCTCTGGTCCAGCGAGTGCTGCTTGTCCAGCTTGGAGCTGCGCGGCGAGGAGGCGGCCGACACGGCGCTGGGCGTGGCGGCGGCGCTGTCCGGCGTCGCCTCCGACGCAGCGGCTGCATTGTCCTGCACTGCCTTCGTTTGGGTTTGCTCACGGCGCAGGATGACCGTGCTCTCGTCCAGCTCGCACTCGCTCAGCTTCTTGGGGTCCGCGTCGATGGCCGGCAGCTGCAGATCGTCGCCCATGCTGGGGGCGGGGGGCGCGGCGGGCGGCGGCACGGCGACTGGCGGGGCGGGCTTGTAGGCGGGGTAGACCTTGGGGATGAGGGGCAGCAGGAATGTGATGGGTCCGAAGTGCGCGTGGCAGGACATGTTGATGCCGCCGCTGATGATGGGCACGCCCTCGAGGCGGGGCAGCGGTATGGTGACAGCGATGCCCACGTTGGTGCCCACCCAGAGCAGGCCCTTGCAGGCCATCAGAGCCGTCACGTAGACGGCGCTGTTGTTCAGCGGCTGCTCCTTCTTGGCGTCGTGCCGCAGCACGCTGGAGGCGATGTTGATGTCCTGCAGGTGCTTGAACGTCTCGGTGTGGTAGAGGCAGAGCATGGTGGAGTTCCTCAGCGATATCCAGAGCCCGATGCCCGAGTGGGCCATCAGGTTCACCTGCTGGCTGGCGCCGTGCTGCACCTCGAAGCTGCGCTGCGACTCCCCGGTGAGCGCGTTGAGCACGTGCACCCGGTTGCCGCAGCTCGCGTAGATGCTCATGTTGATCGGCAGCAGGCTCGGCACCGCCATGCCGCTCTCCCCCAGCGCCACGTGCTGCGGCTCGCGCAGCTGCCAGGCGCCATCGTGGGCCCTCCGGTAGATCAGTATGGCGGCGTTCGAGAGCGCCACGTAGACGGCGTCGAAGTGGTAGAGTATGCGCTGCACCGCCCCCGGCACCGCGTAGCTGCCCAGCTGCTCCTCCTGCTCGGGGTTGCGTGCGGAGTAGATGAGCAGCCGGCGACTGTCCGTGCCCAGCCAGACCAGGTCGCCCAGCAGGCTGCTGTGCTCCTCCCGCGTCCGGCACTGGTCCAGGCCCTTGACGAACTCCATCGCCGACACCTGCGTCTCGCACAGATCGAAGGCGCCCGCCTCCCGCAGGTTGCCCGCCTGCTGCGGGTGCTGGGCGAGCACCGTGATGTGGGAGGAGCTGCCGTCGCTGCTGCACATCCACAGGTAGTTGAGCTGCTTGTGGCGCCTCCGCGCGTTGCCGCCCTGCTTCAGGTCGTTGGCGATGCTGTAGTAGCATCCACAGCGCACCTGCAAGAGACGAGTGGAAATGTGAGTGTGAGTATGGGTATGAGTATGGGTATGAGTGTGAATGTGAATAAATGCCATTCCTGAACCTCGCTTAACACCAACTGCCTTAGGATGGCTCAGTTGCTCTGGTTTATAATATTGCACTCGAGCTCCTCTTCCCGTAAGAAGAAGAATTTCATAGCTCAGTAAACTAGAAGAAGCCGTTTCATTATTATTATTAGCGGAACTAGTGTAACATTCCGTTTATTTTAATTATTTAATTCCGTAAATCTTCACAATATAATAAAACATATTAAACAAATGTACTTTTAAGCCTAAATACAGCAAATATTGGGCATTTTAATAATTACGCACCAACGGTCACACAGTTTCGCTCTCTGCTCGAAAGAGAAACGTTTGCCTTCGTCAAGTTGATCTCCTTGCTCCCTCGCACGCATTGCCCAGCATTGCACAGCAACAGATCTGCGCTCTCAGAGAGAACGATGGGGAGGGGTCAACGAACGAAGGTAGCGTAGAAACTGCGAGAACAAGTGCCGTTACTTGAAGCGAAAACGAGAGCGAATTCGACGCTTGGGCAAATTGCAGCTGGCCACGCATCGCATAAGCCGAGTTTAAGTATATTTAAAATAAATTCAAATATTAACTAATCCTTTGGCAATATTAAATTCTGTATGTGCAACAATTCAAGTGATGAAAGTGCTTAAACCAAGAACGACAAAGGGTGATATTTGGTGTATTTTTTTTATAATACATCCGCCATTGCGCACAACTGAGAGAGCGAGAGAGAGAGAGAGAGAGAGAGAACAAGCCGCGGCGTTGCCACCCTGCCTTAGCGTCCAGCAAACTGCGGCGAATTGGTCAGCTGCTAACTACAAGTATTGTATCTAGTAAAAAATATTGAAATTATATACAAATTAATAGCGACATTAGACTAATTAAACTTTCGACCCCGTCTTTAGCTAAGTGTAAATTGAAAATGCCCACGAGGAGTAGGTGAAAACGCCGTTAATTGTCCTATCTTAAATCACAATCATCTGCTACTTCTGCGATCCAAGGAAATGCTTCGATGGATTTAATGCATTCGTAAGAAAGTAACAACGTAGTGAGTAAAAACTTGCAATTGCAAGAAAAATTACAGTTTTTTAATTATCGGCGATTCCCCTTCACTTTGCGTTAGCGCATTTTTTTGTCCAAGTCCCTAAATAATAATAATGTTAGGAAATTTAAGAAATCGCTGATAACTCAAAATAAATATGCCCCATATAAGTTAATCTAATTATGAAATGGGTAGGAAATCCCAAAATGAATAACATAACATTTTATAATGCGGTCTGTCGCAACTATCGTTAAAGTAAAATAAAATAACTTTTGTCAAGGAGTAACTGCCCAATTTCCATCGAGTTACCATGGTAGGATGGATGAAGATTAGGGAGCAAATAGCATCACTGCTACCTTAATTCTGGCCTAACAGTAGATCATTTCTTGATTTTTTTTTATGTATGTATATATTTTGACTGTTTTAAATTTTTACAATTGTGACGTAGAGCCCGAATTTCTCACCTTCAGTTATAATGTATATAGATCAATATATTTGCTCAGTTTTTTTTTCGCCAGTGCACTTAATTTTCTTGTGTGCGGAAAATGTATACGATGAGGAAAGAACCCACACCATTCCGACGAACGGGTTTTCGCCCAATCGCTTTGGTTATCTCTCACTAATTTGTAACAACTTTGAAGCTATTCTTTTGTAGCTCTAGAAGTCTATATCAATCCAAAGCTGTGGCATTTGTCATCCCTATAACTCCATACAACCTTGAAGAAAACCTTGACTAATTTATAGCTAATTGAAACTATTCTTTCTTGTAGCTCTGGAAATCTTAATGAATCCGAAGCTTTAGCTTCTCTTAACCTCTTGGTTACGCTTTACCGATCTATAGCCAAAATTGGAGTCCATACTTTGTAGTTAATTCCTGTCTCGTTTGCGGGTTAAGCGAGGTTTAGGGGTCTGGTACCTACCTCGGTTTGATGCTGTGATCGGTAGACGGGCATCGCCTTGACGAAGAGGGGCATTTTGCGCGAATGCTTCTGCTGCACTGCCTCCTGGAGCTGCTGTTGCTCGTAGGAGTGCAGCGTGCTCTGTAGATTGCCACCGGCCAGCTGCTGGGCATGGGCATTTGCATGCTGCAGGGTATTGTGGGCATGATGGTGCTGCTGAGCTCCCGACGTGGCCGAGGATCGCTCCCAGGCGGGGGAGTTGTTGGGATCGAGTGCCAGTTGGGCTAGGCGCAGCTCAGTAATCCATTCCTTCTTCACATTCGGCGTCTGCGTTTGGAATGTGAAGGTCTCCTCCTTGCCGGACTTGTGGCGTCCGATCAGCTGCAAACAACACGAATCCACCCAGGCCATCTCCTCGTCCTTGCGCTGTATGGAGCCCTGTATGGTGTTCAGCACATTGCGCGTGGTGTTCGAGTTGAGCTCCTTGTAGCTGCCCTTGAGACTGCCCACCAGATCGTGAATGCGCGAGATGACCTCGTAGTCGTACATCAAGGTGCTCATCTCGTTGCACAGATTATCGGCTCCGTTTGTCAGCTGTGCGGCCGGAGAGCTGTGTGCATCTCCAGCTATGGCATACGGGGATCCCAGACCTCCCAAACCTCCCAGGCCAGCCGGTCCAAGTCCAAGTCCATGCCCATGGCCAGAGAGTGTGGCATTCGCATAGGCCCCTGGCGTATTGCCCGTGCTGCCGTTCGACTTGAGGCTTCCGCCACGATTCAGACCTACGGAAAGAAGAAAGACCTTTCAGTAAATTTCCTGCGACTGAAAACAAGAAACTTCAATTTCAAGCGTATCGACTGAATCACGAAAGTGGTATTGTAAAATGAATAGTGGTAAGACTTAATGACAAACTTCATTACCCATGAAGCCGCGCGGATTTTCTCTTATTTCGTTTTACACTGTTCCGATTGTGAGCAAATTGGCTTTCGATAAGCACATGTCGCACTTGTCGCAGTTATAGTTATAGTTCAACATATCAATTTTAATTTAATTTAGTTCTATACAATCCAATTAAAATAGACAAAACTTGTTCGCCAATAGGGCAATCGATGACAAATGAGTTGTATTGAATCTTCCACAGTTTGTAGTATACATTTATGAAGTAAACGATTTTTAAAAATATGGATCTCGCTTGAGTTAGGGATCAAAGATCCGATAACTAATACTGATAACTGTTGCTCGTTGCATGCGACATTTGATGATGCTGTGAACGTACTTGCTGTGAGTATTCGGGACAACGTGGCGGATGCGCTGTTGTCGACGATCTCGACATCGTTGACTGGGAACATCCACTTGAAGGTGAGCTTCTCGGTGGCGCCAAAGTCGTGCGATTGCTTGGGCGCTACGGAGACGCAGATGACCTTGTCGTTGAGGAGCAGGAGGCGTCGCTGCTTGCATTTGACTATGAAACCGGCCTGATTGAACTCCATGTGGGTGACGTTGTCCTCGCGGAGCAGGTAGCGGGCCAGCTGGCGATTGGTGGAGTTGTCGGTGATGCTGGTGCTGAGGGAGCGGGTGTTGAAGGTGCCGCTGATGTGGCCCAGCATCTCCTTGAAGGCCTGGTACTGTTCCGCTTCGCGTTTGCTCTCATTGAGCAGCTCGGCGAGCAGCTCCAGTTGGGATAGGGCCAGCTGTAGGGACATGCGATCGTGATGACCCTGCGGCGTGTATTTGAGCAGATCCTGCAGAAAGAGTATGAACTGGGGAAAGCGTTGCACCGGCTTCACCATCAGTCCAAAGAATGACAGACGATCGTGGGCGCTGATCTGTTTCACTTTGAAGAAATCGGCCAAGGCGGATTTGCGCTTCTCCTCCATCTTGGCCAGCTCCATGGCAATCGAGAAGTTGTTGATGAATCCCGAATAGATCTCCAGCAACTGCGGCTTGCCGAATGCGCTCACAAAGCAATCGCCAATCTTCTCATCCCTGTCCCAGTTCCTCACGCACTCCGCCAACGAGATGCGGAACAATTTGTGCGAATGCAAAATATCCGGCAGGCAATGGAACAGCGTGGCGATCTTCACTGGATTCAACACCGGGGGGCTGCACTCCTCCAGCGGTTTTTTGTAATCCTGCGAGAAGGAGAATTGCACATATTAAAACGTATTACCCAGCTATAAATGTCTCAATGAAAAGTACTTTATAAATGCATATTCTGAAAAGTATCGTTTGATTACCGATGTTGGTTCACTTGTTCAGTTGATGCGCTGGGTTGAGGTTGATGGTTAATGAATGGTTAATTTTGCAACTAGACGTATTGAATTGTGATTTTGTGATTTTGTGATTTTGTGATTATTGGGTTAAATGATGATTCATGAAAGTGTGAAATTGTGTAGTGTTTGTTAGTAGCATTGGAGTTATATGGCGGAGTATGACGGAGTATGTCGGCATATGACGTGGGAATTGGATGGCATGTAAAGAAGAAAGTAAATGAGTTGAAAGTTGAAATGAGAGTTAACGAGAGAGTTAAAGACAATGATTATGGTTAGGGCGTATTGACCCCCGCCGTAATTAAATCAAGGTAAATCTTTGATTAATTTATTCATTTGTGCAATAAACGAATGTCAATAATATTGTTTCAATTACTTGTGTTCAAAAAAAGGTTTAGCATGCCATGACTTTGGATTGATGTTTGTTACTAAAACTTTACACAGAAATCACACATAGAGAAATTTATTGTTAGACCTATACGAAAATACAGCATTTGTATTTGTGAAATTTCTATTGAAGAGATATTTGAAGAGATCAACCATCTACTTTTTATGATGACAGAATCAAACATGCACATGCCAAACTCAGGCCAAGAACAAGAACAAGACAACATATTGGAATTGTGTGGCGATAAAGTACGTCTCGTCACTGATGCCTTCAATAATGCCAAAGTCTTTACTGAATCCAATCAGCAACGTGGCTACGTTCAGCTCAATGCTTCTGGACTTTACAAATTTGAGATGACCGAACTGCATTCCACTCTCAGCAGCCGCACTGACATCGAGGAGAACCCAAACGTCACCCAAAACTGGCTGCAGGAGATCCCAGCTGAGGTCAATTTGGTAACTGAAGAGGAGGAGCAGCTTCTGGGTCAGTTGCAAAGGGACGAGGAGACGGGTGAAATCTATATGCTCTTGCCCATTGAGATGGATGTACTTTTGGATGAAACCGTAGCTCTGCCCGAATTAGAGCTTCAAGAGACCGTATCCGGAATAACACTTCAAGTCGAAAACAACGGTTCGCAAGCCACTTTGACCGATAGTGCCATTGCCTTGGATATGGATTCTTCCACGGATCAGTTGAATGTCCTAAGCACTTTCACTGTACCCAATCTGAACCTGAGCTTTGCTATGGAATGGCTGGAATAAATGTAACCTATCACACTGCACAATTCACCTAATAACTGTTCAACGATGTCTATTACATTCTGCCACAATCATGGCTAATAAAGTTTATAAATTTTGTGTTTCAAATGGGCAATTAACATGCTTGGCTTGAAGAATAATCCATTTTCTGAGCTACACATGCAATGATTATGTTTAATCTATACCAGTACATAGATGTAAATTTGATGATAGTTTTATAATTTTTTTTTGGGTATTTTAGTTGTTTCAAAATTAAGTTAGAAACTACAACTTTGTCAAAACTAAAAGGGAATGCTATATTTTAAAACTGTTTATCTACTTTTTATTTTAAGATGGTGTCCCATTAAGCAGCGTTTTCTCATGTTGCCGAATTTCGATCAAATTGTCTGTTGCATATCTTTGCTGTGTTTTAACTGATTGTAATACAATTCACATCGTCGTTATATTTATATTATTTTTTTTTTAGATTTTGCATTATTGTTATACATGCTATATGTACATTCGAAAGATATTTTAACTTAATTTTAATAATTAAACGGCTTTAAAACGATTTCTATCAGCGTTTAATACGATGTGTTTGAAATGTATTGCGATATAGTCGGTATAAAATCGAATTTGATATTTTCTCAATGATATTTTCTCTGAAATTGTCATTATAAGGCATGGGAAAATAACTACCGACAATATGAAATAGAAATAATTTGAGTAGCTTACATAACCATAACTTGTTAATGCTGATTTTGGATTGGTCGATTCGGTTTGGTGTTGGGTCTGTACTCACATTGACTAGACGTTGTAGTGTGGCCACATACGAGTTCTCGCTGTGGACGATGGCCGCAACGATGTGGCGCCGCTTGAGCTGCTGCTGGGAGAGGCCGGGAGGGGCGGGGGGCAGCATCGGCACTATCAGCCGACTGTGGGCGGTGCGTGCGGTGCCGTTGGCTCTGCTGCCAGGTGGTATCATCAGGTCCATGTCGTAGCGCCGGCTGCCGGCTGACGTAAACGAGCTCTCATCATCCTCGTACTGAGAGGGAGAGAAGGAGAGCAGAGAATTGGATGGGTTGCTATTGAATTGCTTTGGAGGATCGGGATTAGGGATTGGTTTACCTCTGGCACGCCGGGCATCATTTTGCTGGCGCCCAAGCTGCCCAGCTTTTGAGGTGAGGCGGCGTCCGCTGTGATGGCCTTTTGCGTGGTGTTGGCGGAGCTGGAGGCGGCAGAGGAGGCGGCGGTTGCAGCGGATGCATCCGGCATATCGAAGCCGGAGTTGGAGACGGAGACGGAGCCGGTGCCCGTGGACTGTCGCACATCGTACTGATGGGAGGAGCCGCGACGTATGGAGAACCAACGGGATAGGCGACCGCCAGGCGATTCGCCTGGAGTCGGGATCTCGTCGCGCTGTGATGAGGCTGACGATGAGGTGGGCACCGTGCAGGCGCTGGCGCGACGCAGGATCATGTTGGTGTCGCTATTTTCGGGATGGATGTGCGAATGGGGGGCGGTGGTGGAGGAGGAGGAAGAGGAGGAGGCAGGCGTGCGCCATTTGTCAAAGGACAAATGCTGCTTGGCCTTGTTGAAGGTGGAACGCAATTGCGAATTGCGTTGGTTGCCGGCGCTTAACGAACTCACGCTGCTGCTGGTCTGCTCCTCCTCGGTTAAAGCCTCCTCGTCGGAGTGACTCGCAGTGGGCGCCTCGCCCCCTCGAAAGCAACGCTCGCGTGCCGGCGACTTTGTGTCCCTCTCGCTGCTGCTGCTGCCGCTGCCGCTGCCGTTGCAAGCTGCGTTGCCGCTACCGACACCAACACCAACACCAACGGCAGCCTGGCCACCGTTGGCGCTGAAGCTTCCGCCGGCAATTGTGGCGGAACCGTCTGCCTCCCTCTGCGCCCCCCGCTGCAGCTGCTGCTCCGCGATGCGGCGACTGAAGGCGTTATGCAGCTGCGCTCTGGTCACACTGGCCTTCTGGCTCTCAGCGACCGCCAATGGATGCGTCTGTGCTGGCTGTGGTTGGGTCTGCGCTTCTGCTTCTGCTGGCTGCTCTGTGGTATCCTTCCATGGGCCAGGGCTCAATCTGCGTTCATCTAGTAAGAAGAGCAGAGTTACGAATTTAGTCGAGTTGAGAAAATCAGGGGTTTCCATGCTGGAGTTCCTATAACTTTCGTTGTCTAAAAAGAGCTTTCTTAAAATTCCCATTTCTAAGATTTAGCACGAATAGTTCTTGCATTTTTGGGATTTCATTAAGATGGAACCAAGAGTTTTCCTGCTCGAATCGAGAACTTACAAAGACCGTAGCAGATATGTTTTGATTTAGTGGGAATAGTTCTTTTTTTCGTGCATGAGAAACAAATCAAAAGTTTTCCCACTCGAATCGAGAACTTCCGGTGTCAAAAAAAGCTTTCTTGAAATTCCTATTTCTAAAACCTGTTGAATATGTTCAAACTTAGTACCAATAGTTTCGTTTTCATTGACTTTTTGAGATTATATTAAGACAGAAATCAAAAATTTTCTGCTTCCGGTGTAAAAAAAAGCGCTTTCTTGAAATTTTATTTGAAAACCATTTTGAAACTACAATAAAAGTTTTGAAAAATATTCTTTATCTACTAACGAAATTCTTAGCTTAACAGCAATGTTAAACTTTTATTTTTATAAATTTCTAAGATAACAATAACACAAAATTCAAAAGTTTTTCCACTCGAACTAAAAAACGTTTGGGGTTTCAAAAGCCAGAAATATATAATTCAAGAATGAAATTCATCTTAAAAACATCATTCTGATTTTTGTATTGTTTGAATTTGTTGGTGAGTTTTTGTTTAGATTGCAACAAGATGCAATGCTTTGCATCTAATTTGCTGCTTCATCAATCCCGTATTATGCCTGAGTAAGTCTTTGTTCAATAAACAAAACAAGACTACGAGTTTTGAAGAGTTTTATTTTGTAGAATGAGTTGTTGTTAATTTGTCCAAGTGTAATGAAGTTTGTCATGATGACGACATCCGACATGCGCCAAACTCTTGCCACGATTGTTGATTAAAAGGCGGCGGCAATTTAACGCCACTCGGATTAAGTGCTTGGCCCCAGGCCACGGTTAGAGTAATGGGTAATCGAGGTGCTTGTTGGTAATAGAACAGCATTTGGCCATGGCCATGTGCTGCAAGTCGGCAGTAGCAAGCGTGGGGATCAGCAACAGCAACAGCATCAAAGTTAAAGCCGACGCCACACCCAATTGGCTAACAAATCAAAGTTCTGGCTAGGCACAGAAACTGTCGTCGTTATCCCCGCTTCGCGCCTCAACACATCTGTGTTCATCTGGCTCTATCTCGACTCCCTGCCCAACTCTCTGCTCCCTGCTCTCTGCTCTGTTCCCATGTCACTCACAACTCGTTAACTCGGCCGAGAGTCTCAGCGCCGGCAGCTGTGTGGGCCGCTGCTTTGAAGTGGCCATGGCCAAAAGCAGCCAGAGTAGTACCCAATATTCCGTATCCAAGAAAGAACCACAACAACAGCAACAGCAACAACACCTACGCTCGACAAAGCCAACTTTGCATTTGTCATGCCAAAAAGCAAACAACACTCGATTCACACAACAATCAGAACAGCATTAACATTAGCAACAAGAGCATTAATACCAACAACCAACAACCAACAACCAACAACAATCAAAACAACAACAGGAACACAATTGACACCCAGATTCCTGCCAATTCACGTGGTCGTAATTAATCATTTGCCAAGTTTTGTGATAACTGCGATTTAAATGCTTTTCTGATTCGCCCTTTTCTTGCTCATGAATCAAATCATTGGGTTTTCCAACTCGTATTTTATAGAACTACATAATGCATATGGTAGGGCTTTAAGAATCGAATAAATGTACCTCATCATAGGGGTTTTTGAACTTTATAGAATTAGGAAATAGGTTTTGGAATTCGCATTAAATGGAATACCGAGGGGGTTAATTATTGTGAAACTCTCTCTGCCTAAGTCTCGCTGGCTCAACTCTCGCCAGCTCAACTCTTGCCAGCTCAACTCTCGCCAGCTCAACTCTCGCCAACTCAACTTTCGCTAGCTTAACACTCGCTGGCCAAATTCTCGTTGGTCAAACTCTCGTTGACCGAACTTTCGTCGGCCGAACTCTCGCTGGCCCAACTCTCAACAGATGTGCATGCACGGCAAGGACAGGTGCTTACTACTGATCGGCTGGCCAGTGACTAGTTTGGATCTATGGTAAATTTAAGAATTACGTTTCGTAGTTTCTTTCTTTCTCTCTGTTGGCAGTTTGAAGGCAGTGCCAAAGAAATAGACGCCCGATTGTTGCCATTCTTTGCTGTCATTTCAATTAGCAGCAAGTTGGCTTGAAAGTCTTGCGTCTGTCTCTTGGCTTTTGTTTTTGTCTTTTTGTCTTTATGGCAGTGTTTGGTCTATGTTTGTAGGTTGTACTCTGAGCTGCCAAACGATAAAATATAATTTGTATAATTTGAGCAAGCGCAAGTCATTAGCATTTCTGCCTTGTGTGTAGTATCTGCACTGTGGGCATTCTGCAGTTGCTTTAATAAGGCTCATTAATCACGCCAAGCAATTGCCAATCGAGCCAACTAATGAATGAAATACTGTCAACCGACTCACAGCTGCGTGATTGACTAACTGACGAGCTGACGAACTGACTAACTGTCTAAGTGACTGCTTGATTAGTCGACTGTTGAATCGTTTGATTGGGTTTGCTATGCAAATGCTCGCCACCTCCACGAAAGCTCAGGCGGCTACACTCAGAGAAAAGCGGCCAGAAACTTGCTTGGTTTTCCAAGTTAAATAAAACCAATGCAAGCCAGAATGGGCAGAGTAGATCGATGTAAGTAATTATTTTGGTAACGCACGTGATTGATTATCAGATAAGCAAAACTTTGATGCATCATATCTCTCTCTTAGTTATATACCGATTTTATGAAATTTACAGAATTGGTAGATTTTAATCAAGTAATATTCGAGTGCATTTCTATCTTGATATTTCAGAATTTATTCAATAATAAACAGGGTTAATTTTTAAACAACATTTAAGTAATCAATTGAAGATTTAAATAAGATTCAAAGCTATCTTGAATACGCTTATAATATTATAATATTCGAAACGTGCTTAAATAAGTTCTGTATTATTTGAATTAAGTACGTTACCATTGACAGCTTTCTGGATTGAATCAAGTAAGAATGTTTAGCTATTTTTTTCGAGTGTTACATTCATATTTTATATGCTTTTTGTGCAAATTGGTTAACAAATTATGCACAAGGAGTGGAGCGTGTATACGCGTGTGGCGTATACATTTGCTTCCCAGGAACTGCATTTAATCATAATTAATAAAAAGCACAAACTTATGCGTAACGGCAACCGTTGCACAATCCAAAGGAGAAGCAAATGGAAACCGAAACAGAAAGGCAAAAGAAACGAAACTCAAATCATGGCTGGCCACTTGTAGGTTGTGTCTGTCACATGTTCAGGCTTTTCCGAAGCACCTTCAGTGGGGGACACGGACAATAGAAATAGCCACTAGACAAGCTGAGAAAGCCCCTTGCAGTGTTTCTTTATAGCCGTACTTACATTGTCTTGGTCAAGGGTGAGTGATTCAACTAGCCATGTCTAAACAGTCCATTCAGCACATTGGGCGTATGCGCAATGTCAAGTTCATGCAATCTCTTGTGTAGTTAGTCTGTTTTACTGTTTGTTCTACACACAAAACACAAACCACAAAACACAAACCACAAAAAACGAATAACCAAAACAAACTGTCAGTTAAATATTCGATTTTAACAGTCACGTTTATTGAAATGTGTTTTGTCTGCATCGTGAATTTCAGCTCTCAATTTAAGAATGTGAAAAGCATTCATTAGCTATCTACTCTAGTCGGATTTATTCAATCTTACGATCGGATAAGAAACAGCGAAGATATGCAATAGAAAATCTGCTCGGCAAGTAAGGGCTTTGGCTACATCCGACTGACATGTTTTTATCAATATTAAAATTGCTTTTTTGCTGACTTTAATAAACTAATATCATCCACATGGAGCTAACGAACATTAAAGTGTTAACGCCAATTAAAACTGGAAGCACGCTGCTAAAAACTTGCCATTAATACTGTTAATTAGCAGTTAAATTCGATAATAGCAGTTCTGAAAACTTATTAAATATTTGATAGTTTTCGCTATGAAATCACAGCTTCAAAGTTTCACTGCAATTAATTAGTTAGCTTGGCTTATGCTAATCAAAAAATATCCAAAGAGTACCCTACATAAGCAAAATTCTGGCTGCAATCAAATTATGCTCTGTGATACACCGAACTTTGGTTTACTAATTTAATTTAAATATAAGTACACAGGGACAGACAACATGTGGCAAATTTAACGACTATCAGTTACTCTCTAGAGTGGAAATTCATAACTAACATTTTAAAAACGCGTTTATAGCTTATACGGCAATTATGATGGGGGTTTAATCAACGAATTAGCATAATATTAAATCAATTTAAATTGCTCGTTTCGTAAAATGGTTAATGCCCATGAAACTCATCTACAGGGTATGCGTGAGCATGAACTGGGGTCCAAATAAAAGTTACATAAACACAATTTCATAAAAGCACAAGCTTTGGAGGAGGGAAAAGCCATATGCTTTTGACAGAGACAGAGACAGAGACAGTGATAAAGAGGGAGGGAGAGGGAGAGGAGCGCTCACATATGTATGCTGGCAATTTGAGATGCCTTGAAATTGGCAAATATTTGTTCGACGGCATTTTGTTTGTCGCCCACGCAGTCGGCAGTCATTTTGTTCCTCGAGTGCCGTCTGTCCTTAACAGTCTCTGCTTATCCCCCCACCTTCCCCCTGTTTCAGCAACAATCGTTGCTTCTCTCACTCTCCATTGTTTCCTGCGCTATTAATGTTAATATTGAGGAAAAACAAACGGAATGGCGATAATCAATAGCCAACCGATGGAATCTGCGACAATGTAGCAATTTTACAGACTAAAACGACCAGCTTGGCATTATTCGAGCATACAATTTTGATAATAAATAATGAAAATATACAAATATTTTTAAATTTATAATAAAAGTACTAATTCAAATTGATAATTATTAAAGCAGCCGCTTTCAATGCAGATTGGATGGAGTTGAAGAGCTCTGCACTCTCAGTAGGAGATGCAGCTCAGATTTGTCTTTCCAAACTAACTAAAACTCAACTTGGGTCTGTCAGTGCCAGAATTGAAGCAAAAGTTAAAAAACTATATATATTTGATATAAATTATGAAGGAGATATTAAAACTTGTGCCGCAGGTTGCCATAATTTGTATGGCAATGGCAATGGCAATGGCAATGACAATGACAATAGCAGCACGAAAGTCCTCGTGTGGCAGGAGGTCTAATGAGGCCACAAGCCAACTCACTTGCCACTTGCCACTTGCCAGTTGCCACTTGTCGGTTGCCACTTGTCGGTTGCTTGCACGGGTTTCAAAGTTATTTTGTCCGTCGGAAATTGGGAAGCACGCGGCGCAGATGCACTTTGGGCGGCTAAGGAGCTCGGCCAAGTTTGTCGAGTTGGGCAAGTTCCAGGCAAAAACTGGCTGACGACGTCGAAAGTGGTTCAATGGCAGGATGTGTTGGTCTGCAAAAGAGACACATCTTAGGGATGGGCACACTGAGCGAAATGTGACGTTCTTAAATTAACTGAACTTGGGAATTTCCACTGTTCCTCAGATAAGCTAGATACAAGCATGCTTGTTTCCAAGTAAAAAACAATTAGCGAAACTTTGATGCATCATATCTTTTTTAATCATATACCGATTTTGATAAAATTGGTAGAATTGGTAGATATTAATGAACTCTACCAACAAATTTATATAGATAGATTTGTATTTTTTAAATGGGTCAATTTATTCTAATTACGCCCATTGTGGGCGGAAGGGACGTGGAAAAAAGCATTTGAAATAAACCTTATCTGCATAAGGTGTACACCTACGTACATTCCAAAAATAGCTGCTCTCAGCGTTTATACTAACCGACAATCAGGACCAAATCGAATTCTGATCAAGAATATATACTTTGGCCTCTTTTGGATGTTCTCACTGCACTAACTTTATAGACCTTTTAGAACCTTTTCAAATAACAGTGTCTTATCAAAACAGTAAGTAGCAAATAAAATTGATAAGATATATTTGATATTGCTCCATCCTTGGAAATTCCCATTTTAGTAGGATATCAAGACTGAGGACTGCGGTTCTTGATTGGTTCTCTCTGTGTGGCATGTGAATAAACATACTTATGCTGACAGGAGCGTGGGAGCAAGTGGGAGTGCGATTCCTCAGTCCGCCACACGTGTCTATAATAAGTGTGGAAATTGCTTTCTATTTGCAATTTTGATGACGATGTCAGGCAGAGCGAGGCAAACTCAAAGCAGCGCGTGCCTTTGCCATAAACTAATTATTATAATGTAAATCACACACGCAACCCGACCGAAAGATGCTCAATGCTAATGCCTTGGGGCTCTGCGAAAGAAATACCGCAGAGAGGCAGGGGGCAGCGGGCAGGGGGAAGGAGTATTCAGTAGCTGTTGTTGCTCAGGAAGCTGTATGCTTTGGGGTAATAAGAGCTTTATAAAATGCCAACTGGCTTATCCACTCGCATAATTATAATTATGTGCGTGCATGGGCACAATCGCTCTGTGTGAGAAATGAAAAATGTCTCAAAAAAAGAGATGGGGAAAATGAGAAAATGCTTTGATGCGGCAGAAGGCATATTGAAAGTTAATGTCTCTAAAAATACTCACAATATTAATTAGTAAACAGCATCCGTTTGTAACGATTCTCGATGGATGCAAACGATTGCAAGGTAAATAAAAACAGCATAAATAAAGTGAAGAAATATCATCCAAATTGTCACCTTTTAAGGGATATTTGAAAATCCAAACAGAGTTTAAAATATCACAACAAAAATGAAACAGAATGTTAGAGAATTTGCAGAAAACTACATTTGTAGAACAGTGTAATTAATTGCAAATGAATTAGCAACTAAGGCAAGAATATTAGAGTAATCAGAGTAAATCAATTGCGTTTTCAGCTGATAAAATTCGTTGGCAGCTGATAAACTAGACAATATTACTTGATTTGATAATTGGGTCAAAACAGCCGCTGTTCTTGCTGCAGATATTTCAGCAGTTGGCATTATTGTGCTCTTATTTTGAGGTTGATGCTGTTTATTGGTGATACAACTTGTCTATTAACGAAGTGATAATATCCTAACGAAATTATTACACATTTCCAGTTCTCGCTAAAAGCGAAATGTGTTCAAGCGTTTGCCAATAGTTGCATCGAAATACTATTAACCTGCGGGGCGTATGCGTAATCATCGCACTTAGTTTGATCCAAACTGTTAACAGAATAGGGCAAATCCAAGCCGACCTTGACAAGGTCGGCATCTCTGTGGATTTGGGCTGTCCAGTGTTAGCCATGGCAATTGAACTTAATTGCCAATAATTAAGAATGACCCAATTGCAGCAATTTTAACTAGAATTGTGTCCTAGCTCAGGTACATATACGTAGAATACAAAATTGATTTCATATTGAGTATTAAATTGGCATGCAACTTGCAACGGCTTGATGGCAACTGAATTATTTAGCAAGGCTCTGATTGGATTTCCCGGTAACACAAACCATATTCGCAACCGATTAAAAAATATAAATATATTTTAAATGAGTGTAACCAATCCAGATACATTCCTTTACGTGTAGTTTATGCTTGAGTGTTTCGGGGTAAATAAATAAATACAAATGGGTACTTGTATTCATACAAACTCACAATTGTACAACTGTTCTATACAAAACCAGTAAGGACGGAGCTACAGTCGGACGCAACCGACTGTAGGAGACCCTGTACTTTGTGTTTTCTTCGCTGTTTCTTATTCGATCGTAATGTAATTCACATCATCGATGGGAATTGTCATAGTCTACGTACATGCCACATCCCAAATCTTTAGCTTTAAAACTTGAGCTTTAAAACTGCAAAATGTTCCTAAATTGGTTTTTCGGTTAGCGGAGGAATGAGAGGAGTTATCAAAAAACCCATACTATCTTGATCTGATGGTTGCATAGGAGGACATAAATACCAAAAAATGGTATTTCTAGCTCTTATAGTTTGCAAGCTCTAGGCGGCTTCTCTGTCTACGCTATCTTTGCTGTTTCTTTTCCGTTGGTAATATAATTCACAGCGTTGATGGATATTGCCATAGGCTGCGTACATGCCAAATTCCAAGTCGATAGCCTTCAAACTGTGGCTGTAGTGGCGCTTACATACATTTATAAAACAATTCATTGGTGCATAACTTCGCTGTTTCTTCTCCGTTTGTAATGTAATTTACAGCATCGATGGATAATTCAATAGGCTACGTACATTTCAAATCACAAGTCTGTAGCTCTAATATTGTGGCTGCAGTTGCACATACATGCATTTTGAAAAAAATTGTCTATTGCATATCTTCGCTATTTCCAATTGAAATCATAAATAAATTAATATCATCGGTGGAGAATACCTTAGGCTACGTACATGCCAAATTACAAGTCTGTAGCGCAATTATTGTGGCTGCTGTGGCGTTTATAGTTTTCGAGATTTTTGAGGTAGGTGTAGATTTTTGATGATTCGCGGATGAAGGAGGCGAGATATCAAAAGTTTGAAACAAACTTGATCTGCTTGCATTAGCTGACTACCTAAATCCGGAAAGGTGGTGTCTCTATCTCTTTTAGTTGCTGAGATCTAGGTGTTCATACAGACAGACGGACAGACGGACAGACGGACATGGCTATATCAACTCAGCTCGTCGTCCTGAGTCAGAATATGTATACTTTGTGGGGTCTACCACGCTTCCTTCTGCCTGTTACATACATCTGTCAGTTGCACTAAACTAATAGACTCTTTTACTTTTTTAAAGTACAGAGTCTAATAAATAAATGGAGATATTTTCTTCGGGTAACAATATCTGCTCTATAAAAATTAAGTTGAAATATATCGCCGAATAATTGAAAAATACGTAAATTTAAGCTTTAATAATACTAAGAGCGCATCAGGTTTTAAGGTAATTGTATTATCACAGAGTTTTAGCTATATATTAGGTTGCCCGAAAAGTAACCGGCGATTTTTGAAAATAAAGTAAAAATATTTTTTAAAATTTTAGAATGAACTTTAATTAAATATATATTTGCCATTTTGTTGGATGACCTTTGGCCATATTTTCGGCAATATTATTATTCCAAACTCACAGAACTTCTGGCCATTATCTGCAAAATAGTGAACTAAGTGCGATTTTATAGCCTCTTCTTTGTCGAAATTTTTACCATATAAGAAGTTTTGCAAAGATATGGTGGATGCATCAAAAGTTTTCAGCCAAGCTCTCTCAATTTTTGCCGAGGGACCAAAGATTTTTGTATATCAAATTTTCGGTTAAAAACCTTGTTTTCAATTCGTGTGGTACCCAAATATTAAGTTTTTTATCCGTCTAAGACGTCGTATATGATTATGAATGGTTGATTTTGGTATATTTAACTTCTCTCCAATCTCATACTCAGTTACATGACGATCCGATTCGATTGAGCCCAGATATTGTCATTATTAACCTCACTTGGCCGACCTAATCTTTGAGTGAAAAATCTCCCGAACGGAATTTGACAAACCAACTTCGACACTGTGTTTCTCTTAAGACTAAATCACCCTACAAATTACGCAACTTTTTTGCAACCTGCGCTGCGTTTTTTATTTTTCGGAAAAAATAAATTAAAATATCACAAAAATGCTCGTTTGTGGGCTCCATATTGAAATTAACGCCCAACAAACAAATATAAACTAAATTACCCGCACTTTTTTTTTAAAGCAAGCTCAAACTTACAGCTCATATTTGGAAAAAGAAAAAATACAATAAACTAGTCGCAAGCGGTTAAGAAAAATTGTCAACGGCGTGAGTATGCAAAATCGCCGGTTACTTTTCGGGCAACCCAATACAAACACTTGCAAATGAATAAATACTTGTCTATTTTCAATTTAATTTCGGATTTTTGTAATTTTACGCAATTAATGCTGTAAATACAAGTTCTTTGTATTTGGAACAATTTTCAATAATAAACAAACTAAAAATAAATGAATGAAAAAAGTTGAATATTAATAAAGTAACAAGTAACGTATTTGACCACAGTGCAGTGACATAGGACACGCTTAGCCTAAAGGCCAAATCAATTGCTGCGCCAACTTGAGGCAGACTACTTGAGGCTTCATTGACAGTTGGGCCGGAGACAGCAGAGAATGCAAAAATACACACACACACACACAAGCACACACAGATACGCTAACACACACAGATACTTTGGTTTTAGCTATTTTAAGGCATTTTTATGTCGCTTCTGGAGACGCTGTCCGGCTGTCGATGCAGCGACAGTTCAGCAATGTGAATGTCAATGTGTGTGTGAGAGCGTGTGAGTTAGTGTGTGTGTGTGTGAGTGAGAGAGTATGTGTGTGTGTGTGTGTGGGACCCTTGAATGCCACATGCCGTTGACTATTTTTAGCGGGTGCTGAGCTGCAAACAATGCGACGACGTCAAGTGGCCACAGAATTGCAGCCAACATCCTGCCCCCTCTCCCCTCTCCCCTGCCCATCACTCCATCCCTCCCAGTTACAACAGCATCATCTGAAGCAGCAGCAGAAAACTTGAGTTTAGGTTCATTGCTTTCGACATTGTTTGGCCGACTGCATTGGCCAACTCGTTGTCAGGCTATGGGGAATCCGCAGCTTGGATTGCATGGTGTCAACGCCCACAACAAGATGGCAGCGTTAAACTGTAGGGGCGCAGCCGATCAGTCGGTTGCGACCGACTGTAGTACACTCTGTGTACCCTATGATTCGAATATGATTCAAGTCATATTCATTAAAGTTCATACAAAGCGCAGCAGCAATGCTTCTTCTTCCTTTTTTATCTGTAGCATGCGCTAATGGCCGTGCTGTCAGAAAAGAAGGGCGTGAAAGGGGCGTGACATGCGACATTTGAAATAAACTCTATATATAAAAAATTAATTCTCTAGCTCTTACATTTTTCCAAGATCTACGCATTTATCCAGACGGACAGACAAACACGATCAGATCGACTCAGTTGATCAAAAATATATAAACTTTATGCTACGCCTTTTGCTGCCTGTTACATAAGTCTGGACATAGTTATTATCATCCATATCATCGGTACAGGGTATAGAATTGTTTGATAACTGCTGTTTTTGATGGGTGTTGGGTATTTCAAAAGCTTTTCAGCGCGTTCTCAAATTGAATTTTCAGTGCACAATGCAGGCCACGTAGAAGGTATGCATATTCAGTTATGCGCAGGATGTGTTCAAAATGATTGATTTGTTCCAATTTCATTGAATGTCTGCTAAAATACCATTTACAAATGGCACAAACTTTAATGAAGGGCAACTGGAGAAGGCATCAGAATAAATAGTTTAGTAATAGAGACGGAAAGTTCAAGGAAAATTTAATACAATTCAACAACAATCGGTTTGTTCTTGGTGAAATCGAAAGTTTAGATTTCTGCATCTTTTTAAAACAATTGCTTATTTTTGCCAACGAAAATACTCAGTTAATGTCCGTAATGTCTTCGTTGTCAACATTGTTTTGATGTGACAATTCGATGAAGTTCTTTAACTGACACAGGAAATGCAATAAGATTGCGAAATGTGCTTCTCAGACTGCTGTTAATATATTTATTTAGGAATATACTAACGGTGCGTGTGCCTTTTTATCAGTTTCCCCGCTGTTTGCCAGTTTTACAGACTGCCCTTTTATTGTTCATTTGTTTAAGATATTTACAGACAAAACACACAAAATGCAGATATACAACCACAACCACAGCTACAACCACAGCTACAACTACACGTCTGTGTGACACTGTTTCACTTTCATTGACGCTTATCAGAAAGTGACCGAGTTGGTATTTTTATTTTCGGTTGGGTTTGTTTGTGTTTCGCCGGGAGTTCATTTTGTACGGTGTTTGTTGTTGCCGACGCGTAAATGTAGTGGCCCAAAAGCAACAGCGTGCAGTTGGTGTTGGGCTACACAAGGAGAAATATCCGAGGTATTCGTCAATTAATAGCCAACAACAATATTGGATTGAGAGTAAAATATCTTCAAGTTTCTTTCAATATTTATTTCCCTAATCCTTAACTAACGTTGGTATTCAGAATATATACTTTCTACTATCATATTTAACTATCCTGAAAAGCGCACTGAAATCAACAAACAAACACAAAGCTACAGACAAAAAAGTAAGAAGAAGAAGCATGGCTGCTGCGCTGCGTATATGTTTTTGAATTTCATGTTTAAGAATTTGCAACATGAATACGTTTATTTTAAATTTATACGTATTGTTTTTCTCTCTGTGCATGCGTTAAAGTTGCAGTTCAACCTGAACTAGGAGAGTGTAGCGCCATCAAGCTGCTTGCAACGCCAACTGGACTTGATTGTGGACACAGACACATGACCATCTGCAACCATCTGCAACCGCCTGCAACCGTCTGCAGCATCAGCGGGCAGCAATCGCTGCTTTCTTACTTGAATTGGGTAATTGCAATTTACATAAATTTCGATGTCAGCTGTCGACAGCCGGCAATTTGCGCGCGTTTATAAACATTTTGCTTTGTTTCAGTTGCTGGGCTTTTGTTTTCTTTATTCGGCTGTTTCGAGAGCGTCAAAAAGCAGCATAATGACGCTATAATTACACTGGTCGACACATTTTAATTAAGTTGCTGCCCATACAGATTTAAATTGCTTTCATACGTTGTTTTGGGGTGTTAACAAATGGACACTGGCAAATAGACCAATAGACCGTTCAGTAGATATCAGGGAATAAATATTTGATTATTTTTAATTTTCATTAAGAGGAGTGCATATAAAATGATAATATTATAATAATAACTGTGCACAGAAATTGTAATATTATTATTATTATTAATTATTTAACAATGCCTTATAACCCTCCAAAAATACTATAGATAAAGCTCTAGCAAGTACCCCTTATTAGATAGAATAGATATTTTCGGTTGTAGTGTAGAGTTTCCCATCCAATAACAATAATAAGAATAATATCATTATGACTATAGAATAATTATATAGCTTATATATAATATTTCATTTAAAGCATAGTCTTTATATCTGTCGATTTTTAAACCAAGAGCAAAAGAGGATGCGATATTTTTTGTCGACCAGTGTTGTGGGTAACAACATTATTTATGAAGCAGCCCGGTAAATGGCAAGTACGCGGTCAGTGAGAGGCGATGTGACTTTAACAAAATAATAAGCAGTAATAATAATTGATCATGCATGTAATGCACATACGTTGTTTGGGGCAGGATCGAAATTATTATAAAAAATAACGTCACAGGTTTAAGGCAGCTGAAAAATGCTGTTGCAATTTGCCAAGAATGCGCACAAGTTAAAAGTGAAAGTAACAACGTGCAACAGGTGCCCAGAGCCAACAACAATTGCATCGATTGCATTGCTCTAAAATGTATGAATTCAATTTTAAGACATTGACATAACTATTGGAAAAGAGTGTGATTTTGGTATAGTTTGTGGAGCTCTTAATAGGTAGACTTGATCTGTCTGAATTCCAGATAGAGGGACAGAAAAACAGAACGGCAGACAGGGGAAAAATTCAGAAAAGTAGACAAAATGTTCTTCTATTTTATGGGCATATGCTTGATGGGATTATGTAGAATTATTCTTTATTCGACTGTAATATTATAGCACTTGGCTGTACAATTCATTCAAACAATTGGGAATTCCCTTTGATCGTCTAATACTTGATTCATTCGTGAGAATTGGAAATGCGCATTCAACGCCATTAGCCTTGTTTAGTTGCAGTTAAATTCAATTTGTGGCTGCATCTGGTGTGTTTCTCTCTGTTTGCATTGCTGTGAGGGTGTATCCGACTTCCCGTTATTACGTGAACCGATTATAGCTCAATAGCAGAGGCAATAGCAGAGGCGAAATGCATCCAAATGTCAAAGCTTTGCGGTTGACAGCCCCGTCCTCCCTTTTCTCCGTCGCTTCCGCTCTCCCTAAACATACCCCAGTTCGCCTGTTGCAGTGCGTGTTGCATGTTGCACGCTGCTGACTATGAGAAAGTTGCCACACAGCAGACAGGCAGTCTGCAACCGACAGCCTGCAGCCTGCGCTCCAGTCTAGGAACGAGCCAATGCCCTCTGGAGTTGATGCAGATGCAACTGCAACTGCAGCAAATCAGCGTTGCCTTCATCTGTTGCTTTGTTTACGCATTTGTGATTTGTTTGTTATTGTCTTCCATATCGTCGTGTCGTCCGGTTCCCCCTCCCATGTGCATATAATTATACCCAGCTGAATGTCGCTGAAAAAGGGTATAATAGCTTTGGACTCAGCCACTACAACAGCAAAGCCTCCAAATTTGGAGTGCAGCTTAGTTCCACTTTAGCGTGACACGCCCCTTCGCCCATAAATCGAAAATTGCACAGTTTTGAGCGTTGCATGTTGCCATTTGTTCTCAGGCTTTTTATTCTTCTGTTCAAGCGAATAAACTACAGTCGGGTGTGTCCGACTGATCCGACGCCCTTGCTGGCTGTTTCATTGGAAAGTACTCTCTCCCTCTTTCGACTGATGAATACCAATAAGTCATGCTGTTTCCTTACTCGCAACATCCCCCCGCACCGCATTCGATCCCCCCCTTCTATAATCATGTTCAATATTGAATTTCATCAATGTACGATTGTTGGATGTTGTTGTAGTTGTTGTTGTTGTTGTTGCTGGTTGATGTTTGCATTGTCTATTGTTGTCTGCATTTATGTCTTTCGTTTGCGTTTTACTTGCCATTTCGATTTGAATTTGGAATTTCATTTGAATTTCAATTTTCATACGGTTGTTCATGCTCTTGTTGTTATCATGGGGCAATTCCATGCACTCAACAGTTGTTCCACATACGCAGAATGTTTTCAGGATTCCGTTATTGATACGAAAAACAGCAAAACATTTGCTAAAAATAAATTTATTTCTAGAATTTTCAAAAGGTCAATTAGGTTGGTGAAATAGATTCGATAGATTCATTCCGTCTTTAGGGTTTTTTATAGACTGTATTTAATGGGTAATAATTACTATGTGAAATTGTATATAGCAGGCACGAGGGCGTGGCAAAGCCTAAAACGTCAATTCAACATTGTCCATCTGTACATTCCCTAAGTCGGATGCTATGAGAGCAAGCTAATCGAAGAATAAGCGTCGGTTGCATCCGAGTGACGTTGCTTGGGTGGCGTCCAGACAGTATTTATAAGTCGGTTACGCATACGACCCATGTGCCCGAGGCACCTGGTGGGCCAAGCAGCGAATTAGTTACGCTAATACAATAGTTATGATCACATCGACATCGTCCGTCGGATGCTTTGAGCTTCGACGACTGCCAATACACCAATACAAACACAATCAGTACAATCAGCAACCTCGTTTCACATAATTAGCGATCGTGATCACATTTCGACGCATTTGTTTCACATTTCCGCCAAATAAACAAAACCAACATGGGCACATAGAGGCGGATTTACCTAAACACTTAATTGAATACGAGACGCTGACTGGAACTGGAACTGGTACTCGCTACACAGCGTTCATGGAGGGGGAGGGGGCGCGGTGCCAAGGGGAGCGGTTGAGCGGGTGTTCTCAAAATAAATGCTATTAATGGGTATGTGTGTTTCGGTAACTGGTTAAGCGACTCGAACAACTCGCATGCGAAATGTCTAATAGCAAACGAGAATGGGCAGAGCAGATCAGTCGGACGCGCCCGACAGTGGAATACTGTTTACCCTAAATTAATATTCTAATTTATATTTAAACGCACGAATTACACGCAACACATCTGTAGTGCCTGGCGTGTCCCCTCGTTCGAGCTATTCTGTAGTGCCCCACATTGGGCGCCATTCTGTAGTGCTCGAATAGCAACTGTGAACGCGAGTTGCACAATATATACGAATTGGAGGCGTGCACTTCTAGCTCTGCTCTTAGCTACGCTCGTCGGAAAGGTGTGGGTTCTTTCCTCATCGCATACATTTTCCGCACACAAGAAAATTAAGTGCACTGGCGAAAAAAAATTGAACAAATATATTGATCTATATACATAATGTTGATAAACTATACCCACTAAAATTATGAAACGATCTACTGTTAGGTCAATGTCAGCCCTAAGACTTAGGGAGGCTAAACAGTGGACCAGTGTTAGCTTTGGTCACTCCAGAATTCTGACGGAGTCCCATCACTGCCCCACAGAGTCGGACTACTGTATGCCCACAGCTAGCCCGGTCTCTCACTATCATTGCCTTATTCCGGACCGCGAGGAGTGGATCCGAGGCTTGCCAGGTCCAGCCGAAGATATCAAAGTCTTCACGGACGGCTCTAAACTGGAGGGACAGGTCGGTGGCGGTGTTTTCTGCTCCTCATTGAATGTCAAAACATCCTTCAGGCTCCCAAATCATTGCAGTGTCTTCCAAGCGGAAGTCATTGCTATACAAGAGGCACTCACGACGATTGCCAAAAAAAACACCACCAGAAAGGGTGTATGTATTTACTCTGATAGCCAGGCAGCTATCCGAGCTTTACAAGCGATTAGCTACAACTCCAAAGTTGTCAGAAACTGCCGCAAATCTCTTCTGGAGATGGCTAACCAGTTCAATATTCACCTCATCTGGGTCCCAGGACATAGGGATATCGAGGGTAATTGTGTAGCAGATGAGCTGGCAAGACATGGTACTACCATGACTCTCCTTCCTGAGTTGGAAAGCATAGGTATCCCAATGGCTACAATCTAAACTGACCTGGCCTACTCGTTGCAGTAAACCGTCCCTTGAGCTGTGCCGGCTGAACAGAATGAATTGCTCCAATGTAATTCGCGCTATCACCGGTCACTGGACAGTAGGCTTACATGCGGCCCGACTTCGTCTAAACTTTAATGATTTTTGCAGAAGCTGCGGTGACGAAGATGAGGAAGAGACAGCCTCTCACTTCTTCTGTACTTGCCCAGCTCTTTGCAAAAACTGACACCGGTTTCTGGTATCTTACTTTCTCAAGGATGTCTCAGACCTCTCTAGCATGCCGCCCAAGCGGCTCTCAAATTTCATCCAAGCCACCGGATGGCTTGGTTGATTTATCCACAAGTAGGAAGGATCTTGCCCCCTCGGTATCACAATGGGCCTTATGAGGCCTAAGTGAGGTGGAATTTGTTTCCACCTGCCGTTCTACCTAACCTAACCTACTGTTAGGCCAGAATCAAGGTAGCAGTGATGCTATTTGCTGCCTATTCTTCACCCACCCTACCATGATAACTCGATGGAAATTTGGCGGTTACTCCTTGGCAAAAGTTATTTTATTTTACTTTAACGATAGTTGCGACAGACCGCATTATAAAATGTTATGTTATTCATTTTGGGATTTCCTACCCATTTCATAATTAGATTAACTATATGGGGCATATTTATTTTGAGTTATCAGCGATTATTTTAATTTCCTAACAGTATTATTATTTAGGGACTTGGACAAAAAAATGCGCTAACGCAAAGTGAAGGGGAATCGCCGATAATTAAAAAACTGTAATTTTTCTTGCAATTGCAAGTTTTTACTCACTACGTTGTTACTTTCTTGCGAATGCATTAAATCCATCGACGCATTTCCTTGGATCGCAGAAGTAGCAGATGATTGTGATTTAAGATAGGGCAATTAACGGCGTTTTCACCTACTCCGCGTAGGCATTTGCAATTTACACTTAGCTAAAGACGGGGTCGAAAGGTTTATTAGTCTAATGTCGCTATTAATTTGTATTTAATTTCAATATTTTTTACTAGATACAATACTTGTAGTTAGCAGCTGACCAATTCGCCGCAGTTTGCTGGACGCTAAGGAAGGGTGGCAACGCCGCGGCTTGTTCTCTCTCTCTCTCTCGCTCTCTCAGTTGTGCGCAATGGCGGATGTATTATAAAAAAATACTCCAAATATCACCTTTTGTCGTTCTTGGTTTAAGCTTGAATTGCTGCACACACAGAATTTAATATTGCCAAAGGATTAGTTAATATTTGAATTTATTTTAAATATACCTAAACTCGGCTTATGCGATGCGTGGCCAGCTGCAATTTGCCCAAGCGTCGAATTCGCTCTCGATTTCGCTTCAAGTAACGGCACTTGTTCTGGCAGTTTCTACGCTACCTTCGTTCGTTGACCTCTCTCCTTCGTTCTCTCAGAGAGCACAGATCTGTTGCTGTGCAATGCGAGGCAATGCGTGCGAGGGAGCAAGGAGATCAACTTAACGAAGGCAAACGTTTCTCTTTCGAGCAGAGAGCGAAACTGTGTGACCGTTGGTGCGTAATTATTAAAATGCCTACTATCGCCCTTGAACTAGTTAGTATTTATTTTTGTAAGTACTTTCAGGCGATTTATAGTATTATTTATGATTAAATATAAAGAATTAATAAACGAAACGGGAAAATAAATATTCTAATTAATTATTATTTAAGTCCCAGTACAATGAATGCACCAATTAAATGCAGCTCTGCAGGTTAGCTTTAGTTAATGCGTAATTTATTCAGATACGCTACAATAAGGGTATTTAATTGAATTGTTATGAGAGCATCGAGCAATCAAATAATACAGTTTATGGTCAGCCAAGAGAACCAGTTTGCTTGGCTATTTATGCCAAATGCCAAAATTCATAAACCCATTAAATGCTAATGCTCATTAACGGATTAGCGACACACACACTTTAATTCTGTTAATGCCAAGAGGTTATTTATGCTTTTCGTAATTTGTTTTCAATTATCGAAAATGTAAATAAATCGTATCTTTTAATTATTTTAAAATACTAATTGGTAATAACCGATGAACCACTTCAGCCAGACGATGAATTAGTGCATCCCTGTGACGAACTAGTTTATCGATTGTTCGATAGAAACCAGGAAGTCACATCCAACGCACGTGGCACGTGGTCATTTGCCGAGTGAAAATCAATCAATCAAGCAGTGAGTGTTAAAGTGAAATTAATATTCGATTTGCATTAAATTCATTCAATTGCAGCATTGCGGGCGGCTGTGGCGCAACATGGGTGAGGGGGAGCGCGGGCCCTACAAGTCGGCGAGCAAGCAGCCCAACGTCGCTCCCGGCTGCCCCAAGGAGCACCCCCCTCCCAACTGCCACGGCCAGACTCTCTCCGAAGTACAGCGCGAGGTGGGCGAGAAGCAGCAGCAGCAGCAGGAGATGTCGATGCAGTGCAACATCGGGCGCATGGTGCGCAGGGGCAAATCGGAGCACGATCTGGACAACACCACGTGTACGCTTGTGACCTTCAAATACTTCTGTAAGGAAGATGCCAATGGGATTCGCGTTCCGGCTGAATTTGCCGCCTGTGAATTCTCCCGCAAGCGTGGAAAGATCTCCATCTACAGCTGCCACATCAATCAGGGAGAACTGACCTTGGGACTGCATTACGCTGCCCAGCATCATGCGGCAAGCGCCCATCAGCTGCCGCTGCCTCCGACTGCGATTGGGGAATCCAACATGATGTAGTCTTGAAACTCGAAAAGAAACCTTCGAGTGGGTGCAATATCTGCCAAGATCTATGTCCTCATGGAACTGGCATGAGATGCAGACTCGAACTCGGAGACATCGTTAGAGAAGCGCTTGTCGGGCAATACCTTAATATCTTGTAGAGGGAATCCAAAATGGGCAAGCTCTATACGAACATGCCTGAGATACAGGTGTACGACATAGATTTCTTCTTTTATAAGTGTAAAACAGGAACTTTATGTCGTACACCTGTATTTCGAGCATCTTCTCATCTTTATTGACCGCCAGGTAGTTGAAGCCGCCCCTGACGACCGACGTAAGTTTGCTGGCCGTGAAGACCATTAAGGGACCGTCCTTATCCTTGGCATCCTGACACCCCCGCAAGTATTCTACAATGTTGGTGTAGAGCTTGCCCATGTTGGATTCCCCGCTACGAGATATTAAGGTCTTGCCCGACAACCGCTTCTCTAACGATGTTTTCGAGTTCAAGACTACATCTCCTGTCAGTTTCATGAGCACATGGATCGTGGCAGATACTGCACCCAGTCGAAGGTGTCTTGCTGGTGCTCTGCAAGCAACTGCCCGGCTACCGTCTGCCTCCCGATTCGCCGCCCAATTCAGGCGCTGCTCAACTAAGACGCAGCAAACCAACCAATAAAAAAACAAAAAAACCAGCTGTTAATTTGAAATAATTTTTAAGCAGAATTTCAATTTGTCAATAAATAATAAATGAATAATCAACAACTGATATCTCTGTAAATGAAAATAGCTAAACATTGTAAGCCCAATTGAAACATCTTTAAATATATATTGTATTAACATACATATTTCATTTTAATTTTGTTCATTATTTTTGTGCAGTGTAGGCACAGCGATAAGTTTTATGATTGATTCTTTGGCGAGCTAGGTCAGAGATTGCAACACGCAGAGGGCGACCTGAATTTGGAAACGCTTGCCACATGCCACATGCCACATTTGTGGGCACACTTAACCTTTATGTGCAGCAGCAGCCACTGCAACTGTAAATGTAGATGTAGATGTGATTGCAACTGCAACTGCAAGTGGCACCTGCAAGAGTTGACTTTCTGCTGTCAAACACTCGACATGTGTGCGGGATGTCGACCTGCAAATGCAACAAATGTGTACGGCGCCACACTGGGAGAGCAACAGCAACAGCCGGTAGCGGCTCAGTAGGACGCGCCCGACTCGAAAACACCCTGCAGCCTATAATATAAATGTAATTTTAAAATATTTATTGATTATTATACAAATCGCATTCATGATTGAATGGCGAGCGCGGAATATTTGCAATGTTGTTTCTTCAATAACTTTTGTGTTTATTGGTCTATTTCAATATCCTTTTCAGGATATACTATAAATATAAAGCTAGAGTCAACATTCTGATAACAACCTTCTATGTTTAATATTACGCTTTTTATTTGCTTTTTATCGATTAGAGCCTAAACTTCAGCTGAGTGTGAAATGTACCTTGCTACATACCAAAAATGACGGATCTAGCAATAACGACTCATCCTATCGCCCTGATAGGGAATATATATATACTTTATGGTGTCTGCAAAGCATCCTTTTGTCTGTTACACACATTCGCACAAAGTTATAAACCCTGTTTAACCCACTTGATGGGTACAGGGCATGGAAACATCTACACTCGCTGGCTAAGTAAACAAACCGAATGTGTAACGCACAACCTTGAGGAGTTGAGCTTTGAATAGCCCCCGCCAAATGCATTGCGCAACTGCCACGAGCTGCAAGCTGCCAAATGGCCCATTCAGAGACAGAGAGTGACGACTGAGTTGCACCTGTGGGCGGTGCTCTCCACTAATTTGGCAGAGGAAGCCAATATGCTGTCGTTAAATATCTGCTTGAATTTATTGGCCTTAGCATTAGTATACTACTATAATAGATTTTGTAATAAACAAAATAATCAAATATCTGGCGGCAAATCGTAAAAGAAAGAAATTCGGATAGCCTAAAGTCGGACGCAACCGATAGCATAACACCCTGCTCCGAATGTATATCAATTAATTGACCTAATTATGTAAACAAAACCCCATCTACAGAAGCAAACAAAGTTGCTAACGAATCTGATGCTTTATTTGGATGCGCATCTAAAAATTGATAAGACCCTTTACTTTAAAAAAGTAAAAACGGTCTATTAACTTAGTGCAAAGAGGAAATGTGTGTAACACCCAGAAGGAGGCGTGCCGCGCACCATAAAGTATATATATTCTTGATCAGGACGACAAGCCGAGTCGATATAGCCATGTCCGTCCGTCTGTCCGTCTGTATGAACACCTAGATCTCAGCAACTATAAGAGCTAGAGACACCATATTCGGGATCTAGGTTCTCCTATTCAGTAAGCAGATCAAGTTTATTTTGGATTTTGTATACCTCCCCCACTTCCCCCGGAAACCACAAAAAGCTACTGCAGCCACAGCATTAAAGTTATTGACTTGTTATTTGGTACGTAACTAGCTTATGACATTTTCTATTATTATTCTAAAATAAAATGAAATAAAATATTAATTAAACAAATTTTATTCAAAGCAATTAATTCTGTAAAAACCATGTCAAAATGTATAGTATTTGCGTGCGCATTTGTATCTGCATCTGTAGAGTTTTGTTGTATCTTTCGCTGCACTGGCAACGGCTTCTGTTGCCTGCAGTTGCAACTTAACATTCATAAACCGCTCTTGGCCGCAGCATTAAATTGCCGCTTGCCTTTCATCGAGCGTTTTGCTGTTGACTTTGAAAGTGCCGACAAATAAGACAAGGCGCAGCGAGCGGGGAAAGTTGCATTTGCAGAGCGGGGAGGGGGAACATTTCACCAAACATGTCAAATGGGCAATCCAAACGGAGATACATCTGAAACGACCGAAGCGACCGAAACGACAACCCATCTGTGGTCGGATTAGCATTATTCATAAACATCAACCTGAAACTAACAGGTGCGTGCGTCGATTGCACAAATTGAACGAATCAAATTAATTGCAGTTGAGCTTAAATCAAATACAAACACAATTGAAACAAACACAAGTCGAGACAGGTGGGGAGCGAGAGAGAGAGAGAGAGACAGAGAGAAAGAGAGATAGCGAGAAAACAAATAACATTTCACAATCTTTTTTTGTGGCAGCCTTTAATTAACAAAGTCCCAAATGGCACTGTTATAGCAATTTAGTTGCCAAACAACCGGCTTAGTCGACTGCCATATACCCTACTCATAGCACTTAGATCACTATAAGCCAGTAATGACGCAGCTGATCAGTCGGACATGACCCATATTTTAAGTAAAATTTCGAAAATATTTATAGAGTATCATAACAAGTACTTTTTAGAGATTACATATTCCAAATAACACCTTCTATGTTCAATATAACGTTTGTTATGGGGTTTTTATCCATTAGGGCGTGAAGCGGGAGTGGCATCCAACATTCTATCTAAATTCAAAAGAGTGTTCCTCCACTTAGATCCATAAGAGCCTGAGTGCTACAGGAATTTGGAAGGTCCTAGAGAGAAATGATTATCCGGCACGAAATTTATTTGCAAAATAAATATTTAATTTGTAAATAAAAATTGTGTTTCATAAAAAACGTTGAGAAAATGTGATACCACAGATTACAGGGTATCGTAATAAAATATGCAGTTGTCATGCGTTTGTATGTCTGTTTGCTAAGCTTTCCAGTTGTCAGCAGCTCAAATTGAATCGGTAAGCGGCAATTACAACAGCATCATAATCCCAAACTGCAAGTGGGGCTGGGGGCCGAGTTGTCGGGCAAATGAGAAGTCGACAAAATAAAAATAAATACAACAGGTTTTCACACTAATTAGCATATTTTCAATTTCCATGCTGCAATTGGTCCTCAAATGGATGCGCTAAGCATCTGAACAAACTGCTCGCGACACGCTACTCAGATCTGCTCCATGATTATGCAATTAGGTGTTAGGTGGGAGGAGGGGGATCGGCGATCGGCAATCGGCGATCGGTGAAAATGAAAATGATATGATGCTGGTATTATGCTGGGATCACACCCACGACTTTTCGAAACAGCTTGATTAGTTAATGCTAGCTCGCGTTAATGAAAATGCAAATGCGACATTATTTACATCGTTCAAAACAGCTTGATATGTTTCTCCACACTTTCGGCGGTTTTTATGGCTCTGTCGCATGTTTCAAGCCTCGGCCTGGGGCATGTGCAACTCACTTGTCGATGATTTCCGATAAAATTCATGAAGTGCACATTTTAATGACATTGGTTTACAGCTTTTTTGATACTTATACCCTTTAAAATCAGGGTAAAGGCAGTAGATAAAAGACAACTTGGCATAGAACTCGTATTAAATTTGGATGAAAGAATGATTTAATTAAGTGAGAATCGTATCTTATTTCAATCATAATATCAAATTAATTTAGGTAGTCTGGTTAAGAACCAGTAAGTACTTTGTACGGTGGAAGGGCTGGGGATATTAAAAATCGAAAATTAACTTGATCAGCGTACAGCATAGAAGAACCTACATACCTGAAATGGTGTCTTTAGCTCTAAATATTTTCGAGATGAGCTGTTCATACGGACAGATAGAGCAATATAGCTAAACCTCAGAGCGTCGTCCTGATTGATCAATAATACTTATACATATATACTTTGGGCGCTAACCTAACAGACCCTTCGTACTTTTTCTAAGGTATACAAAATGTTTAAATTAAGTACGAATAGTGAATTATTTGTATCCTAAAAGTGTTTGAAAATATAAATTAGGATTTAAAGAACTGAAAACACAAACTCTGAATTCAAATGCCGACATGTGTAGTTTTTCTGTCAGTGTAGGAACAGTAAAGCCGCTGCTCACTTAGCTGAACCCGCTGTGTGGGTTCTCAGCCAATGGGCATCTAATCTATTCAGCTTGTCTGGCTAATTTCTGGCAGAGTAAGCAATTTCGAGGCTAATTAGTCGCATTATAATTACATTCTAATTTTTCAGCGATTACACTTCAACTGATTTCCACTGAATGCGCAACAAACACAAAAACAAAAACAACAACTACAATAACACTCAAGGGACTAGGAATTTCGCCACTCGCCTCGCATTGTAGTATGCAAAATGATTTTCCATTGGGCTTAATATAGATTTAATATATGCTAGGGACTCTCCGCCAAGGGCTGTTGTAATTTTAGAAAATTATACCAAAATCCCTCAAACGCACAAAGTTGATTTGGCATCGCACTGCCTAACAACAAAATAAATAATAAAAACACAAAAAACAAAAAATCCAGCAAAGAATTTTATTATTATTAAATGAAGGCAAAAAGGCCGCTCAAGAATCCTTTAAGCTATTCGGCGCTGAGCTGTGAGCATCCCAGCTCCCTATGCCCCTTGCCCCATGCCCCGTGCCACATGCTGTGGCAAAAGGTATATTTAGATGAAGGAAACTTCGACATAGCGCACTGTGGTCTAAAATGACCAAACTAAACATCCAAATCCAAACATCGCCTTTAACTTTTAAGCTAGTCAGCATGAGTGGAAATTTGGTACTCATATAGAACATAATTATTATTTATAGTATGAAAGCTACTGCAATAAACTCAAGATCGGAATATGCATACAAAATTGTTTCTTTATAACTGCTATATTTAAAAACTGCGCTTTAAATTTTGAATATTATATGTACATGAAAAATTGCAAAATTTTACGTTAAAAATATCTCTTTTTTTACAATATTTATCGATTTCTTGGGAATGGATGCACTTACTTTTTGTGTTTTGTTTGTTTTGTTTGTTTTGTAAATTCCTACTGCGATTTTCTTAGTATGCAATATTGCCAATACTTCAGTTCGACAGCAGGATGGGGCGTTTTGACCACTGTGCGGAGTCGTGTCGTGTCGTGTCGTGTCGTGTCGTGGTTAAGCCAAGCTAAGTTCAGCCCAGAAGGCAGTCTTGGGCTTGCTTCGAGCGAGTTAATCTATCAAAATGAATTTGCTCCCAGAATACACGCACAGTTGCCCCTAATTCGCCGGTATTCAAAGTGTGCCTGTAATTTACAGCACATTCTTTTGCAGCGGACCAACAAGCAATTAAAACATTGTGCCAAACACGCCCACAAAATATTTTGACAGCGTCGAACGACGAAACGACAATGGGGCAAACACTGTGGAATGACGAGTACGCGCTTTTCCAACTTATGAAGAACGCAAAACGACAAAAAAAAAACAAAAAAACAAAAAACAAAAAAGCAAAAAGCCAAATAGACCATGACGAGTCGAATAACTTGTGGGCTAGAGGGGGAGGAGTGGGTGGTAGGGGGTAGGGAGGGTAGGGAGTAGCACGCATTGATGCTAGCTCACGACCCCTCTGCGAAAGGAAACTAAAATTTTAGGTGTGTTCCCTTGTTTGCTGTTCGCTGCTCATGAGAGACAATAAAATACGCAGACAACACAATAGATATGCATACACTCAGAGAAAATACCGAGTATTCTGCGCCCAAAACTAGTCAAATCAAGCACAAACTAATTCTAGATAGATCTGTTTTAGCTTAAATCGAGAACTAGTTGGTATACAAGTTTATTTATACTTGATTTCTGTACATTTGGAGAGTGTATAATTATTAATATTGTATCCAAGAATTATTGGTAGTGCGTCCTAAAAGATATATTGTACGCTGTGCCAAAATTATAGTGTCTGCAACCTAATGCATTATTCAATATTATTGAAAAGGTTTAATTCTTCATAGAATCGAGTGTTTTAATAGGATTAATTATTCAATTTTATATCTTCGACTTAGGCAAATCTCTACTGTATGGCTAGAACTCTACTATTATATTTGTCTATAGTGAAAAGCGCATTAACATCTGTTAATAAACATGGAAGTTATTGAAGAAACAATCGACTAAAAAGTAAGAAGACTGACGTACCTTGTTCTTACTAGTTGTGGAAATAAGTAAATTAGGTAAAAGTACTTTTTTTTCAGTGCAATACGCTTGTTGCAGTATTTTTTATGCAAAATATAATTACTAAAATCGAGGAATATTTAAAATGAAACGTACTAGATTTTTTGATTGATTTTCGAATTGATTAAATCATTGAACATCAAGACTTTTCTCTGAGTGTAATGAAGGGCAACGCAACAGTTAACTACAATTTATCCAAGTGTGCGTGTGCGCATGTGTGCACTTAGATTAGGGGGCCATAGGGGGGACCATAGGCTATAAGAGCCACGGTCTACGGGCCGAGAGCGTTGTAAATGCGCGACATTCATTCAGCTTTTCTCTACACTCTCTACTCTCCACTCTCCACTCTCCACTCGCATATCAAATTTCAAATGCGCAAACATTTAAACGTGCCAAATGAGAACAGGCGTCAGCGCCAGCCGAAGACACGGCCGTGCTCATAGCCGGAAGGTTACAAAAAAATAAAATAAATAAATAAATAAAAATAAAAAACAAAACATAAAAAAGAGACCAACCTGACGCAGGTGCGTGATGCGGTTACATTGCGCAGCTCGTCAACCGAGTTTTCATTCTTTTTTCTTTTATGTCTTTGCTGGGTTTTTTATTATTATCTGTATAGTGAGGGGGGGGGGGGGAAAGTGAGCTTTTTCTTATTTTCCATTTTGTATGCAACAAGTGAAATACTTGCCGATGAGCTAATTAAGATACTACGCGCAGTTCTTTTCTTTTATTTAGAACTAGAATGATCACAATCGATGGGTCATATTTTTGGTTGTCTGTGTGTTGTATGTGTGTGTATTTGTGTCTATGTGTGTGACCTGCATCTGTGTGCGTTATTATATTTCTTCCGATTCTAGCTGATCAATCGCCTCGCTTGAATGCACTTGACATTGACTCACCTGAAAAGAGAGAGAAGCAAAGAAGGTATAAATATTGTGAGGTTAGCTTTAATGAGTAGGTATTTCATTGTTTATCAAGTATACATATCACATACTATTAAAAAAAATAATAATAACAAATCTAATTCATATAATCTATGAATGGTGTAATACCGATCGGATTATTAAATGATATATGGATATTTAATATTTTAATTGCAATATTTAAACATAACAGATAACATTGGCATCACTTTCAATAACATACACAGAAATATACAGCTGAAAAGGGGTGTATTCCAATAGATGGGGATGTATTAAATATTGCCTTGTTTAGAAAGTGCTGATAACATTTTGTATAACTTTCCTCTTGTATTTAATCAAAATATTAATATAATATTGAAATACGTCCCACATCGAATTACATTCGTTTAAAAAATTGACCTAGGATTGGGAATCAGTGACCCCTAAAAGTGTACTTCCATTAGACGATCCAATAACTTACAGAGCTCTCTATTGTGCACCTTCTTCTTGTGAACCTTCAACATTGCTTCCACGCTGCCGCTTTCCACTCTGCACCTCATCGCTCCGTGGAGGCTCGGGCGGTCGCTTCAGAGCCCGCGGACTAAACCCGTCTTTAATGATATCCGGCATAGGCGGCAAAGAAAGATTGTCACCTGCAACTGCTTTTTTGAGCGGTGCATTGCTCATATCTAACATGCGTTCTATAACCTCTTTTTCGTGATCATTAAAAACAGGCCTAGTGTGTTGCAGCGGATGGGTCCGGGGCAGGGCCAGTTGCTGGGCCAGGTCCAGGGGCAGGTCGAGGTCCTGGAGCAGGTTGCCGGTTGCAGCTTTCGGTGTGGTATTCTTGATCGGCTCCATTTTTCCTTATTTTTGCTGTTTCCTTGCGTCGCTTTTTTCGTTGTTGTTGTTGTGGTTGTTGTTTTGTGTTGAGTTTAGATCGCAGTTTTTTCACTCCTCCACGTGTGCTCTGATTGTAACGGCGCTTGCAACGCTGCAAACGATTGTTGAAAATATGCATTCTTCATGCAACAAGCTTTACAATACTTACATACAAATATATGTGCGGCACAGAAGCAAGAGAAAATCGACTAAAATTCAGCAATTATTGAATTTATGACTACGAAGCACAAAGCACGGCACAAGTGATGGAAAGGAAACGATGTTCGGTCAAAGCCCGTCACTATCGATGCTACCTATAGTGCCATCGATAACAATCGGTTATCGGCTAGTTGCTCTACACGATAGTGTCTAGCGATGAAATCAGCACAAGGAAAGCATCTCGGATCATTTAATTGGTTGTTTGTTGCAAATGCCACCCAAGTTCGAGGCGAGATCTGGAACTTGGACAATTGTATTATTACCAAAAATTACACAACTGTTACAGGGTTGCATTTCTATCGAATCGAAGTGCAACGAATGATTCAAATAATAAACAAGCCGATAACTGAAGCTCACAACGTTGTCTATTAAATAATTAATATAAAACCTCATTCCTAATGTTGAGACTGGATATTTATAAAACAAGATACGGTTATAGCCTTTTAAAAAAATTATTAAATTAAATTAAAATAAATATATTATACATAACAGAAAAACAGCCTGAAGGCTTAATAAATCGGACTTACAACATTGCAATCTAAAATTTAATCCATGAATCCAAACAAATCAATAAAAATAAAACCTTTTTGCACGTGCTTGTTAATTTGTTTACCATCTTGTCGATGGCATTGATAATGAATGAACATTTGCCTGCATTTGTTATCGCACATCATTACAAGTCATTACGTAGTCAGAATGTCACTTGCACTTTCTGCTTTTGTGAAAATCTGCTCAAAACTATTTGCATGCACATGTCGCAGGACAGTCGTATACCTCCCCTCGTACAATTATTTTTCCTTCCCTTGCGCCCTGCTGCAAACTAGTTTCAAGACAAAATACTAAGGGGAAAACCAGCAGTAAAAGCAAAAGCTTCTTAGACTCTGAAATAAATTATTAATAAAGTATTTATACCTAATTTAAGTGGGAAAATCAGTTAATTAAAATAAATGGGAAATTATATGGCATGCAGATTTTGACGGTTTTTATTGCCGATACTTGAAGCGATAGTTTTTGTGCCACGGGACATTTTCGCATCGTGCTCCAATTCAGGTTGCAAGTTCTGGCAAAATAATCGTTATCGAACTATCGATTAACAGAATACGTCGTCCGAAAATTAAAATGTCTGGAAACAAGAAGACCACGTAAGCCCAAAAATTGTGAATTATAATTTGCAACTAATAATTGTGTCTTGAAACTGAATTGTACTTGAAGGAAAGGAACACGGCAGCAGCAGCAGCAGGAGCATCAGGAGCAGGAGCAGCAGCATCAGGAGCAGCAGGAGCATCAGGAGCATCAGGAGCAGGAGCAGCAGCAGCAGGAGCAGGAGCAGCAGCATAATTTGTTCACCGATGACAAGGAGAGCGAAGTGAATTTTCCCATCATGCACTATATGCCCTTTCAAACGCACTTCACTTGCCGTAAGCGCACTGTGCTCGTGGACTGGATGGCCTCTGTGCAGGATACGCTGTTTCAGGCGACTAGCGAAACCGTCTATCTGTCGGTTAAGATAGTCGATCGGTTTCTCAGCCAAGTGGACCTTCCGAAGGAGAAGGGACAACTATTGGGGAGTGTCGCCATTTGGATTGCTTGCAAGTACGAGGAAACTGAAACGCCATCACTTTGGGACAATATCAAGATATGTTCTCACTGCACTGTCGAGGAGGTGCTCCAGATGGAATCGGAAGTGATGGGCACCTTAAATTTCAATGTGAACGTTCCGATATCCTATCGCTTCCTGCGTCGTTATGCCATCTGTGCCCGGGTCCCGATGCCCATCCTAGCCTTGGCACGCTACATACTGGAGCTGTCATTGATGGATTATGCGACCGCTGTGTTCAGAGACTCCAGAAAGGCAGCAGCTGTACTCTATATGGCATTGCGCATGCACAATCCCTATCATCATCAGGATCAGACCTGGACCCGAAAGCTCATCCACTCCTCGGGCTATGAGCTGGCGGCTTTTGCCAGTTTACTGCCGCGATTTAATAAATCACTGCATCGCTATTCCATCAACAATGCGATCACTATTAAGCACTCCCGCCTAACAGGCTATAATGTGACCAAGGTGCCGGTGTTCAAAAAGAAGCAAGTGTTTCAAAGTTCAGCGGATACTGATTCCAGTTCAGAATATACCTCCGATTCTGATTCAGAATCTACCTCCGATTCTGAATCAACTGAATCAACGCCGACTGTCAATTAGCCGAATTAATTATGAGCAAGAAATGTTAGTATTTAGGACTTATTTATTTGTTAAATAAATAAAGACACCTCAGTCCGCATTCACACGTTGTTGTTGTTTTGACTTAGTATAAATGCTCCAATTTAGCGAAATAATAAATATAATTACACCGATAACCTGTATAAAGATGCTAACGAAAGTTTCAGTCAGATATTTAAAGAATTATTCTTTTGACGATAAAGACTCTCAATAGCCAAATGTAGCGCCTTGAATGTGAACAAATCACTATAATACTCTGTAAGTATTTCACCTTGACACGCGCCACAAGTCGGAAGTAAATTTGCACGTTTTCAGCTGATATCATCGTATTCCGCCAAATCTGTCTAACAATAGTATGGTCGTTAGTTAGATGTCTGTCTAGCGTGGCAACGCGTGCAGCGATTATAATTCAGATTTGGAATTATGAAACTGCAGCAAGTGAGGGGGAGGGACGTGGGCGAAAAAGCGCCTACCCACAGAAAAAATCAACAATATTATGAAATACTTAAAAAAAAGCAGTGACAACAAACTTATAATACGATTAATTTGTATTCGCTGGTGGCTTCTTTTTTTGGTACTGCGTTAGATACGATATCATTGACATTGTTTGTCCCTAAGACGCTTCAAGTTTAAATATTTTACGCTTTTTCCTGAGCCGTGGGTGTAATGCAAATCGAATTCGTTTCAACAGACACTAAAATAGTAATAATATTTCTCTTCTCCTTCGATTTCTTAGATTTTCTAGGAACTACGCAAGTAAATGACGTTCCGTCCAAAGAAAAGATGTTTAGTTAAATTACGGGAATACATATTAACAAATTGCCCAGAAATATGTGAAAGCTTAAACACTGAAATAATATTTAATTCGGAAATATTTTGAGCAGCAGCAATGCTTCTTCTTACGTATTTGTATGCAATATTGTTTCTCACATAATTTCTCTGTTTATTAGGATAGATAAATGTAATAAAAGCGAGTATGTTTTGTGAATTACAACCTTTTAGGTTTAAAACATAATATAAAATCGAGGTTGAATACAAATTTAATCTATTTTAAATTAAAATTAATTTGATTCCACAGTTTCCGTTAATGTTTGCATATTTGATTTTAGGCAACAATACAACTTATGGCTACGTTCATCAGCACAATGGCAACAAATCCGAGTCAACAGTCAATAGGAAAAAAGCCAATTTCAAACATCGTTGACTTTTTGCATCTCTTATTGATGTTAAATACATTTATTGTTCGCATTTGTCAACGTTTGTCGCTTGTCAAACTGCATTTTGAGAGCTGAGCACAAAAAAATTAATTCAAATTGCCAATAAGCCGTGTATATCATAAAGTACGAATTAAAATAAGTAAAGAAAAATGATTTATTTGCATGTAAAACTCCCACACAGCAAAAAAAAACTACGACAGACGCCCCCGATTTTGACATTGAAGTTTTTTTATATTATTTTATTTCTTTATTATTGTTTTTTTTTTTTCACAAAAATAAACATGCTCCCAACTGATTCCATTGATTGTAGTCGAATGACTTTGAATATCATTCATCGACGACGACAGCACAATTTGTGATGATGTATTGGAAGCTTTTTTTACGCTGTCCGGGAATGGAAGTGGGAATGGGAATGACATAAGCACTGGGCTCATTCGATACACATTTTAATTATTTATGAATTACAATTCAATTTAATAAGGTACTTGTACAATTTGCGTAAAAACTTTGTTAAAAATATATAAAAAAAGGGACAGGGCCGTCCAGTCGGGCGGAAGGCTACTGTTGGACGCAACCGACCGTAGCAAAAATGGTGTAGTTTGCGGTCTTAGTATTAGTATATTGTACGGAAGGAAAGAATGCACCTATACCTTGTAGGGTCTACCATGCCTTCTTCTGCCTTTTTCCCCATTGCAAAGACATCATGGACCCTTTGGTTTTTTTTTCAAGTACAGGGTCCAATAAAGTGAGACTTGATGCCGAGAGCCCTGTGCAATTGAAGTGGGAGCATTTATAACAATTATAGACAAGGAGAGAGAATAACATCGAGTGAGAAAGTTCTAAAAACCATATTCAAATGAAATTACAGCGAGAGCAGCAGCTACTAAGGCCGCAACTTGAAAGTGAATTTGAAGCGAGCGACAGCAAATTAAACGCTCATTAGCATATTCCAAGGAGCCGACCCAGAGACAGTGACAAAGAGGGACGGAGGGCCAGATGGAGGAGGACAGACAGACGGATGTGGGCACGCACGATTTGACAGCGAAAGATATGGCAGCGGCAGTGAGGCGGAGCAGGCAGGAAGTCGGTTCCGGTGGCTATGACGACAACGACAACGACAACGACAAAGACAACGATGACACGGGCTTGAAGTTGACAAGAATTGAAGCCGCCACAAAAGCCGTAATGGCTTAGCCAGGAGAGCCGAAGAGCCACAGGAACGGCGCAAAGAAAGATCTTTGGGGGTAATGAAGGCGTCGGCGAAATAAATTAATTTGCTTTACTCTCCGGCCCCTCTTGTAGGAGAGGTCCACTCATTCTACCGCTCAAACTTATTATTTCTCCGCTACAGTGGAACCGTCAGGGGCCAAGAATTTCAAATGTAACGTTTAAATTCATTGCAACCAAAGAAATGAGCAATATTTAAAAATAAATAAAATAAAGATAGACTGTATGTATGTTGCTCAAATACTTTAAATATTAATTCAAAATGTCAAACTGTGTAATCGTTGTTTCGTTAATATCTTCTGTATTTACTAAACGATTTCAACGCGCTTTCCAGCATAGGTAAATGTGATGCTAAAGAGCATACATTCTGAATTGCAATTCACTTCGTTCTATATCACGCCTTTTATTCGATTTTTATCTATTAAAAATTTCATCTTCGCACTGTACATACTTAGTTTTGAAATCTCAACGTTTATACAGACAGACAGATATGGCTAGATAAACTGAGCTTGTCATGATAAAGAATATACTATATACTTTATGTTACAAAGGTTTGCACAAAGTTATCAACCCTGCTTTTTTTTACCAATTTCAATGGGTACAGGGTAGGTAAAAACAATAAAATTCAGCACAAAATTAAATTAAAGAATTAAACGAAATGTATTTAAAAGTAAAAAGCGCGGCCTGGTTTAGCTTGGTTTCGCTGCAAAGTTGGTTGCTCGTCGGCATATTTCCTTCCCCCTTTGCCCTGCCGATGCCATGCGGCCCTGTTGACCTGGCCAGGGACTTGGAGCCAAGTTCTTTGCGGCTCCGTTGCGTGCCATTCAATTTACATTAATTTAGTTGATGTTCTGGTCGCGGCTGAGCTGATCAGCTCGGCTGTGGTGGGAGGGCAGCTCTTGTCTTGGCAATTTGATTAGCCCAGCTGGGTTCGGGTTGAGAATACGATGCGATACGATATGAAAGCCGGCGTCAGTTTGTCAATCAATCAATTGGTGGGCGTGGCCGACGCCCACAGCTTTGGCAGGCGGGCACTGCCACAAGGTGGCATAGTGAATCTGCCACATGTATCTTGTGGCATCTCCCGTCAAACGCTGAGGTTCCACTTGGGACGCCAAGCTCGACCTTTGGGCCTGGGCTCTCGTCGCCTGGGTTACATCACACGAAAGTGTCACGGGCGGGGTCATTGGCCCTGGCCCTCCCATGCGGCGTAGTGAAGCAACCTAGTCAGCACTAAAAATTCTTGGAAAACGTGTAGGCAAAAAGCAAGCCAATAAGCCAACGACGAAGCTATCAATTTGACTGAGCAACTGAGAGCTGAGAACCGAGAACCGAGAACTGACTGCAGATTCATGCGAACTCATCCAATTCGCTTGAATCGTAATCACAAATCGCCATTTCGTCAATGGCAATTTGTCCATGAGCCACATGGGTTAACGGGAGCATTCACACCCCCCGCCCACTCCCTACATACCCTTTACAAAACAGAGTTGCCAATTTTGTGTTCGAAAAAACGCTGTTTTTGGCGAAAAGTAGCCGAAAATAAATCTTAAAAATTGTTATTTGTAAGATTTTTCATAATTTTCAATAACATTAAATTTCCGCTTGCATTATGGGCAGAAATAGCTAGATTTGAACTTATTTATAGAAACCGTATGCCCTTCGAAGATAGTTTGTTTTGAATTTATAGATTATGGTAAACAAATACATATAATGACAACAGTTTTAGAATTGTTTTTTATTTTTGAAGGCATTTTGCAAAACTTAAGAAAAAGTGAGAAAACTTTTCTAGCAAATGCTTTGAAAAAAAGGCTGATTTGACGGGAAAAAAGTGAACTCGGCAACACTGTCACAAACTCCTCCACATTGCCAACGACAGTGTGAGACTGCTGAAATGCAGGCACAAAGTGCACGGTCATAAATTGCACATGTCAGCCAAAAGATACAAATGTATCTACAAGTAGTTCAACAGCTTTCATTGATGATGATGCCCCACCAAGCTGCGTTTAATTGTTTTGCTCGCTTCATGTTGAGTTCTTGTTGTCGCTTTTTCCGCGTTATCATCAGGTTTTCATTGAATTTGTACATTTTGGTATACTTTTATTTTTCACTAGCTTCGTAGTCTTTTTTTCGGTCTTTTGCTGTACTTCAATTTGCCAAAATGTTATTTTGCTTTGTCGCTTGACGGCGTTCCGGCACATATTTAAGTCAAGGACGTGACTTTTATAGCAAGTTTTGCCCTTCGGCAGCGCACGCAGCGACTGCGCTGCTGGCGCTACACAGTGGGATATTTAGCCCCAAATGTCACGAGAAACTCAACATTTCAGGTTTTTCTAATAGGCAACAAAACTGAAGTAAAGTTTTTTCAAGATTCTTTGGAAGCCATATATAATTGTATGGAAAATTCAATAAAATAAATAAATAATAGTTTTACATTTAAATAAAAATATTTTATTTACATTATTTTTCATCATCATCACAGTTCGCGCAATGTTTAGAGCATTACCTCATAACCATAGGTTCATGGGTTTGAACCGCACTAAAGACCTTTAATTAAACTACATATTTATGGTGCTTAACTAATTTGTTTAGAATCGGACAACTATATCCTACTATATCAAATATAATTATATGTATTTTATGCTCTTTAAAAGTATAATTATTTAGTACATTATTCTATCGACAGTTGTTAATTTTTAATTTATTAATGAAATTGTACTCAATGTAATACATTTACCCACATATTAACAGCTAATAAACACACATTTATCAGCTAATAATAAGGTGCTTCCCAAAATGATAAGACACATTTTTTCTTAACATTAATTTTCGCGTAATTCAATTGTATTTTAAAATTTAAAAAAACTAATAATGCAGAATGAAAGAATAAATCAAGGGCTATAAAAAAGTAGTATTTCGTGGAACTTATAGCATTTCCTGGAAAAGTAATTTGGGTTTAGCATGAGTAACTTACAAATTCGCATGCTTGCAGCCTTCCCAGAATGATAAGACACTGTTAAAAAAATTGAAATTGGCGCCTGATATTAATTTTTTTGGTGGTTATTATTAATTATAATTAAAATTTAATTAACCCTAAGTAGTTTGGGTCACTTTACAGTGCAGCGGGAGAAAGAAAAAAGATTTATTATTGCTTTTTCGTCGTCGGCCATGAATATTAGCCAAATTTGTGTATAAATTGGACGCAGTCGGACGGTTATTGTTTTTTTTTGTTTTAATTCTTAAGAATATGGCATAAAATGTATTTCTAGACGTAAACCGACACCGATTGAACGTTGAAAAAGGCACATTTAAAAAAAAACGAGCAAATCGACCGCGTTTTGCTCCCAATTTGATGCAGTTAATGGTCAAAAAGTGTCCCCCAAGACAGATTTGTGTATACAAAATTTATCGGAACATATTGTCAGATGAATTCTTAAAAAAATAACACATTTGACACTCTATCACAAAGCATCAAGTATCGATTTAGCACCTAAAAACCTGGCAAAAGACTGGGATATGGTAACCAATAATTTACATGTGTGAATTTTATATGTATAAATTGTATTTTTTTTATAAGATAATTTTTTTTACCCTGTACCCATTGAAAAAAAGTTAAATCTTGATAATTCAGATGTTTTTCGTCATTATTGACGGAATTTGAGAAAGGATCCCCTTTTTTTCTCTAGAAGAAATTTCGGCTGCGGCACACTAATGGTGTGGGGGGCATTAAACAAGTTTGGAACGTTGATCTAGCTCCTGAATGAATAGCTTATATTAAATTCAGGTGTTAGAGAGTATTCTATTACCATATTTAAGTGAAAATCGGAAAATTTCGTATGTATTCATGCAAAATAATGAGGAAATTCAAGCCATACGGCTTAAAAGGGGCCTTTTTAGCGGATTGCTTCGTTCAATTAATGAATTGCCAGCATGATCCCCGGATCTAAATCCATTTGAAAATGTTGTGGAAATACTAACTAGACGTGTTTGTAAAGAAAACACAAAGTTTGACATCATCCATGACAATAAAATCGCAATTTTGCAAGAATGGAGTCAGCTTGAACCAGAGTTGTTGATGACGTTAGTAAATTCCAAGAAAAAAATGATTTTTTATGTTGGAAAATATATGGGATCCACCATAAATGAATTAATTGATAAACTTATGTAAAATTAAAAATCTATTTTTATATATTTTTGCGTTTAAAGCGCTAAATTTAAAAAGTGTCTTATAATTTTGATACAGTTGCAAAACGCCCTTTTCAGTATTTTGTTAAATAAAATAAAATCAATCGTTTAATTTATAAATAAAACTTATTAAAACAATTAGTTACTTCCAAACTAACAATGTAAATAAACTTTTACGGTCAGATCTACTATAACTTTAAAAATATTTAACAAAAACAAAGTGTCTTATCATTTTGGGAAGCACCTTATCAATCAAAATCCCTATATAATTTGTTCTTATTTCGATGCATAAATTAATATATTCCCATAAAATAATAATCATGCAAATCACAACAAAAACCCATAAATAATATTTTAGCCCATTGTGCGGTGGCTCTTTGGCTTGCTGGGATTTGTAGCGGTTACAGTTTGTGGCCATTAAACAAATATGTTTTTAATTTCTACCAAGTAATTGGCCATGTTTGTCACGAAGAAGAGCAACAAGAACACGATGAAGTTCGAACAACCTGGCCAGCCTGTTACAGCCTGTTAATATCCCTTTGATATTTGAATACCCAGAAAAGACCTGCCTGAATACACACCAAAGGACTTTTCTGTAACATTTCTCGGAGATGCCCAAAAAAAGGTTGCCCGTTACATTTTTATAATCTTGTCACGAAATATGTAAACTCGTATCGAAAAAATTAAAATGAACTTGCAAAGTAATTCGTAAAAGACTTTAAGTTGAAGTCAACTTGAGTTCGCTCTGATTGTGAGTTTGAATATGCATTGAATGTGAATGTGAATGTGAATGTGAATGCGAATGCGAATGTAAATGTGAATGTGAATTGTTCAGCTGTGCTAATATCATTGTTCATATTGTTTCCAATGCTCCCATTTGCATATGCCAAATGCAATTTACTCACGGGCTTGATCTATTTGTTCAATTGTCCGCTTCTCCGAGGCTCCGAGGCTAAGCCCTGCTCGCATTGCAGGCAGGTGTGCCAATTTCCAACAATAGTGCTATTAACACTAGGAGCCCCCACTCTGCTGCATCTGCATCGCGAGCAGCCAAACAGCTAAACAACTGAGCCGACCCAAAATAAAACACAAGCGTAAATTGAAAATAGAAATAAAATAAAACCAGTTGGGACGCAGCCGATCAGTCGAATGCGACCGACTGTGGTATAGACTGCACCCTACATGTTAGCAGCAAAGCTGCTTTTTACCATGTGAGACAAATTTTGCAATATTATTTACTTAATAAATTCTGTGTTTGTTGAACGATTTTAAAGCGCTTTTCAGCATAACTAAATATAATTGTAGAGAGCATATATTATGAATAACAAGCTTCAATTTTTAATATTACGCTTGTTATGCGCTTTTACTTGATTAGGGCATAAAGGGGGCGTGACATGCAACGTGATATACACCTATTTTGATGTCGAAAACAGCTGCTCTAAGTCTTATAGTTTTCAGGGCCTACTAAATCGACTATGCTGATCTGCCACGCCTCCTTTTTTCTGTTACAAACATTCGCACAAAAGTATTAACCCTGTTTTTACCCATTTCGTGGGCACAGGGTATAAAAAGAAACTCAAACACGGCTGATAAATGACACCGATGGTCTCTACACATGCCTCGCTGCACTCGGCCGCACCTTGGCCATACATGAAGAAAGCTGAATGGAAGAACAAGAGCGGCACGGGACGGAGGGCGGAGGAGGGGCCATTAAAACTGTTGGCACAATTTAGGCATTCACATTACTAGTGTCAATAACTGGCGCTAGCTAATGCTCGTTTACCAAGTTTTGTTCACAAAACGCAGATCGTAGATCGCATAATACAGATACATGCCAGATGCTTGTTATAAAATTTTATAAAGTGGATGATCGGACAAGTAATATTCTTTGTTAAAGACCTGACCCGAATTTAAAATAGAGCTTTGAATATTCTTGTAATTCAAATTTCCTGCAACAAAAGCATACCTCCCGTATACCCTTTACCTCTGTGCACATGGACAGTTTCGACTCTCATTAGAGCCGCAATTAGCTGTCAAGTTGCTCAGCACCATAAGGTAGCCAGTCGGTCACTCAGTGCAATCAATCAAACTGGTACTATCCATTTTTCAGCGCGTAATTAGGATTGTTAATGACGTTGCTGTGAGCAAATATGTATCTATCATTGAGAGAGGAAAAGATCTAAAGATGCCATAGACTGGGAACTAGGCAATTGGGTCTGGCCTCCGAGCAGACGGACGAGCTTTTGAAGCAATCTTAATACGCTCCACATGACTGCAGGTTATCTCTCTTCAGCCTTGTTAATCTATGCGTCTTGATAACCATGAATCAAGATTCAAAACGCAAAAGCTGGGAACTGCGATTGCAGCTGGAAGAAGATTCAACCAACGCGACGATACGCAACGTTGTTGCAAATCGCGCGGATTTCGCTCACCCAGAGCGAAATTCAAGGGGAAAACGAAAAAACACTGAGCCAAAAGTATAAAAATAATGTCTGAAGACCACAGCGTCAGTCCTAGTGAGCATCACGCTCAATTCTTTTAAACAAGCTAAAACTGTTGGGAAATTTATATTTGAAATTTATTTTTATATATTTATTATGGTTTTTACTTAAGTTTTGGGACCCTGTACTATGAAGAATGAGATTCTGCTAATAGAAACAGCGAAGATATGCAATAGACAATTTCCTCGACTTTGCAAATTGAAAATTATAATTCCTATGATTAAAATTTGAATAGAACTTGAGCTAATAATTCTGGGAACATATCACTAGGGCTATTAAGGCCCCACGCAGCACAATCAGCGACCGAGCGAGAGTATAATGGTACAATAATATGACAGCGAAATCATTTGGATGGCAATTAAATGAAATGGATTCAATGAAATGCGGGCAAACGAAATAATCGTAAATTGAAATCGGGAAAATTATAAACAAGAGCAAAGTATTTAACCATTTAACAGATTCGCACAGCCGCAATGGAGAGCCATCGACACATGTCATTGCACAGCAACCATCCAGACACCATCGAAATAAACCGCTGAACTTCTGGCTGACCCACACAACCACAACCACACACAACCACACACAACAAGCATAACAATCATAACAACAATCAAGATGCGAATAAACAAATAATTAAGGCTGAGTTATTCGGTTTTGTTTTGCTTTTGCAACATTTAAAAGCCAATGGAAGAACATCAACATCAACAACTATTGAATAAACTTCCGGAATGGCGGCATCAGAATCATTTCGATTCGCACACATTCGCATCTATTTATTTATATTCACAACACAACACAACACAATCCATATTCAAATTCATATACAAATCCAAATCCAAATCCAAATCCAAATTCATTCTCGAGAGCAGGCAACAAACTGTGCATAGGTTCAAGGCGAGAAAACTGACGAAAATGTTTCGAATGACGAGAAAGCTGGCCTACTGAATGAACCGCGAACGAAGGCGAATGAAGGCGAATAAAGGCGAATGAAGGCAAATGAATAATAGTACTAGGGCAATGAGCACTGAGTTCATGTGATGGCAAATGCCCAATTAGCTTTTGGCTTCGATAAGTGCAAAGCTACATTTAGTATCCAATATGAGGGCAGTAAACTTGCACAGTGCTTCCAAACGCTCTCAGAAACAAAGGAATATTATCAAGAGGGTCATAGTTCCCTAGAATAATATCAATAATTTATTTAATTTAGATTAAGACTAAATTTATGCCGAGTGAAAACGCTAAATAAAAAATATTTAACAAAACCAGTCTAATTAAAAATCACAATTATGCAAATTTTTCCCATTTAAAAAACCAATAAGGACGGAGCTGATTAGTCGTAGGCACCCGACTGTAGATTAATTATGCAATTGCTTGCTTGATCTTTCGGGGCAATGCAGAATAAAAAACTTTACTTTATTGATATTTTTTGTAGACTATAAAACACCGCCTAATCATAATCATCATCATAATCATCATCTTAAAAGCTTGAAGAACTTGGAAACTAAATCTTAATCTGATTGAGGTACTTATAACTAAATCTTAAAAATATTTTCCCGTGATCAGCTCCAGAACCTTAGACAAATATTTGTCATAATTCAGATTATGATTTGTCTGTTTTTAAGCGAAGATTATATAAATAAATTAAAGAGATTTTCTTTACTCATTGGCTTGAGTGAAAATTGATAATAAATAATTACTCAAGATGAATTTTTAAGGGATTGATTAGGCTGGCCACTCTATTTATAAAGGTGAGCACAACTTTGTCCATGTTGAACTGAACTTGAACTGTTTTTCGTATTCGTGTTTGTTTGCTTTGCTGATTATCAGTTAAACACTTAAGCTCCTCAAATAAGTAAACTATTCATATACATATTCAGCATTTCGATGATAGTTCATTCAACTTTGCCACCCAAAGCGGAAGCATGGCAATCAAATCTATTGATGAGCACAACAAATGCAACAGTTTAACGAAGTATCTTCGGATCAGAAATTATTTATGCAACGAATTTTGAACTTGTTCTATTCGAATTATTGGTCATCCGCTAAGGTCATAGAATGAATCTCTTGTGACAAACTATATGATCGATTGCTGATGACGAAATCCAAGTTGATGTCACCTCTTCCGTCCCCCCCCCTCCTCTCCACCCTCCCGCTCTGCAGATCACTTGTGCCATCGCCCTTTCACTGCCATTGAAGAGCCATTTAAAAAAGCATTTAATTTGCGAACGGTCAACAGTTTTGTTTTGGCCAGGTTCATGGCACACATATACCCACATGCGAACCGATGTGAATGGGAATGGGAATGGAAATGGAAATGTGCGATTATGTATTATGTAGGTTGTGCCAGCTGGTCAAGTGCAATGAACTATAACTCGAGTTATCGAGTGCTGTAGTGCTGAAAAGCCGAAAGTCAAACAACTTGACCGGCGACATCATCAATGCACACAGTTTCATATTGTGCAAACAAGCTCCGAATTGTTCAGCATTGTAATTGCAATTGAATTCCACTGCAAATTGAAATTAGAAATGATCTTCGAGATTCACAATCTCCTCAGCTTGTATCCCAGCTTCAGATTGCGAATTCCAAATCTCAGATCGCTGACCTTACCCTTTGATCCGATTCGTTGATTGAATGCATGCTGCGTATGCTCGTTTGCATTTACATTTCAACCTTTTTACAGGGTACAAACTGCGATTTTCACAAATCTTTTCATATTTTGGACGTACCCGACAGTAGGAGATCCTGTGCTTTGTGTTTGAATAACAAGGCACTCCCCACGCCCTCTACTCATTTAAGCAAATTGTCTGTTGCATATCTTTTCTGTTTTTTAGCCGATCCTAACGTAATTTACAGCATTGCTGGAGAATGCCATGCTTAATTAAAAATCTATAGCGCATTATTTTGCTGTTTTTTGGTAGGATATTAGGGGAAGTATCAAAACTATAAAACAGATGTGTCCAAAAAAATAAAAAAAAAAAATAAAACTATACATTTTTATCTAAACCTAATTAAACAAAATACCTATAATATCCTGAGTATCTTATTGCGAATCAACTGCATATTTATACTTGTAGAGTAAAGTTTATTGAAAGATAAAAACCTAAACAAAACAGAGTGAAAGGCTAATGGCAACTTGTCGATTGAATACCTCAAAAGTTAACTGTTTGTGTTATGTTGTTTGGATTCGCTTTGTTTTGTTTTTTGTTACATTGTCTGGGGTCACAGAAGCTGATCTGACTGCCCAATGCCATTGCTCAGGGGGTTTTCATTTCTAATAATTAAATTCGCAAGAAAGCAAAACATCAAAAGTTGACAAAGAGAAGGAAACGAAGAAAGTGACCCAACGCGGGACACGCGCTGCATGCCACAATATCTGCCTCTGTCTCTGCCGAGATGTGGCATGACTCAGAAGTGCGATACTCGAGAGATACTTTTAGCTTTGCCCTGTTTCTCTCAGCAATAAATGGCATCAGTACACACACAGATACTCACACACACACCAGCAAACGCTAAGCAGCAGCCGCAGTTTGTGACTCATGGCGAATGGCAAACTGCGAACTGCGAACTGCGAATTGTGATGCATCGCAGTTAGTTTTGGCAGCCACCAGATAGAGAGAGATAAGCCATATACATGCATATATAATTTATATATATATATATATATGTACAAATATTCTATATAGAGAGGCAGAGAGAGAATCAGACGCATGACTCACACAGGAGAGATAGCGGACAGGAGATTAATGACCAGTCCGATAAGTTGGCCCAAAACTGCAAGAACTGCCCCATTGCCAAGAACTTGAACAATTGCTTTTTTATTGCATGTTCCTCTTACTCTTGCTGTTCTTTCTGGATGCCTTATCGTAGTAGTAGTGCTAGTTGGTAGTATTTGCTCACCTGCAAAGATACAAAAGAAATCAAAACAACGTAAATTAATATAGTGTCTTTTAGTGAAATTGTTCATAAATTTTGGATACATTTGATTTCTGTTTCTCTTCAGACTTTGTCTTGATTGATTCCTTGGTATGATTCTTTAAAAGTTAGATGGAAGTGACAACAATGATCCATTTTAGGTCAGGATTTCTTCGACAATAAAGATAGAAAAACATGTATTTTGCTTTTTATTGTCGGTATAAAATAAATAAAGTTCCCTTTGAAGGATAATCAGGCCTGTTTCCATTTCTACAAACAAATTATTCTTCCCCGATTGTTTGACCTGCTTGTAAGATATTACCAATTTAAAGTTTACAAATATTATTCTCCTTGTTTCCTACTAGATTTCAAGTCAAAACTGGAATGAATTTAAGTTAATTAAGCTTAAGGCGAGATTGAGTTAAAATTAAGTGTAAAGAATGATTAAATTAAATACGAATCGTAGCTTATTTCAATCTTTAAAGTTCATGGATCAAGAATTTGTTGTATTATTGAACTTTTTGCGACGCAAATTCTTAACATTTCTCTCAGTGAAATCTCTATTCTAATCACAATTATGTGGCATCCGGCTTTCGTTTTAATTTTCCGGACGCAAAGCAAACCCATTTTGCCCAAGACAAAAAGCTCAGATTAAAAAGCTTGGATTCAACAAATTGCAAAACAAAAACAAGAAAAAAACATCAATCGAACTATCACATGGCTCAGGTTATAGCTCAGGTCTGAGGCAGATTTTACTAATATTTATTGAGATGTTTTTGTGCAGTTTTTGGTTCGTAGCACACTTTCATGCCATTATTCTTATGGAGCTTTTCTGGGAAAGTGAAAGTGACGGCGCAATGGGCGCGTGTGGGCGTGGCGTCGCGGAAAAGTGAAAAGTGTTTCGAGACAATGCAGAAAGGAAATGTAAAACGTGAATATGAATGCCAGCTAATTGTCAGAGTCCGACTTAGTTCATGACAGACAGAGCACAATAAAAAAGAGGGAGTTGTGCAGGCTAATAATAATAACTCTAGCCAAATAAAAGTGAAAAGAGCAAAGGCTCGTAAAAATAGACATAGAAATAGAAATAGAAAAGGAAAAAGAAATGTACGCGTCACCGGCAATACAAATGCAAATACCAAACAGGCACTTGGAGGAGCAAGAGGAACAAAAACCAACAACAGCAAAAAATAGAAAAATAGAAAAATAAAATGAGGCCGTCGCGTAAATTACAAATCAATATAGCATACAATATGTATAAGACAAAGTTGCTTATTTTAGCCACTCTTTAGGCCCAGTCGGAGGCGGGGCAGCTAGGCAACCCTGGGCAGACAGGCAATGAACCTCGGCCGAGGAATGCACTCAAAGAATAAGAATAAAAGTTGTTGAGTTGTCGTTGTCGTTGTCGTTGTTCAAGAGTTTTCCTGGAAAATTGCATCAGAGAAGACTAAATCCAAATGGCAACGACAACGACGGCGACAACGCTGACGATAATAATGACGATGACGATGACAATGACAATGACAATGAAGGAAATAAGAAATGGCAAACGGAGGGGCAAGTTGATATGGTAAAGAGCTAGAGCTAGAGACAGAGACAGAGCCCTAAACTCTGCAAGATTCAGATATAGATGCAGATATACATGTTAGACAAATCTGGTGCAACAATTTCATGTGTCAACAACAGCAATTGCTGCTGAGCACAATATCAGAATGATACAATATACAAAAATAAATAAATTATTTAATAAGTACAACATAATTTTCAACCTATAAATAAATATGTTTAACCCTCCAACGGGCAAACTCGAAAAAATGGTCCTACGAAGTTGGGATTTTTTTTTTGTGGTAAATATTGTCTACAAAAGCTTAACTTTTGAATTTCATCCCAAAATATTGATTGGAAACGCCCGCCAGGTGGAAAAAACTTTTGACCGTCTACAGACGGTCTTGCCGGGCTGAGCATAAAAAATCACGACTGCGCTGCCTGCGCTGACTGCGCTGCTTGCGAGTGCAAAGTCGCGACTATAAATACTTCGAGTAGAGATATCGTTATGAAATTTTCACCAAAAATCTAAAAAAAAAAATAATTTAAATATATTTTAAAAACATTGGCCACATCGGCTGAATATATCCTACAGCTCCCATAGAACTCCCTAAATCGAAAACACTCGAGTATATCCATATTGTCGATCATTTAAATATATTATGATTACTTATTTTTTGGTAATATTATTAAAAACAATTTTTTACTGTAGTTATGGAATTTATATTTGTTACAAAATGCTTAAATTTCGTCATATGTGCACCGTTTCACCAGTTTTATTAAATCTAATATATGAATGTAAATTGAATGATATATTAGGAGTATTTTGTGATAATACGAGATGTTGGGCGATCTGTTTAATAAGTAGATTTGCTGGCGATAAGACCAGGAACTATTCCCTCTCAAAACTTTGAAGTGGTGGCAATAAATATATTGTCTGAGCTATCAGTAAATAAAATCCCAAGTAGAGTGGACAAGTTTCAATATTTTTTTTACTTTGTGCAAAAACTATTTTTTCTGAGTTTTTTCAAATTTTCAAGTTCAGACGATGATTGTAATTGTACGCGTGAAATGTGGTAAAATATACCTTAAAAGAATGGAAATTTAATTTTAAAGATACATCAATTTATTTTGATTCAAAAAAATCAACAGTTTGATCGCTGGACGCCAAAAACTGGAGACCGTCTGTAGACGGTCTTACCCGTTAGAGGGTTAAACGCCTTCAGCATAAAATCAAATAATTATCACTTGGGCAAATTCTTTTTATTTTTTGTTAGCTTAATGTGATCAGTCGACAAACAATTTGAAAATACATATTGATTAAATCGAGATTAAGTATAAAATTAAATTTAAGTATTGAATTAAATTAAGTATTAACGATAAGCCAAAAATTGAATTGAAATGAATATAGAAATTAAAGTTGTAATATTTAATATAAACAGACTCCCTGAATAAAGCATAATATACTTATGCCAAAACGAGTAGACGGCCCAAAATATGCAACAATATAATATGTAAAAATAAAAAGAAATTCAAACGACCAATTGTATTTTAATTTAATTATTAACGAATTTATTTATGTATATTATTTGTCCTGACTTACTGAAAATTTCAGTTTCACTTAGATATTGAATCGACTGTGCAGAATTCTATAGATTAAAATTGTAAATGTTTGCAATAGATTGACAGATTTAAATATATTTTTTTCTATGTGTAGGCCTCCAATCGAGCTGTATATAAAAATGCTATCAGTGTATCCTCAGCATCAAATTGAGGGGATTAGCTGGCAATCGGACGAAGGCAAAGCCGTCTAATGATAAGGCGATGCCCAGACAATTCAAGTTTCAATTCGATACAAGGCGAGACTTAATGCGCATAAAGCGATTGAAAATTGAAATAAATAAAATTAAAATATATATATAAATAAAGAAAAACTTATCAACTTGCTGCTAATTGAAGCTTGCCTTTGTTTTCTCCTTTTCTTATTTATATTTTTCTCTGCTGCAAATTATAAAATTACGCCCAAGTGTTGCTATCGCCTCCACTGAACTCTGGAAAATGCATTTCTACTGATATCAGCTGTAGTATCAACTCAAGTATATTTTTTTTGTTATTCACTTAATTGATCTCAAAGAAGAGTTTAAATTGCAATTAAATTGTAGCATCAAAGTAACAGTTAACGCTTGGTAATTTATTTATTTATTTAATTTTGTATTTATGTATTTTAGGATTGAGTTGAGTTATTAATTGATTGATTTATTGTTCACTTATTTATATGGTTATCGGTTTATTGATTTATTAGTTTAAATATATATTATGTATTATTATGTATTATGTATTCATTAATTAACATATTGATTTATTTATTTAATTATGATATATTTTTTAAAGGATTTATCTATTTAAATACAGTAGCCAAAAAATTAAAGATTATTCCGATTGTTCGCATTTGTGGGAGTTATAAAGTTGTCCAATAATCCAATTTATAAAATTTACACAACACATAGTATTGCAATAGAACAATTATTATTAAGAACATACTACATAACATATGCATATCGATAAAAAAAAAATAATAATGTAAACAAATGAAAAACTGCATAGAACAGCCGAGTCAAATAATAACAACGTGTGAATGCGGACGG